>OW388294.1:19961633-20522044 GCA_936450465.1 Gibbula magus | reverse complement strand
ACGAATAAAGGCTTTTTGCAGAAAAGATTTTTATATGTATGTTTCTATTGATGTTTAGGGTCATTTTGGGGACCAAAGTCGAAAATTCATTTTTTGGTGAACTTTGATGAAATTTGCGTTTGCAGCTTCAGAAGCGTAAATCGACGTTTTCATGTTTGATCCAAAAACACGAATAAAGGCTTTTTTGCAGAAAAGATTTTTATAGGTATGTTTCTAATGATGTTTAGAGTCATTTGGGGGACCAAATTCGAAAATTCATTTTTTGGTGAACTTTGATGAAATTTGCGTTTGCAGCTTCAGAAGCGTAAATTGACGTTTTCATTTTTGATCCAAAAACACGAATAAAGGCTTTTTTGCAGAAAAGATTTTTATAGGTATGTTTCTAATGATGTTTAGAGTCATTTGGGGGACCAAAGTCGAAAATTCATTTTTTGGTGAACTTTGATGAAATTTGCGTTTGCAGCTTCAGAAGCGTAAATTGACGTTTTCATTTTTGATCCAGAAAACACGAATAAAGGCTTTTTTGCAGAAAAGATTTGCATAGGTATGTTTCTAATGATGTTTAGAGTCATTTGGGGGACCAAAGTCGAAAATTCATTTTTTGGTGAACTTTGATGAAATTTGCGTTTGCAGCTTCAGAAGCGTAAATTGACGTTTTCATTTTTGATCCAAAAACACGAATAAAGGCTTTTTTTGCAGAAAAGATTTTTATAGGTATGTTTCTAATGATGTTTAGAGTCATTTGGGGGACCAAAGTCGAAAATTCATTTTTTGGTGAACTTTGATGAAATTTGCGTTTGCAGCTTCAGAAGCGTGTAAATTGACGTTTTCCTTTTGATCCGAAAACACGAATAAAGGCTTTTTTTGCAGAAAAGATTTTTATAGGTATGTTTCTAATGATGTTTAGAGTCATTTGGGGGACCAAAGTCGAAAATTCATTTTTTGGTGAACTTTGATGAAATTTGCGTTTGCAGCTTCAAGAAGCGTAAATTGACGTTTTCATTTTGATCCGAAAACACGAATAAAGGCTTTTTGCAGAAAAGATTTTTATATGTATGTTTCTATTGATGTTTAGGGTCATTTTGGTCACCAAAGTCGAAAATTCATTTTTTGGTGAACTTTGATGAAATTTGCGTTTGCAGCTTCAGAAGCGTAAATTGACGTTTTCCTTTTTGATCCAAAAACACGAATAAAGGCTTTTTTGCAGAAAAGATTTTTATAGGTATGTTTCTAATGATGTTTAGAGTCATTTGGGGGACCAAATTCGAAAATTCATTTTTTGGTGAACTTTGATGAAATTTGCGTTTGCAGCTTCAGAAGCGTAAATTGACGTTTTCATTTTTGATCCAAAAACACGAATAAAGGCTTTTTTGCAGAAAAGATTTTTATAGGTATGTTTCTAATGATGTTTAGAGTCATTTGGGGGACCAAAGTCGAAAATTCATTTTTGGTGAACTTTGATGAAATTTGCGTTTGCAGCTTCAGAAGCGTAAATTGACGTTTTCCTTTTTGATCCGAAAACACGAATAAAGGCTTTTTTTGCAGAAAAGATTTTTTATAGGTATGTTTCTAATGATGTTTAGAGTCATTTGGGGGGACCAAGTCGAAAATTCATTTTTTGTGAACTTTGATGAAATTTGCGTTTGCAGCTTCAAGAAGCGTAAATTGACGTTTTCATTTTTGATCCGAAAACACGAATAAAGGCTTTTTTGCAGAAAAGATTTTTATATGTATGTTTCTATTGATGTTTAGGGTCATTTTGGGGACCAAAGTCGAAAATTCATTTTTTGGTGAACTTTGATGAAATTTGCGTTTGCAGCTTCAGAAGCGTAAATTGACGTTTTCCTTTTTGATCCAAAAACACGAATAAAGGCTTTTTTTGCAGAAAAGATTTTTATAGGTATGTTTCTAATGATGTTTAGAGTCATTTGGGGGACCAAAGTCGAAAATTCATTTTTTGGTGAACTTTGATGAAATTTGCGTTTGCAGCTTCAGAAGCGTAAATTGACGTTTTCATTTTTGATCCAAAAACACGAATAAAGGCTTTTTTGCAGAAAAGATTTTTATAGGTATGTTTCTAATGATGTTTAGAGTCATTTGGGGGACCAAAGTCGAAAATTCATTTTTTGGTGAACTTTGATGAAATTTGCGTTTGCAGCTTCAGAAGCGTAAATTGACGTTTTCATTTTTGATCCAGAAAACACGAATAAAGGCTTTTTTGCAGAAAAGATTTGTATAGGTATGTTTCTAATGATGTTTAGAGTCATTTGGGGGACCAAAGTCGAAAATTCATTTTTTGGTGAACTTTGATGAAATTTGCGTTTGCAGCTTCAGAAGCGTAAATTGACGTTTTCATTTTTGATCCAAAAACACGAATAAAGGCTTTTTTGCAGAAAAGATTTTTATAGGTATGTTTCTAATGATGTTTAGAGTCATTTGGGGGACCAAAGTCGAAAATTCATTTTTTGGTGAACTTTGATGAAATTTGCGTTTGCAGCTTCAGAAGCGTAAATTGACGTTTTCCTTTTTGATCCGAAAACACGAATAAAGGCTTTTTTTGCAGAAAAGATTTTTATAGGTATGTTTCTAATGATGTTTAGAGTCATTTGGGGGACCAAAGTAGAAAATTCATTTTTTGGTGAACTTTGATGAAATTTGCGTTTGCAGCTTCAAGAAGCGTAAATTGACGTTTTCATTTTTGATCCGAAAACACGAATAAAGGCTTTTTTGCAGAAAAGATTTTTATATGTATGTTTCTATTGATGTTTAGGGTCATTTTGGTCACCAAAGTCGAAAATTCATTTTTTGGTGAACTTTGATGAAATTTGCGTTTGCAGCTTCAGAAGCGTAAATTGACGTTTTCCTTTTTGATCCAAAAACACGAATAAAGGCTTTTTTGCAGAAAAGATTTTTATAGGTATGTTTCTAATGATGTTTAGAGTCATTTGGGGGACCAAAGTCGAAAATTCATTTTTTGGTGAACTTTGATGAAATTTGCGTTTGCAGCTTCAGAAGCGTAAATTGACGTTTTCATTTTTGATCCAAAAAACACGAATAAAGGCTTTTTTGCAGAAAGATTTTTAAAGGTATGTTTCTAATGATGTTTAGAGTCATTTTGGGACCAAAGTCGAAAATTCATTTTTTGGTGAACTTTGATGAAATTTGCGTTTGCAGCTTCAGAAGCGTCAATTGACGTTTTCTTTTTTGATCCAAAACACGAATAAAGGCTTTTTTGCAGAAAAGATTTGTATAGGTATGTTTCTAATGATGTTTAGAGTCATTTGGGGGACCAAAGTCGAAAATTCATTTTTTGGTGAACTTTGATGAAATTTGCGTTTGCAGCTTCAGAAGCGTAAATTGACGTTTTCATTTTTGATCCGAAAACACGAATAAAGGCTTTTTTGCAGAAAAGATTTTTATAGGTATGTTTCTATTGATGTTTAGGGTCATTTTGGGGACCAAAGTCGAAAATTCATTTTTTGGTGAACTTTGATGAATTTGCGTTTGCAGCTTCAGAAGCGTAAATTGACGTTTTCCTTTTTGATCCAAAAACACGAATAAAGGCTTTTTTGCAGAAAAGATTTTTATAGGTATGTTTCTAATGATGTTTAGAGTCATTTGGGGGACCAAAGTCGAAAATTCATTTTTTTGGTGAACTTTGATGAAATTTGCGTTTGCAGCTTCAGAAGCGTAAATTGACGTTTTCATTTTTGATCCAAAAAACACGAATAAAGGCTTTTTTGCAGAAAAGATGTTTATAGGTATGTTTCTAATGATGTTTAGAGTCATTTTGGGGACCAAAGTCGAAAATTCATTTTTTGGTGAACTTTGATGAAATTTGCGTTTGCAGCTTCAGAAGCGTAAATTGACATTTTCCTTTTTGATCCAAAAACACGAATAAAGGCTTTTTTGCAGAAAAGATTTGTATAGGTATGTTTCTAATGATGTTTAGAGTCATTTGGGGGACCAAAGTCGAAAATTCATTTTTTGGTGAACTTTGATGAAATTTGCGTTTGCAGCTTCAGAAGCGTAAATTGACGTTTTCATTTTTGATCCGAAAACACGAATAAAGGCTTTTTTGCAGAAAAGATTTTTATAGGTATGTTTCTATTGATGTTTAGGGTCATTTTGGGGACCAAAGTCGAAAATTCATTTTTTGATGAACTTTGATGAAATTTGCGTTTGCAGCTTCAGAAGCGTAAATTGACGTTTTCATTTTTGATCCGAAAACACGAATAAAGGCTTTTTTGCAGAAAAGATTTTTATAGGTATGTTTCTATTGATGTTTAGAGTCATTTTGGGGACCAAAGTCGAAAATTCATTTTTTGGTGAACTTTGATGAAATTTGCGTTTGCAGCTTCAGAAGCGTAAATTGACGTTTTCCTTTTTGATCCAAAAACACGAATAAAGGCTTTTTTGCAGAAAAGATTTTATAGGTATGTTTCTAATGATGTTTAGAGTCATTTGGGGGACCAAAGTCGAAAATTCATTTTTTGGTGAACTTTGATGAAATTTGCGTTTGCAGCTTCAAGAAGCGTAAATTGACGTTTTCATTTTTGATCCGAAAACACGAATAAAGGCTTTTTTGCAGAAAAGATTTTTATATGTATGTTTCTATTGATGTTTAGGGTCATTTGGGGGACCAAAGTCGAAAATTCATTTTTTGGTGAACTTTGATGAAATTTGCGTTTGCAGCTTCAGAAGCGTAAATTGACGTTTTCCTTTTTGATCCAAAAACACGAATAAAGGCTTTTTTTGCAGAAAAGATTTTTATAGATATGTTTCTAATGATGTTTAGAGTCATTTGGGGGACCAAAGTCGAAAATTCATTTTTTGGTGAACTTTGATGAAATTTGCGTTTGCAGCTTCAAGAAGCGTAAATTGACGTTTTCATTTTTGATCCGAAAACACGAATAAAGGCTTTTTTGCAGAAAAGATTTTTATATGTATGTTTCTAATGATGTTTAGGGTCATTTTGGTCACCAAAGTCGAAAATTCATTTTTTGGTGAACTTTGATGAAATTTGCGTTTGCAGCTTCAGAAGCGTAAATTGACGTTTTCCTTTTTGATCCAAAAACACGAATAAAGGCTTTTGTTGCAGAAAAGATTTTTATAGGTATGTTTCTAATGATGTTTAGAGTCATTTGGGGGACCAAAGTCGAAAATTCATTTTTTGGTGAACTTTGATGAAATTTGCGTTTGCAGCTTCAAGAAGCGTAAATTGACGTTTTCATTTTTTATCCGAAAACACGAATAAAGGCTTTTTTGCAGAAAAGATTTTTATATGTATGTTTCTATTGATGTTTAGGGTCATTTTGGGGACCAAAGTCGAAAATTCATTTTTTGGTGAACTTTGATGAAATTTGCGTTTGCAGCTTCAGAAGCGTAAATCGACGTTTTCATGTTTGATCCAAAAACACGAATAAAGGCTTTTTTGCAGAAAAGATTTTTATAGGTATGTTTCTAATGATGTTTAGAGTCATTTGGGGGACCAAAGTCGAAAATTCATTTTTTGGTGAACTTTGATGAAATTTGCGTTTGCAGCTTCAGAAGCGTAAATTGACGTTTTCCTTTTTGATCCGAAAACACGAATAAAGGCTTTTTTTGCAGAAAAGATTTTTATAGGTATGTTTCTAATGATGTTTAGAGTCATTTGGGGGACCAAAGTCGAAAATTCATTTTTTGGTGAACTTTGATGAAATTTGCGTTTGCAGCTTCAAGAAGCGTAAATTGACGTTTTCATTTTTGATCCGAAAACACGAATAAAGGCTTTTTTGCAGAAAAGATTTTTATATGTATGTTTCTATTGATGTTTAGGGTCATTTTGGGGACCAAAGTCGAAAATTCATTTTTTGGTGAACTTTGATGAAATTTGCGTTTGCAGCTTCAGAAGCGTAAATTGACGTTTTCCTTTTTGATCCAAAAACACGAATAAAGGCTTTTTTTGCAGAAAAGATTTTTATAGGTATGTTTCTAATGATGTTTAGAGTCATTTGGGGGACCAAATTCGAAAATTCATTTTTTGGTGAACTTTGATGAAATTTGCGTTTGCAGCTTCAGAAGCGTAAATTGACGTTTTCATTTTTGATCCAAAAACACGAATAAAGGCTTTTTTGCAGAAAAGATTTTTATAGGTATGTTTCTAATGATGTTTAGAGTCATTTGGGGGACCAAAGTCGAAAATTCATTTTTTGGTGAACTTTGATGAAATTTGCGTTTGCAGCTTCAGAAGCGTAAATTGACGTTTTCATTTTTGATCCAGAAAACACGAATAAAGGCTTTTTTGCAGAAAAGATTTGTATAGGTATGTTTCTAATGATGTTTAGAGTCATTTGGGGGACCAAAGTCGAAAATTCATTTTTTGGTGAACTTTGATGAAATTTGCGTTTGCAGCTTCAGAAGCGTAAATTGACGTTTTCATTTTTGATCCAAAAACACGAATAAAGGCTTTTTTGCAGAAAAGATTTTTATAGGTATGTTTCTAATGATGTTTAGAGTCATTTGGGGGACCAAAGTCGAAAATTCATTTTTTGGTGAACTTTGATGAAATTTGCGTTTGCAGCTTCAAGAAGCGTAAATTGACGTTTTCATTTTTGATCCGAAAACACGAATAAAGGCTTTTTTGCAGAAAAGATTTTTATATGTATGTTTCTATTGATGTTTAGGGTCATTTTGGGGACCAAAGTCGAAAATTCATTTTTTGGTGAACTTTGATGAAATTTGCGTTTGCAGCTTCAGAAGCGTAAATTGACGTTTTCATTTTTGATCCAAAAACACGAATAAAGGCTTTTTTGCAGAAAAGATTTTTATAGGTATGTTTCTAATGATGTTTAGAGTCATTTGGGGGACCAAAGTCGAAAATTCATTTTTTGGTGAACTTTGATGAAATTTGCGTTTGCAGCTTCAGAAGCGTAAATTGACGTTTTCATTTTTGATCCAGAAAACACGAATAAAGGCTTTTTTGCAGAAAAGATTTGTATAGGTATGTTTCTAATGATGTTTAGAGTCATTTGGGGGACCAAAGTCGAAAATTCATTTTTTGGTGAACTTTGATGAAATTTGCGTTTGCAGCTTCAGAAGCGTAAATTGACGTTTTCATTTTTGATCCAAAAACACGAATAAAGGCTTTTTTGCAGAAAAGATTTTTATAGGTATGTTTCTAATGATGTTTAGAGTCATTTGGGGGACCAAAGTCGAAAATTCATTTTTTGGTGAACTTTGATGAAATTTGCGTTTGCAGCTTCAGAAGCGTAAATTGACGTTTTCCTTTTTGATCCAAAAACACGAATAAAGGCTTTTTTTGCAGAAAAGATTTTTATAGGTATGTTTCTAATGATGTTTAGAGTCATTTGGGGGGACCAAAGTCGAAAATTCATTTTTTGGTGAACTTTGATGAAATTTGCGTTTGCAGCTTCAGAAGCGTAAATTGACGTTTTCATTTTTGATCCAAAAACACGAATAAAGGCTTTTTTGCAGAAAAGATTTTTATAGGTATGTTTCTAATGATGTTTAGAGTCATTTGGGGGACCAAAGTCGAAAATTCATTTTTTGGTGAACTTTGATGAAATTTGCGTTTGCAGCTTCAGAAGCGTAAATTGACGTTTTCCTTTTTGATCCGAAAACACGAATAAAGGCTTTTTTTGAAGAAAAGATTTTTATAGGTATGTTTCTAATGATGTTTAGAGTCATTTGGGGGACCAAAGTCGAAAATTCATTTTTTGGTGAACTTTGATGAAATTTGCGTTTGCAGCTTCAAGAAGCGTAAATTGACGTTTTCATTTTTGATCCGAAAACACGAATAAAGGCTTTTTTGCAGAAAAGATTTTTATATGTATGTTTCTATTGATGTTTAGGGTCATTTTGGGGACCAAAGTCGAAAATTCATTTTTTGGTGAACTTTGATGAAATTTGCGTTTGCAGCTTCAGAAGCGTAAATTGACGTTTCCTTTTTGATCCAAAAACACGAATAAAGGCTTTTTTTGCAGAAAAGATTTTTATAGGTATGTTTCTAATGATGTTTAGAGTCATTTGGGGGACCAAATTCGAAAATTCATTTTTTGGTGAACTTTGATGAAATTTGCGTTTGCAGCTTCAGAAGCGTAAATTGACGTTTTCATTTTGATCCAAAAACACGAATAAAGGCTTTTTTGCAGAAAAGATTTTTATAGGTATGTTTCTAATGATGTTTAGAGTCATTTGGGGGACCAAAGTCGAAAATTCATTTTTTGGTGAACTTTGATGAAATTTGCGTTTGCAGCTTCAGAAGCGTAAATTGACGTTTTCATTTTTGATCCAAAAAACACGAATAAAGGCTTTTTTGCAGAAAAGATTTGTATAGGTATGTTTCTAATGATGTTTAGAGTCATTTGGGGGACCAACGTCGAAATTCATTTTTTGGTGAACTTTGATGAAATTTGCGTTTGCAGCTTCAGAAGCGTAAATTGACGTTTTCATTTTTGATCCAAAAACACGAATAAAGGCTTTTTTGCAGAAAAGATTTTTATAGGTATGTTTCTAATGATGTTTAGAGTCATTTTGGGGACCAAAGTCGAAAATTCATTTTTTGGTGAACTTTGATGAAATTTGCGTTTGCAGCTTCAGCAGCGTAAATTGACGTTTTCATTTTTGATCCAAAAAACACGAATAAAGGCTTTTTTGCAGAAAAGATTTGTATAGGTATGTTTCTAATGATGTTTAGAGTCATTTGGGGGACCAAAGTCGAAAATTCATTTTTGGTGAACTTTGATGAAATTTGCGTTTGCAGCTTCAGAAGCGTAAATTGACGTTTTCATTTTTGATCCAGAAAACACGAATAAAGGCTTTTTTGCAGAAAAGATTTGTATAGGTATGTTTCTAATGATGTTTAGAGTCATTTGGGGGACCAAAGTCGAAAATTCATTTTTTGGTGAACTTTGATGAAATTTGCGTTTGCAGCTTCAGAAGCGTAAATTGACGTTTTCATTTTTGATCCAAAAACACGAATAAAGGCTTTTTTGCAGAAAAGATTTTTATAGGTATGTTTCTAATGATGTTTAGAGTCATTTGGGGGACCAAAGTCGAAAATTCATTTTTTGGTGAACTTTGATGAAATTTGCGTTTGCAGCTTCAGAAGCGTAAATTGACGTTTTCATTTTTGATCCAAAAAACACGAATAAAGGCTTTTTTGCAGAAAAGATTTGTATAGGTATGTTTCTAATGATGTTTAGAGTCATTTGGGGGACCAAAGTCGAAAATTCATTTTTTGGTGCACTTTGATGAAATTTGCGTTTGCAGCTTCAGAAGCGTAAATTGACGTTTTCATTTTTGATCCAAAAACACGAATAAAGGCTTTTTTGCAGAAAAGATTTTTATAGGTATGTTTCTATTGATGTTTAGAGTCATTTTGGGGACCAAAGTCGAAAATTCATTTTTTGGTGAACTTTGATGAAATTTGCGTTTGCAGCTTCAGCAGCGTAAATTGACGTTTTCATTTTTGATCCAAAAAACACGAATAAAGGCTTTTTTGCAGAAAAGATTTGTATAGGTATGTTTCTAATGATGTTTAGAGTCATTTGGGGGGACCAAAGTCGAAAATTCATTTTTTGGTGAACTTTGATGAAATTTGCGTTTGCAGCTTCAGAAGCGTAAATTGACGTTTTCATTTTTGATCCAGAAAACACGAATAAAGGCTTTTTTGCAGAAAAGATTTGTATAGGTATGTTTCTAATGATGTTTAGAGTCATTTGGGGGACCAAAGTCGAAAATTCATTTTTTGGTGAACTTTGATGAAATTTGCGTTTGCAGCTTCAGAAGCGTAAATTGACGTTTTCATTTTTGATCCAAAAACACGAATAAAGGCTTTTTTGCAGAAAAGATTTTTATAGGTATGTTTCTAATGATGTTTAGAGTCATTTGGGGGACCAAAGTCGAAAATTCATTTTTTGGTGAACTTTGATGAAATTTGCGTTTGCAGCTTCAGAAGCGTAAATTGACGTTTTCCTTTTTGATCCGAAAACACGAATAAAGGCTTTTTTTGCAGAAAAGATTTTTATAGGTATGTTTCTAATGATGTTTAGAGTCATTTGGGGGACCAAAGTCGAAAATTCATTTTTTGGTGAACTTTGATGAAATTTGCGTTTGCAGCTTCAAGAAGCGTAAATTGACGTTTTCATTTTTGATCCGAAAACACGAATAAAGGCTTTTTTGCAGAAAAGATTTTTATATGTATGTTTCTATTGATGTTTAGGGTCATTTTGGGGACCCAAGTCGAAAATTCATTTTTTGGTGAACTTTGATGAAATTTGCGTTTGCAGCTTCAGAAGCGTAAATTGACGTTTTCATTTTTGATCCAAAAACACGAATAAAGGCTTTTTTTGCAGAAAAGATTTTTATAGGTATGTTTCTAATGATGTTTAGAGTCATTTGGGGGGACCAAAGTCGAAAATTCATTTTTTGGTGAACTTTGATGAAATTTGCGTTTGCAGCTTCAGAAGCGTAAATTGACGTTTTCATTTTTGATCCAAAAACACGAATAAAGGCTTTTTTGCAGAAAAGATTTTTATAGGTATGTTTCTAATGATGTTTAGAGTCATTTGGGGGACCAAAGTCGAAAATTCATTTTTTGGTGAACTTTGATGAAATTTGCGTTTGCAGCTTCAGAAGCGTAAATTGACGTTTTCCTTTTTGATCCGAAAACACGAATAAAGGCTTTTTTTGCAGAAAAGATTTTTATAGGTATGTTTCTAATGATGTTTAGAGTCATTTGGGGGACCAAAGTCGAAAATTCATTTTTTGGTGAACTTTGATGAAATTTGCGTTTGCAGCTTCAAGAAGCGTAAATTGACGTTTTCATTTTTGATCCGAAAACACGAATAAAGGCTTTTTTGCAGAAAAGATTTTTATATGTATGTTTCTATTGATGTTTAGGGTCATTTTGGGGACCCAAGTCGAAAATTCATTTTTTGGTGAACTTTGATGAAATTTGCGTTTGCAGCTTCAGAAGCGTAAATTGACGTTTTCCTTTTTGATCCAAAAACACGAATAAAGGCTTTTTTTGCAGAAAAGATTTTTATAGGTATGTTTCTAATGATGTTTAGAGTCATTTGGGGGGACCAAAGTCGAAAATTCATTTTTTGGTGAACTTTGATGAAATTTGCGTTTGCAGCTTCAGAAGCGTAAATTGACGTTTTCATTTTTGATCCAAAAACACGAATAAAGGCTTTTTTGCAGAAAAGATTTTTATAGGTATGTTTCTAATGATGTTTAGAGTCATTTGGGGGACCAAAGTCTAAAATTCATTTTTTGGTGAACTTTGATGAAATTTGCGTTTGCAGCTTCAGAAGCGTAAATTGACGTTTTCCTTTTTGATCCGAAAACACGAATAAAGGCTTTTTTTGAAGAAAAGATTTTTATAGGTATGTTTCTAATGATGTTTAGAGTCATTTGGGGGACCAAAGTCGAAAATTCATTTTTTGGTGAACTTTGATGAAATTTGCGTTTGCAGCTTCAAGAAGCGTAAATTGACGTTTTCATTTTTGATCCGAAAACACGAATAAAGGCTTTTTTGCAGAAAAGATTTTTATATGTATGTTTCTATTGATGTTTAGGGTCATTTTGGGGACCAAAGTCGAAAATTCATTTTTTGGTGAACTTTGATGAAATTTGCGTTTGCAGCTTCAGAAGCGTAAATTGACGTTTTCCTTTTTGATCCAAAAACACGAATAAAGGCTTTTTTTGCAGAAAAGATTTTTATAGGTATGTTTCTAATGATGTTTAGAGTCATTTGGGGGACCAAATTCGAAAATTCATTTTTTGGTGAACTTTGATGAAATTTGCGTTTGCAGCTTCAGAAGCGTAAATTGACGTTTTCATTTTTGATCCAAAAACACGAATAAAGGCTTTTTTGCAGAAAAGATTTTTATAGGTATGTTTCTAATGATGTTTAGATTCATTTGGGGGACCAAAGTCGAAAATTCATTTTTTGGTGAACTTTGATGAAATTTGCGTTTGCAGCTTCAGAAGCGTAAATTGACGTTTTCATTTTTGATCCAAAAAACACGAATAAAGGCTTTTTTGCAGAAAAGATTTGTATAGGTATGTTTCTAATGATGTTTAGAGTCATTTGGGGGACCAAAGTCGAAAATTCATTTTTTGGTGAACTTTGATGAAATTTGCGTTTGCAGCTTCAGAAGCGTAAATTGACGTTTTCATTTTTGATCCAAAAACACGAATAAAGGCTTTTTTGCAGAAAAGATTTTTATAGGTATGTTTCTATTGATGTTTAGAGTCATTTTGGGGACCAAAGTCGAAAATTCATTTTTTGGTGAACTTTGATGAAATTTGCGTTTGCAGCTTCAGCAGCGTAAATTGACGTTTTCATTTTTGATCCAAAAACACAAATAAAGGCTTTTTTTGCAGAAAAGATTTTCATAGGTATGTTTCTAATGATGTGTAGAGTCATTTGGGGGACCAAAGTCGAAAATTCATTTTTTGGTGAACTTTGATGAAATTTGCGTTTGCAGCTTCAGCAGCGTAAATTGACGTTTTCATTTTTGATCCAAAAACACGAATAAAGGCTTTTTTGCAGAACATATTTTTATAGGTATGTTTCTAATGATGTTTAGAGTCATTTGGGGGACCAAAGTCGAAAATTCATTTTTTGGTGAACTTTGATGAAATTTGCGTTTGCAGCTTCAGAAGCGTAAATTGACGTTTTCATTTTTTGATCCAAAAAACACGAATAAAGGCTTTTTTGCAGAAAAGATTTTTATAGGTATGTTTCTAATGATGTTTAGAGTCATTTGGGGGACCAAAGTCGAAAATTCATTTTTTGGTGAACTTTGATGAAATTTGCGTTTGCAGCTTCAGAAGCGTAAATTGACGTTTTCCTTTTTGATCCAAAAACACGAATAAAGGCTTTTTTGCAGAAAATATTTTTATAGGTATGTTTCTAATGATCTTTAGAGTCATTTGGGGGACCAAAGTCGAAAATTCATTTTTTGGTGAACTTTGATGAAATTTGCGTTTGCAGCTTCAGAAGAGTAAATTGACGTTTTCATTTTTGATCCAAAAACAAGAATAAAGGCTTTTTTGCAGAAAAGATTTTTGTAGGTATGTTTCTATTGATGTTTAGAGTCATTTTGGGGACCAAACGAAAAATTCATTTTTTGGTGAACTTTGATGAAATTTGCGTTTGCAGCTTCAGAAGCGTAAATTGACGTTTTCCATTTTTGATCCAAAAACACAAATAAAGGCTTTTTTTGCAGAAAAGATTTTTATAGGTATGTTTCTAATGATGTGTAGAGTCATTTGGGGGACCAAAGTCGAAAATTCATTTTTTGGTGAACTTTGATGAAATTTGCGTTTGCAGCTTCAGAAGAGTAAATTGACGTTTTCATTTTTGATCCAAAAACACGAATAAAGGCTTTTTTGCAGAAAAGATTTTTGTAGGTATGTTTCTATTGATGTTTAGAGTCATTTTGGGGACTAAAGTCGAAAATTCATTTTTTGGTGAACTTTGATGAAATTTGCGTTTGCAGCTTCAGAGCGTAAATTGACGTTTTCATTTTTGATCCAAAAACACAAATAAAGGCTTTTTTTGCAGAAAAGATTTTCATAGGTATGTTTCTAATGATGTGTGTAGAGTCATTTGGGGGAACAAAGTCGAAAATTCATTTTTGGTGAACTTTGATGAAATTTGCGTTTGCAGCTTCAGCAGCGTAAATTGACGTTTTCATTTTGATCCAAAAACACGAATAAAGGCTTTTTTGCAGAACATATTTTTATAGGTATGTTTCTAATGATGTTTAGAGTCATTTGGGGGACCAAAGTCGAAAATTCATTTTTTGGTGAACTTTGATGAAATTTGCGTTTATAGCTTCAGAAGCGTAAATTGACGTTTTCATTTTTGATCCAAAAAACACGAATAAAGGCTTTTTTGCAGAAAAGATGTTTATAGGTATGTTTCTAATGATGTTTAGAGTCATTTGGGGGACCAAAGTCGAAAATTCATTTTTTGGTGAACTTTGATGAAATTTGCGTTTGCAGCTTCAGAAGCGTAAATTGACGTTTTCATTTTTGATCCAAAAACACGAATAAAGGCTTTTTTGCAGAAGAAATTTTTGTAGGTATGTTTCTATTGATGTTTAGAGTCATTTTGGGGACCAAAGTCGAAAATTCATTTTTTGGTGAACTTTGATGAAATTTGCGTTTGCAGCTTCAGAAGCGTAAATTGACGTTTTCATTTTTGATCCGAAAACACGAATAAAGGCTTTTTTGCAGAAAAGATTTTTATAGGTATGTTTCTATTGATGTTTAGAGTCATTTTGGGGACCAAAGTCGAAAATTCATTTTTTGATCAACTTTGATGAAATTTGCGTTTACAGCTTCAGAAGCGTAAATTGACGTTTTCATTTTTGATCCAAAAACACGAATAAAGGCTTTTTTGCAGAAATTTTTTATAGGTATGTTTCTATTGATGTTTAGAGTCATTTTGGGGACCAAAGTCGAAAATTCATTTTTTGGGTGAACGTTTGATGAAATTTGCGTTTGCAGCTTCAGAAGAGTAAATTGACGTTTTCATTTTTGATCCAAAAACACGAATAAAGGCTTTTTTTGCAGAAAAGATTTTTATAGGTATGTTTCTATTGATGTTAGAGTCATTTTGGGGGACCAAAGTCGAAAATTCATTTTTTGGTGAACTTTGATGAAATTTGCGTTTGCAGCTTCAGAAGCGTAAATTGACGTTTTCATTTTTGATCAAAAAACACAAATAAAGGCTTTTTTTGCAGAAAAGATTTTTATAGGTATGTTTCTAATGATGTGTAGAGTCATTTGGGGGACCAAAGTCGAAAATTCATTTTTTGGTGAACTTTGATGAAATTTGCGTTTGCAGCTTCAGAAGCGTAAATTGACGTTTTCATTTTTGATCCAAAAACACGAATAAAGGCTTTTTTGCAGAAATGTTTTTTATAGGTATGTTTCTATTGATGTTTAGAGTCATTTTGGGGGACCAAAGTCGAAAATTCATTTTTTGGTGAACTTTGATGAAATTTGCGTTTGCAGCTTCAGCAGCGTAAATTGACGTTTTCATTTTTGATCCAAAAACACTAAATAAAGGCTTTTTTTGCAGAAAAGATTTTCATAGGTATGTTTCTAATGATGTGTAGAGTCATTTGGGGGGACCAAAGTCGAAAATTCATTTTTTGGTGAACTTTGATGAAATTTGCGTTTGCAGCTTCAGCAGCGTAAATTGACGTTTTCATTTTTGATCCAAAAACACGAATAAAGGCTTTTTTGCAGAACATATTTTTATAGGTATGTTTCTAATGATGTTTAGAGTGATTTGGGGGACCAAAGTCGAAAATTCATTTTTTGGTGAACTTTGATGAAATTTGCGTTTGCAGCTTCAGAAGCGTAAATTGACGTTTTTCATTTTTGATCCAAAAAACACGAATAAAGGCTTTTTGCAGAAAAGATTTTTGTAGGTATGTTTTCTAATGATGTTTAGAGTCATTTGGGGGACCAAAGTCGAAAATTCATTTTTTGGTGAACTTTGATGAAATTTGCGTTTGCAGCTTCAGAAGCGTAAATTGACGTTTTCCTTTTTGATCCAAAAACACGAATAAAGGCTTTTTTGCAGAAAAGATTTTTATAGGTATGTTTCTAATGATCTTTAGAGTCATTTGGGGGACCAAAGTCGAAAATTCATTTTTTGGTGAACTTGATGAAATTTGCGTTTGCAGCTTCAGAAGAGTAAATTGACGTTTTCATTTTTGATCCAAAAACACGAATAAAGGCTTTTTTGCAGAAAAGATTTTTGTAGGTATGTTTCTATTGATGTTTAGAGTCATTTTGGGGACCAAAGTCGAAAATTCATTTTTTGGTGAACTTTGATGAAATTTGCGTTTGCAGCTTCAGAAGCGTAAATTGACGTTTTCATTTTTGATCCAAAAACACAAATAAAGGCTTTTTTTGCAGAAAAGATTTTTATAGGTATGTTTCTATTGATGGTGTAGAGTCATTTGGGGGGACCAAAGTCGAAAATTCATTTTTTGGTGAACTTTGATGAAATTTGCGTTTGCAGCTTCAGAAGAGTAAATTGACGTTTTCATTTTTGATCCAAAAACACGAATAAAGGCTTTTTTGCAGAAAAGATTTTTGTAGGTATGTTTCTATTGATGTTTAGAGTCATTTTGGGGACTAAAGTCGAAAATTCATTTTTTGGTGAACTTTGATGAAATTTGCGTTTGCAGCTTCAGAAGCGTAAATTGACGTTTTCATTTTTGATCCAAAAACACAAATAAAGGCTTTTTTTGCAGAAAAGATTTTTATAGGTATGTTTCTAATGATGTGTAGAGTCATTTGGGGGACCAAAGTCGAAAATTCATTTTTTGGTGAACTTTGATGAAATTTGCGTTTGCAGCTTCAGAAGCGTAAATTGACGTTTTCATTTTTGATCCAAAAACACAAATAAAGGCTTTTTTTGCAGAAAAGATTTTCATAGGTATGTTTCTAATGATGTGTAGAGTCATTTGGGGGAACAAAGTCGAAAATTCATTTTTTGGTGAACTTTGATGAAATTTGCGTTTGCAGCTTCAGCAGCGTAAATTGACGTTTTCATTTTTGATCCCAAAACACGAATAAAGGCTTTTTTGCAGAACATATTTTTATAGGTATGTTTCTAATGATGTTTAGAGTCATTTGGGGGACCAAAGTCGAAAATTCATTTTTTGGTGAACTTTGATGAAATTTGCGTTTATAGCTTCAGAAGCGTAAATTGACGTTTTCATTTTTGATCCAAAAAACACGAATAAAGGCTTTTTAGCAGAAAAGATGTTTATAGGTATGTTTCTAATGATGTTTAGAGTCATTTGGGGGACCAAAGTCGAAAATTCATTTTTTGGTGAACTTTGATGAAATTTGCGTTTGCAGCTTCAGAAGCGTAAATTGACGTTTTCATTTTTGATCCAAAAACACGAATAAAGGCTTTTTTGCAGAAAAGATTTTTGTAGGTATGTTTCTATTGATGTTTAGAGTCATTTTGGGGACCAAAGTCGAAAATTCATTTTTTGGTGAACTTTGATGAAATTTGCGTTTGCAGCTTCAGAAGCGTAAATTGACGTTTTCATTTTTGATCCGAAAACACGAATAAAGGCTTTTTTGCAGAAAAGATTTTTATAGGTATGTTTCTATTGATGTTTAGAGTCATTTTGGGGACCAAAGTCGAAAATTCATTTTTTGATCAACTTTGATGAAATTTGCGTTTACAGCTTCAGAAGCGTAAATTGACGTTTTCATTTTTGATCCAAAAACACGAATAAAGGCTTTTTTGCAGAATTTTTTTTATAGGTATGTTTCTATTGATGTTTAGAGTCATTTTGGGGACCAAAGTCGAAAATTCATTTTTTGGTGAACGTTGATGAAATTTGCGTTTGCAGCTTCAGAAGAGTAAATTGACGTTTTCATTTTTGATCCAAAAACACGAATAAAGGCTTTTTTGCAGAAAAGATTTTTATAGGTATGTTTCTAATGATGTTTAGATTCATTTGGGGGACCAAAGTCGAAAATTCATTTTTTGGTGAACTTTGATGAAATTTGCGTTTGCAGCTTCAGAAGCGTAAATTGACGTTTTCATTTTTGATCCAAAAAACACGAATAAAGGCTTTTTTGCAGAAAAGATTTGTATAGGTATGTTTCTAATGATGTTTAGAGTCATTTGGGGGACCAAAGTCGAAAATTCATTTTTTGGTGAACTTTGATGAAATTTGCGTTTGCAGCTTCAGAAGCGTAAATTGACGTTTTCATTTTTGATCCAAAAACACGAATAAAGGCTTTTTTGCAGAAAAGATTTTTATAGGTATGTTTCTATTGATGTTTAGAGTCATTTTGGGGACCAAAGTCGAAAATTCATTTTTTGGTGAACTTTGATGAAATTTGCGTTTGCAGCTTCAGCAGCGTAAATTGACGTTTTCATTTTTGATCCAAAAAACACGAATAAAGGCTTTTTTGCAGAAAAGATTTGTATAGGTATGTTTCTAATGATGTTTAGAGTCATTTGGGGGGACCAAAGTCGAAAATTCATTTTTTGGTGAACTTTGATGAAGTTTGCGTTTGCAGCTTCAGAAGCGTAAATTGACGTTTTCATTTTTGATCCAGAAAACACGAATAAAGGCTTTTTTGCAGAAAAGATTTGTATAGGTATGTTTCTAATGATGTTTAGAGTCATTTGGGGGACCAAAGTCGAAAATTCATTTTTTGGTGAACTTTGATGAAATTTGCGTTTGCAGCTTCAGAAGCGTAAATTGACGTTTTCATTTTTGATCCAAAAACACGAATAAAGGCTTTTTTGCAGAAAAGATTTTTATAGGTATGTTTCTAATGATGTTTAGAGTCATTTGGGGGACCAAAGTCGAAAATTCATTTTTTGGTGAACTTTGATGAAATTTGCGTTTGCAGCTTCTGAAGCGTAAATTGACGTTTTCATTTTTGATCCAAAAAACACGAATAAAGGCTTTTTTGCAGAAAAGATTTGTATAGGTATGTTTCTAATGATGTTTAGAGTCATTTGGGGGACCAAAGTCGAAAATTCATTTTTTGGTGAACTTTGATGAAATTTGCGTTTGCAGCTTCAGAAGCGTAAATTGACGTTTTCATTTTTGATCCAAAAACACGAATAAAGGCTTTTTTGCAGAAAAGATTTTTATAGGTATGTTTCTATTGATGTTTAGAGTCATTTTGGGGACCAAAGTCGAAAATTCATTTTTTGGTGAACTTTGATGAAATTTGCGTTTGCAGCTTCAGCAGCGTAAATTGACGTTTTCATTTTTGATCCAAAAAACACGAATAAAGGCTTTTTTGCAGAAAAGATTTGTATAGGTATGTTTCTAATGATGTTTAGAGTCATTTGGGGGGACCAAAGTCGAAAATTCATTTTTTGGTGAACTTTGATGAAATTTGCGTTTGCAGCTTCAGAAGCGTAAATTGACGTTTTCATTTTTGATCCAGAAAACACGAATAAAGGCTTTTTTGCAGAAAAGATTTGTATAGGTATGTTTCTAATGATGTTTAGAGTCATTTGGGGGACCAAAGTCAAAAATTCATTTTTTGGTGAACTTTGATGAAATTTGCGTTTGCAGCTTCAGAAGCGTAAATTGACGTTTTCATTTTTGATCCAAAAACACGAATAAAGGCTTTTTTGCAGAAAAGATTTTTATAGGTATGTTTCTAATGATGTTTAGAGTCATTTGGGGGACCAAAGTCGAAAATTCATTTTTTGGTGAACTTTGATGAAATTTGCGTTTGCAGCTTCAGAAGCGTAAATTGACGTTTTCCTTTTTGATCCGAAAACACGAATAAAGGCTTTTTTTGCAGAAAAGATTTTTATAGGTATGTTTCTAATGATGTTTAGAGTCATTTGGGGGACCAAAGTCGAAAATTCATTTTTTGGTGAACTTTGATGAAATTTGCGTTTGCAGCTTCAAGAAGCGTAAATTGACGTTTTCATTTTTGATCCGAAAACACGAATAAAGGCTTTTTTGCAGAAAAGATTTTTATATGTATGTTTCTATTGATGTTTAGGATCATTTGGGGGGACCAAAGTCGAAAATTCATTTTTTGGTGAACTTTGATGAAATTTGCGTTTGCAGCTTCAGAAGCGTAAATTGACGTTTTCCTTTTTGATCCGAAAACACGAATAAAGGCTTTTTTTGAAGAAAAGATTTTTATAGGTATGTTTCTAATGATGTTTAGAGTCATTTGGGGGACCAAAGTCGAAAATTCATTTTTTGGTGAACTTTGATGAAATTTGCGTTTGCAGCTTCAAGAAGCGTAAATTGACGTTTTCATTTTTGATCCGAAAACACGAATAAAGGCTTTTTTGCAGAAAAGATTTTTATATGTATGTTTCTATTGATGTTTAGGGTCATTTTGGGGACCAAAGTCGAAAATTCATTTTTTGGTGAACTTTGATGAAATTTGCGTTTGCAGCTTCAGAAGCGTAAATTGACGTTTTCCTTTTTGATCCAAAAACACGAATAAAGGCTTTTTTTGCAGAAAAGATTTTTATAGGTATGTTTCTAATGATGTTTAGAGTCATTTGGGGGACCAAATTCGAAAATTCATTTTTTGGTGAACTTTGATGAAATTTGCGTTTGCAGCTTCAGAAGCGTAAATTGACGTTTTCATTTTTGATCCAAAAACACGAATAAAGGCTTTTTTGCAGAAAAGATTTTTATAGGTATGTTTCTAATGATGTTTAGATACATTTGGGGGACCAAAGTCGAAAATTCATTTTTTGGTGAACTTTGATGAAATTTGCGTTTGCAGCTTCAGAAGCGTAAATTGTCGTTTTCATTTTTGATCCAAAAAACACGAATAAAGGCTTTTTTGCAGAAAAGATTTGTATAGGTATGTTTCTAATGATGTTTAGAGTCATTTGGGGGACCAAAGTCGAAAATTCATTTTTTGGTGAACTTTGATGAAATTTGCGTTTGCAGCTTCAGAAGCGTAAATTGACGTTTTCATTTTTGATCCAAAAACACGAATAAAGGCTTTTTTGCAGAAAAGATTTTTATAGGTATGTTTCTATTGATGTTTAGAGTCATTTTGGGGACCAAAGTCGAAAATTCATTTTTTGGTGAACTTTGATGAAATTTGCGTTTGCAGCTTCAGCAGCGTAAATTGACGTTTTCATTTTTGATCCAAAAACACAAATAAAGGCTTTTTTTGCAGAAAAGATTTTCATAGGTATGTTTCTAATGATGTGTAGAGTCATTTGGGGGACCAAAGTCGAAAATTCATTTTTTGGTGAACTTTGATGAAATTTGCGTTTGCAGCTTCAGCAGCGTAAATTGACGTTTTCATTTTTGATCCAAAAACACGAATAAAGGCTTTTTTGCAGAACATATTTTTATAGGTATGTTTCTAATGATGTTTAGAGTGATTTGGGGGACCAAAGTCGAAAATTCATTTTTTGGTGAACTTTGATGAAATTTGCGTTTGCAGCTTCAGAAGCGTAAATTGACGTTTTCATTTTTGATCCAAAAAACACGAATAAAGGCTTTTTTGCAGAAAAGATTTTTATAGGTATGTTTCTAATGATGTTTAGAGTCATTTGGGGGACCAAAGTCGAAAATTCATTTTTTGGTGAACTTTGATGAAATTTGCGTTTGCAGCTTCAGAAGCGTAAATTGACGTTTTCCTTTTTTATCCAAAAACACGAATAAAGGCTTTTTTGCAGAAAAGATTTTTATAGGTATGTTTCTAATGATCTTTAGAGTCATTTGGGGGACCAAAGTCGAAAATTCATTTTTTGGTGAACTTTGATGAAATTTGCGTTTGCAGCTTCAGAAGAGTAAATTGACGTTTTCATTTTTGATCCAAAAACAAGAATAAAGGCTTTTTTGCAGAAAAGATTTTTGTAGGTATGTTTCTATTGATGTTTAGAGTCATTTTGGGGACCAAAGTCGAAAATTCATTTTTTGGTGAACTTTGATGAAATTTGCGTTTGCAGCTTCAGAAGCGTAAATTGACGTTTTCATTTTTGATCCAAAAACACAAATAAAGGCTTTTTTTGCAGAAAAGATTTTTATAGGTATGTTTCTAATGATGTGTAGAGTCATTTGGGGGACCAAAGTCGAAAATTCATTTTTTGGTGAACTTTGATGAAATTTGCGTTTGCAGCTTCAGAAGAGTAAATTGACGTTTTCATTTTTGATCCAAAAACACGAATAAAGGCTTTTTTGCAGAAAAGATTTTTGTAGGTATGTTTCTATTGATGTTTAGAGTCATTTTGGGGACTAAAGTCGAAAATTCATTTTTTGGTGAACTTTGATGAAATTTGCGTTTGCAGCTTCAGAAGCGTAAATTGACGTTTTCATTTTTGATCCAAAAACACAAATAAAGGCTTTTTTTGCAGAAAAGATTTTCATAGGTATGTTTCTAATGATGTGTAGAGTCATTTGGGGGAACAAAGTCGAAAATTCATTTTTTGGTGAACTTTGATGAAATTTGCGTTTGCAGCTTCAGCAGCGTAAATTGACGTTTTCATTTTTGATCCAAAAACACGAATAAAGGCTTTTTTGCAGAACATATTTTTATAGGTATGTTTCTAATGATGTTTAGAGTCATTTGGGGGACCAAAGTCGAAAATTCATTTTTTGGTGAACTTTGATGAAATTTGCGTTTATAGCTTCAGAAGCGTAAATTGACGTTTTCATTTTTGATCCAAAAAACACGAATAAAGGCTTTTTTGCAGAAAAGATGTTTATAGGTATGTTTCTAATGATGTTTAGAGTCATTTGGGGGACCAAAGTCGAAAATTCATTTTTTGGTGAACTTTGATGAAATTTGCGTTTGCAGCTTCAGAAGCGTAAATTGACGTTTTCATTTTTGATCCAAAAACACGAATAAAGGCTTTTTTGCAGAAAAGATTTTTGTAGGTATGTTTCTATTGATGTTTAGAGTCATTTTGGGGACCAAAGTCGAAAATTCATTTTTTGGTGAACTTTGATGAAATTTGCGTTTGCAGCTTCAGAAGCGTAAATTGACGTTTTCATTTTTGATCCGAAAACACGAATAAAGGCTTTTTTGCAGAAAAGATTTTTATAGGTATGTTTCTATTGATGTTTAGAGTCATTTTGGGGACCAAAGTCGAAAATTCATTTTTTGATCAACTTTGATGAAATTTGCGTTTACAGCTTCAGAAGCGTAAATTGACGTTTTCATTTTTGATCCAAAAACACGAATAAAGGCTTTTTTGCAGAAATTTTTTATAGGTATGTTTCTATTGATGTTTAGAGTCATTTTGGGGACCAAAGTCGAAAATTCATTTTTTGGTGAACGTTGATGAAATTTGCGTTTGCAGCTTCAGAAGAGTAAATTGACGTTTTCATTTTTGATCCAAAAACACGAATAAAGGCTTTTTTGCAGAAAAGATTTTTATAGGTATGTTTCTATTGATGTTTAGAGTCATTTTGGGGACCAAAGTCGAAAATTCATTTTTTGGTGAACTTTGATGAAATTTGCGTTTGCAGCTTCAGAAGCGTAAATTGACGTTTTCATTTTTGATCAAAAAACACAAATAAAGGCTTTTTTTGCAGAAAAGATTTTTATAGGTATGTTTCTAATGATGTGTAGAGTCATTTGGGGGACCAAAGTCGAAAATTCATTTTTTGGTGAACTTTGATGAAATTTGCGTTTGCAGCTTCAGAAGCGTAAATTGACGTTTTCATTTTTGATCCAAAAACACGAATAAAGGCTTTTTTGCAGAAATGATTTTTATAGGTATGTTTCTATTGATGTTTAGAGTCATTTTGGGGACCAAAGTCGAAAATTCATTTTTTGGTGAACTTTGATGAAATTTGCGTTTGCAGCTTCAGCAGCGTAAATTGACGTTTTCATTTTTGATCCAAAAACACAAATAAAGGCTTTTTTTGCAGAAAAGATTTTCATAGGTATGTTTCTAATGATGTGTAGAGTCATTTGGGGGACCAAAGTCGAAAATTCATTTTTTGGTGAACTTTGATGAAATTTGCGTTTGCAGCTTCAGCAGCGTAAATTGACGTTTTCATTTTTGATCCAAAAACACGAATAAAGGCTTTTTTGCAGAACATATTTTTATAGGTATGTTTCTAATGATGTTTAGAGTGATTTGGGGGACCAAAGTCGAAAATTCATTTTTTGGTGAACTTTGATGAAATTTGCGTTTGCAGCTTCAGAAGCGTAAATTGACGTTTTCATTTTTGATCCAAAAAACACGAATAAAGGCTTTTTTGCAGAAAAGATTTTTATAGGTATGTTTCTAATGATGTTTAGAGTCATTTGGGGGACCAAAGTCGAAAATTCATTTTTTGGTGAACTTTGATGAAATTTGCGTTTGCAGCTTCAGAAGCGTAAATTGACGTTTTCCTTTTTGATCCAAAAACACGAATAAAGGCTTTTTTGCAGAAAAGATTTTTATAGGTATGTTTCTAATGATCTTTAGAGTCATTTGGGGGACCAAAGTCGAAAATTCATTTTTTGGTGAACTTTGATGAAATTTGCGTTTGCAGCTTCAGAAGAGTAAATTGACGTTTTCATTTTTGATCCAAAAACACGAATAAAGGCTTTTTTGCAGAAAAGATTTTTGTAGGTATGTTTCTATTGATGTTTAGAGTCATTTTGGGGACCAAAGTCGAAAATTCATTTTTTGGTGAACTTTGATGAAATTTGCGTTTGCAGCTTCAGAAGCGTAAATTGACGTTTTCATTTTTGATCCAAAAACACAAATAAAGGCTTTTTTTGCAGAAAAGATTTTTATAGGTATGTTTCTATTGATGTGTAGAGTCATTTGGGGGACCAAAGTCGAAAATTCATTTTTTGGTGAACTTTGATGAAATTTGCGTTTGCAGCTTCAGAAGAGTAAATTGACGTTTTCATTTTTGATCCAAAAACACGAATAAAGGCTTTTTTGCAGAAAAGATTTTTGTAGGTATGTTTCTATTGATGTTTAGAGTCATTTTGGGGACTAAAGTCGAAAATTCATTTTTTGGTGAACTTTGATGAAATTTGCGTTTGCAGCTTCAGAAGCGTAAATTGACGTTTTCATTTTTGATCCAAAAACACAAATAAAGGCTTTTTTTGCAGAAAAGATTTTTATAGGTATGTTTCTAATGATGTGTAGAGTCATTTGGGGGACCAAAGTCGAAAATTCATTTTTTGGTGAACTTTGATGAAATTTGCGTTTGCAGCTTCAGAAGCGTAAATTGACGTTTTCATTTTTGATCCAAAAACACAAATAAAGGCTTTTTTTGCAGAAAAGATTTTCATAGGTATGTTTCTAATGATGTGTAGAGTCATTTGGGGGAACAAAGTCGAAAATTCATTTTTTGGTGAACTTTGATGAAATTTGCGTTTGCAGCTTCAGCAGCGTAAATTGACGTTTTCATTTTTGATCCAAAAACACGAATAAAGGCTTTTTTGCAGAACATATTTTTATAGGTATGTTTCTAATGATGTTTAGAGTCATTTGGGGGACCAAAGTCGAAAATTCATTTTTTGGTGAACTTTGATGAAATTTGCGTTTATAGCTTCAGAAGCGTAAATTGACGTTTTCATTTTTGATCCAAAAAACACGAATAAAGGCTTTTTAGCAGAAAAGATGTTTATAGGTATGTTTCTAATGATGTTTAGAGTCATTTGGGGGACCAAAGTCGAAAATTCATTTTTTGGTGAACTTTGATGAAATTTGCGTTTGCAGCTTCAGAAGCGTAAATTGACGTTTTCATTTTTGATCCAAAAACACGAATAAAGGCTTTTTTGCAGAAAAGATTTTTGTAGGTATGTTTCTATTGATGTTTAGAGTCATTTTGGGGACCAAAGTCGAAAATTCATTTTTTGGTGAACTTTGATGAAATTTGCGTTTGCAGCTTCAGAAGCGTAAATTGACGTTTTCATTTTTGATCCGAAAACACGAATAAAGGCTTTTTTGCAGAAAAGATTTTTATAGGTATGTTTCTATTGATGTTTAGAGTCATTTTGGGGACCAAAGTCGAAAATTCATTTTTTGATCAACTTTGATGAAATTTGCGTTTACAGCTTCAGAAGCGTAAATTGACGTTTTAATTTTTGATCCAAAAACACGAATAAAGGCTTTTTTGCAGAATTTTTTTTATAGGTATGTTTCTATTGATGTTTAGAGTCATTTTGGGGACCAAAGTCGAAAATTCATTTTTTGGTGAACGTTGATGAAATTTGCGTTTGCAGCTTCAGAAGAGTAAATTGACGTTTTCATTTTTGATCCAAAAACACGAATAAAGGCTTTTTTGCAGGAAAGATTTTTATAGGTATGTTTCTATTGATGTTTAGAGTCATTTTGGGGACCAAAGTCGAAAATTCATTTTTTGGTGAACTTTGATGAAATTTGCGTTTGCAGCTTCAGAAGCGTAAATTGACGTTTTCATTTTTGATCAAAAAACACAAATAAAGGCTTTTTTTGCAGAAAAGATTTTTATAGGTATGTTTCTAATGATGTGTAGAGTCATTTGGGGGACCAAAGTCGAAAATTCATTTTTTGGTGAACTTTGATGAAATTTGCGTTTGCAGCTTCAGCAGCGTAAATTGACGTTTTAATTTTTGATTAAAAAACACGAATAAAGGCTTTTTTGCAGAACATATTTTTATAGGTATGTTTCTAATGATGTTTAGAGTCATTTGGGGGACCAAAGTCGAAAATTCATTTTTTGGTGAACTTTGATGAAATTTGCGTTTGCAGCTTCAGAAGCGTAAATTGACGTTTTCATTTTTGATCCAAAAAACACGAATAAAGGCTTTTTTGCAGAAAAGATGTTTATAGGTATGTTTCTAATGATGTTTAGAGTCATTTGGGGGACCAAAGTCGAAAATTCATTTTTTGGTGAACTTTGATGAAATTTGCGTTTGCAGCTTCAGAAGCGTAAATTGACGTTTTCATTTTGTTCCAAAAAACACGAATAAAGGCTTTTTTGCAGAAAAGATTTTTATAGGTATGTTTCTATTGATGTTTAGAGTCATTTTGGGGACCAAAGTCGAAAATTCATTTTTTGGTGAACTTTGATGAAATTTGCGTTTGCAGCTTCAGAAGCGTAAATTGACGTTTTCATTTTTGATCAAAAAACACCAATAAACGCTTTTTTTGCAGAAAAGATTTTTATAGGTATGTTTCTAATGATGTGTAGAGTCATTTGGGGGACCAAAGTCGAAAATTCATTTTTTGGTGAACTTTGATGAAATTTGCGTTTGCAGCTTCAGCAGCGTAAATTGACGTTTTAATTTTTGATTAAAAAACACGAATAAAGGCTTTTTTGCAGAACATATTTTTATAGGTATGTTTCTAATGATGTTTAGAGTCATTTGGGGGACCAAAGTCGAAAATTCATTTTTTGGTGAACTTTGATGAAATTTGCGTTTGCAGCTTCAGAAGCGTAAATTGACGTTTTCATTTTTGATCCAAAAAACACGAATAAAGGCTTTTTTGCAGAAAAGATGTTTATAGGTATGTTTCTAATGATGTTTAGAGTCATTTGGGGGACCAAAGTCGAAAATTCATTTTTTGGTGAACTTTGATGAAATTTGCGTTTGCAGCTTCAGAAGCGTAAATTGACGTTTTCATTTTGTTCCAAAAAACACGAATAAAGGCTTTTTTGCAGAAAAGATTTTTATAGGTATGTTTCTATTGATGTTTAGAGTCATTTTGGGGACCAAAGTCGAAAATTCATTTTTTGGTGAACTTTGATGAAATTTGCGTTTGCAGCTTCAGAAGCGTAAATTGACGTTTTCATTTTTGATCCAAAAACACAAATAAAGGCTTTTTTTGCAGAAAAGATTTTCATAGGTATGTTTCTAATGATGTGTAGAGTCATTTGGGGGACCAAAGTAGAAAATTCATTTTTTGGTGAATTTTGATGAAATTTGCGTTTGCAGCTTCAGCAGCGTAAATTGACGTTTTCATTTTTGATCCAAAAACACGAATAAAGGCTTTTTTGCAGAACATATTTTTATAGGTATGTTTCTAATGATGTTTAGAGTCATTTTGTCTGACCAAAGTCGAAAATTCATTTTTTGGTGAACTTTGATGAAATTTGCGTTTGCAGCTTCAGAAGCGTAAATTGACGTTTTCATTTTTGATCCAAAAAACACGAATAAAGGCTTTTTTGCAGAAAAGATGTTTATAGGTATGTTTCTAATGATGTTTAGAGTCATTTGGGGGACCAAAGTCGAAAATTCATTTTTTGGTGAACTTTGATGAAATTTGCGTTTGCAGCTTCAGAAGCATAAATTGACGTTTTCATTTTTGATCCAAAAACACGAATAAAGGCTTTTTTGCAGAAAAGATTTTTGTAGGTATGTTTCTATTGATGTTTAGAGTCATTTTGGGGACCAAAGTCGAAAATTCATTTTTTGGTGAACTTTGATGAAATTTGCGTTTGCAGCTTCAGAAGCGTAAATTGACGTTTTCATTTTTGATCCAAAAAACACGAATAAAGGCTTTTTTTGCAGAAAAGATTTTTATAGGTATGTTTCTAATGATGTGTAGAGTCATTTGGGGGACCAAAGTCGAAAATTCATTTTTTGGTGAACTTTGATGAAATTTGCGTTTGCAGCTTCAGAAGCGTAAATTGACGTTTTCATTTTTGATCCAAAAACACAAATAAAGGTTTTTTTTGCAGAAAAGATTTTCATAGGTATGTTTCTAATGATGTGTAGAGTCATTTGGGGGACCAAAGTAGAAAATTCATTTTTTGGTGAATTTTGATGAAATTTGCGTTTGCAGCTTCAGCAGCGTAAATTGACGTTTTCATTTTTGATCCAAAAACACGAATAAAGGCTTTTTTGCAGAACATATTTTTATAGGTATGTTTCTAATGATGTTTAGAGTCATTTTGTCTGACCAAAGTCGAAAATTCATTTTTTGGTGAACTTTGATGAAATTTGCGTTTGCAGCTTCAGAAGCGTAAATTGACGTTTTCATTTTTGATCCAAAAAACACGAATAAAGGCTTTTTTGCAGAAAAGATGTTTATAGGTATGTTTCTAATGATGTTTAGAGTCATTTTGGGGACCAAAGTCGAAAATTCATTTTTTGGTGAACTTTGATGAAATTTGCGTTTGCAGCTTCAGAAGCGGAAATTGACGTTTTCATTTTTGATCCAAAAAACACGAATAAAGGCTTTTTTTGCAGAAAAGATTTGTATAGGTATGTTTCTAATGATGTGTAGAGTCATTTGGGGGACCAAAGTCGAAAATTCATTTGTTGGTGAACTTTGATGAAATTTGCGTTTGCAGCTTCAGAAGCGTAAATTGACGTTTTCATTTTTGATCCAAAAACACAAATAAAGGCTTTTTTTGCAGAAAAGATTTTCATAGGTATGTTTCTAATGATGTGTAGAGTCATTTGGGGGACCAAAGTCGAAAATTCATTTTTTGGTGAACTTTGATGAAATTTGCGTTTGCAGCTTCAGAAGCGTAAATTGACGTTTTCATTTTTGATCCAAAAACACGAATAAAGGCTTTTTTGCAGAACATATTTTTATAGGTATGTTTCTAATGATGTTTAGAGTCATTTGGGGGACCAAAGTCGAAAATTCATTTTTTGGTGAACTTTGATGAAATTTGCGTTTGCAGCTTCAGAAGCGTAAATTGACGTTTTCATTTTTGATCCAAAAAACACGAATAAAGGCTTTTTTGCAGAAAAGATGTTTATAGGTATGTTTCTAATGATGTTTAGAGTCATTTGGGGGACCAAAGTCGAAAATTCATTTTTTGGTGAACTTTGATGAAATTTGCGTTTGCAGCTTCAGAAGCGTAAATTGACGTTTTCATTTTTGATCCAAAAACACGAATAAAGGCTTTTTTGCAGAAAAGATTTTTGTAGGTATGTTTCTATTGATGTTTAGAGTCATTTTGGGGACCAAAGTCGAAAATTCATTTTTTGGTGAACTTTGATGAAATTTGCGTTTGCAGCTTCAGAAGCGTAAATTGACGTTTTCATTTTTGATCCGAAAACACGAATAAAGGCTTTTTTGCAGAAAAGATTTTTATAGGTATGTTTCTATTGATGTTTAGAGTCATTTTGGGGACCAAAGTCGAAAATTCATTTTTTGATCAACTTTGATGAAATTTGCGTTTGCAGCTTCAGAAGCGTAAATTGACGTTTTCATTTTTGATCCAAAAACACGAATAAAGGCTTTTTTGCAGAAAAGATTTTTGTAGGTATGTTTCTATTGATGTTTAGAGTCATTTTGGGGACCAAAGTCGAAAATTCATTTTTTGGTGAACTTTGATGAAATTTGCGTTTGCAGCTTCAGAAGCGTAAATTGACGTTTTCATTTTTGATCCAAAAACACAAATAAAGGCTTTTTTTGCAGAAAAGATTTTCATAGGTATGTTTCTAATGATGTGTAGAGTCATTTGGGGGAATAAAGTCGAAAATTCATTTTTTGGTGAACTTTGATGAAATTTGCGTTTGCAGCTTCAGAAGCGTAAATTGACGTTTTCATTTTTGATCCAAAAAACACGAATAAAGGCTTTTTTGCAGAAAAGATGTTTATAGGTATGTTTCTAATGATGTTTAGAGTCATTTGGGGGACCAAAGTCGAAAATTCATTTTTTGGTGAACTTTGATGAAATTTGCGTTTGCAGCTTCAGAAGCGTAAATTGACGTTTTCATTTTTGATCCAAAAACACGAATAAAGGCTTTTTTGCAGAAAAGATTTTTGTAGGTATGTTTCTATTGATGTTTAGAGTCCTTTTGGGGACCAAAGTCGAAAATTCATTTTTTGGTGAACTTTGATGAAATTTGCGTTTGCAGCTTCAGAAGCGTAAATTGACGTTTTCATTTTTGATCCAAAAACACAAATAAAGGCTTTTTTTGCAGAAAAGATTTTTATAGGTATGTTTCTAATGATGTGTAGAGTCATTTGGGGGACCAAAGTCGAAAATTAATTTTTTGGTGAACTTTGATGAAATTTGCGTTTGCAGCTTCAGAAGCGTAAATTGACGTTTTCATTTTTGATCCGAAAACACGAATAAAGGCTTTTTTGCAGAAAAGATTTTTTTAGGTATGTTTCTATTGATGTTTAGAGTCATTTTGGGGACCAAAGTCGAAAATTCATTTTTTGATCAACTTTGATGAAATTTGCGTTTGCAGCTTCAGAAGAGTAAATTGACGTTTTCATTTTTGATCCAAAAACACGAATAAAGGCTTTTTTGCAGAAATTTTTTTTATAGGTATGTTTCTATTGATGTTTAGAGTCATTTTGGGGACCAAAGTCGAAAATTCATTTTTTGGTGAACTTTGATGAAATTTGCGTTTGCAGCTTCAGAAGAGTAAATTGAGGTTTTCATTTTTGATCCAAAAACACGAATAAAGGCTTTTTTGCAGAAAAGATTTTTGTAGGTATGTTTCTATTGATGTTTAGAGTCATTTTGGGGACCAAAGTCGAAAATTCATTTTTTGGTGAACTTTGATGAAATTTGCTTTTGCAGCTTCAGAAGCGTAAATTGACGTTTTCATTTTTGATCCGAAAACACAAATAAAGGCTTTTTTTGCAGAAAAGATTTTTATAGGTATGTTTCTAATGATGTGTAGAGTCATTTGGGGGACCAAAGTCGAAAATTCATTTTTTGGTGAACTTTGATGAAATTTGCGTTTGCAGCTTCAGAAGCGTAAATTGACGTTTTCATTTTTGATCCAAAAACACAAATAAAGGCTTTTTTTGCAGAAAAGATTTTCATAGGTATGTTTCTTATGATGTGTAGAGTCATTTGGTTGACCAAAATCGAAAATTCATTTTTTGGTGAACTTTGATGAAATTTGCGTTTGCAGCTTCAGCAGCGTAAATTGACGTTTTCATTTTTGATTAAAAAACACGAATAAAGGCTTTTTTGCAGAACATATTTTTATAGGTATGTTTCTAATGATGTGTAGAGTCATTTGGGGGACCAAAGTGGAAAATTCATTTTTTGGTGAACTTTGATGAAATTTGCGTTTGCAGCTTCAGAAGCGTAAATTGACGTTTTCATTTTTGATCCAAAAAACACGAATAAAGGCTTTTTTGCAGAAAAGATGTTTATAGGTATGTTTCTAATGATGTGTAGAGTCATTTGGGGGACCAAAGTCGAAAATTCATTTTTTGATGAACTTTGATGAAATTTGCGTTTGCAGCTTCAGAAGCGTAAATTGACGTTTTCATTTTTGATCCGAAAACACGAATAAAGGCTTTTTTGCAGAAAAGATTTTTATAGGTATGTTTCTATTGATGTTTAGAGTCATTTTGGGGACCAAAGTCGAAAATTCATTTTTTGATCAACTTTGATGAAATTTGCGTTTGCAGCTTCAGAAGCGTAAATTGACGTTTTCATTTTTGATCCAAAAACACGAATAAAGGCTTTTTTGCAGAAATTTTTTTATAGGTATGTTTCTATTGATGTTTAGAGTCATTTTGGGGACCAAAGTCGAAAATTCATTTTTTGGTGAACTTTGATGAAATTTGCGTTTGCAGCTTCAGAAGAGTAAATTGACGTTTTCATTTTTGATCCAAAAACACGAATAAAGGCTTTTTTGCAGAAAAGATTTTTGTAAGTATGTTTCTATTGATGTTTAGAGTCATTTTGGGGACCAAAGTCGAAAATTCATTTTTTGGTGAACTTTGATGAAATTTGCGTTTGCAGCTTCAGAAGCGTAAATTGACGTTTTCATTTTTGATCCAAAAACACAAAAAAAGGCTTTTTTTGCAGAAAAGATTTTTATAGGTATGTTTCTAATGATGTGTAGAATCATTTGGGGGACCAAAGTCGAAAATTCATTTTTTGGTGAACTTTGATGAAATTTGCGTTTGCAGCTTCAGAAGCGTAAATTGACGTTTTCATTTTTGATCCAAAAACACAAATAAAGGCTTTTTTTGCAGAAAAGATTTTTATAGGTATGTTTCTAATGATGTGTAGAGTCATTTGGGGGACCAAAGTCGAAAATTAATTTTTTGGTGAACTTTGATGAAATTTGCGTTTGCAGCTTCAGAAGCGTAAATTGACGTTTTCATTTTTGATCCGAAAACACGAATAAAGGCTTTTTTGCAGAAAAGATTTTTATAGGTATGTTTCTATTGATGTTTAGAGTCATTTTGGGGACCAAAGTCGAAAATTCATTTTTTGATCAACTTTGATGAAATTTGCGTTTGCAGCTTCAGAAGCGTAAATTGACGTTTTCATTTTTGATCCAAAAACACGAATAAAGGCTTTTTTGCAGAATTTTTTTTTATAGGTATGTTTCTATTGATGTTTAGAGTCATTTTGGGGACCAAAGTCGAAAATTCATTTTTTGGTGAACTTTGATGAAATTTGCGTTTGCAGCTTCAGAAGAGTAAATTGAGGTTTTCATTTTTGATCCAAAAACACGAATAAAGGCTTTTTTGCAGAAAAGATTTTTATAGGTATGTTTCTATTGATGTTTAGAGTCATTTTGGGGACCAAAGTCGAAAATTCATTTTTTGGTGAACTTTGATGAAATTTGCTTTTGCAGCTTCAGAAGCGTAAATTGACGTTTTCATTTTTGATCCAAAAACACAAATAAAGGCTTTTTTTGCAGAAAAGATTTTTATAGGTATGTTTCTTATGATGTGTAGAGTCATTTGGTTGACCAAAATCGAAAATTCATTTTTTGGTGAACTTTGATGAAATTTGCGTTTGCAGCTTCAGCAGCGTAAATTGACGTTTTCATTTTTGATTAAAAAACACGAATAAAGGCTTTTTTGCAGAACATATTTTTATAGGTATGTTTCTAATGATGTTTAGAGTCATTTGGGGGACCAAAGTGGAAAATTCATTTTTTGGTGAACTTTGATGAAATTTGCGTTTGCAGCTTCAGAAGCGTAAATTGACGTTTTCATTTTTGATCCAAAAAACACGAATAAAGGCTTTTTTGCAGAAAAGATGTTTATAGGTATGTTTCTAATGATGTGTAGAGTCATTTGGGGGACCAAAGTCGAAAATTCATTTTTTGGTGAACTTTGATGAAATTTGCGTTTGCAGCTTCAGAAGCGTAAATTGACGTTTTCATTTTTGATCCGAAAACACGAATAAAGGCTTTTTTGCAGAAAAGATTTTTGTAGGTATGTTTCTATTGATGTTTAGAGTCATTTTGGGGACCAAAGTCGAAAATTCATTTTTTGATCAACTTTGATGAAATTTGCGTTTGCAGCTTCAGAAGCGTAAATTGACGTTTTCATTTTTGATCCAAAAACACGAATAAAGGCTTTTTTGCAGAAATTTTTTTATAGGTATGTTTCTATTGATGTTTAGAGTCATTTGGGGGACCAAAGTCGAAAATTCATTTTTTGGTGAACTTTGATGAAATTTGCGTTTGCAGCTTCAGAAGAGTAAATTGACGTTTTCATTTTTGATCCAAAAACACGAATAAAGGCTTTTTTGCAGAAAAGATTTTTGTAAGTATGTTTCTATTGATGTTTAGAGTCATTTTGGGGACCAAAGTCGAAAATTCATTTTTTGGTGAACTTTGATGAAATTTGCGTTTGCAGCTTCAGAAGCGTAAATTGACGTTTTCATTTTTGATCCAAAAACACAAATAAAGGCTTTTTTTGCAGAAAAGATTTTTATAGGTATGTTTCTAATGATGTGTAGAATCATTTGGGGGACCAAAGTCGAAAATTCATTTTTTGGTGAACTTTGATGAAATTTGCGTTTGCATCTTCAGCAGCGTAAATTGACGTTTTCATTTTTGATCCAAAAACACAAATAAAGGCTTTTTTTGCAGAAAAGATTTTCATAGGTATGTTTCTAATGATGTGTAGAGTCATTTGGGGGACCAAAGTCGAAAATTCATTTTTTGGTGAACTTTGATGAAATTTGCGTTTGCAGCTTCAGCAGCGTAAATTGACGTTTTCATTTTTGATCCAAAAACACGAATAAAGGCTTTTTTGCAGAACATATTTTTATAGGTATGTTTCTAATGATGTTTAGAGTCATTTGGGGGACCAAAGTGGAAAATTCATTTTTTGGTGAACTTTGATGAAATTTGCGTTTGCAGCTTCAGAAGCGTAAATTGACGTTTTCATTTTTGATCCAAAAAACACGAATAAAGGCTTTTTTGCAGAAAAGATGTTTATAGGTATGTTTCTAATGATGTGTAGAGTCATTTGGGGGACCAAAGTCGAAAATTCATTTTTTGGTGAACTTTGATGAAATTTGCGTTTGCAGCTTCAGAAGCGTAAATTGACGTTTTCATTTTTGATCCGAAAACACGAATAAAGGCTTTTTTGCAGAAAAGATTTTTATAGGTATGTTTCTATTGATGTTTAGAGTCATTTTGGGGACCAAAGTCGAAAATTCATTTTTTGATCAACTTTGATGAAATTTGCGTTTGCAGCTTCAGAAGCGTAAATTGACGTTTTCATTTTTGATCCAAAAACACGAATAAAGGCTTTTTTGCAGAAATTTTTTTATAGGTATGTTTCTATTGATGTTTAGAGTCATTTTGGGGACCAAAGTCGAAAATTCATTTTTTGGTGAACTTTGATGAAATTTGCGTTTGCAGCTTCAGAAGAGTAAATTGACGTTTTCATTTTTGATCCAAAAACACGAATAAAGGCTTTTTTGCAGAAAAGATTTTTGTAAGTATGTTTCTATTGATGTTTAGAGTCATTTTGGGGACCAAAGTCGAAAATTCATTTTTTGGTGAACTTTGATGAAATTTGCGTTTGCAGCTTCAGAAGCGTAAATTGACGTTTTCATTTTTGATCCAAAAACACAAATAAAGGCTTTTTTTGCAGAAAAGATTTTTATAGGTATGTTTCTAATGATGTGTAGAATCATTTGGGGGACCAAAGTCGAAAATTCATTTTTTGGTGAACTTTGATGAAATTTGCGTTTGCATCTTCAGCAGCGTAAATTGACGTTTTCATTTTTGATCCAAAAACACAAATAAAGGCTTTTTTTGCAGAAAAGATTTTCATAGGTATGTTTCTAATGATGTGTAGAGTCATTTGGGGGACCAAAGTCGAAAATTCATTTTTTGGTGAACTTTGATGAAATTTGCGTTTGCAGCTTCAGCAGCGTAAATTGACGTTTTCATTTTTGATCCAAAAACACGAATAAAGGCTTTTTTGCAGAACATATTTTTATAGGTATGTTTCTAATGATGTTTAGAGTCATTTGGGGGACCAAAGTGGAAAATTCATTTTTTGGTGAACTTTGATGAAATTTGCGTTTGCAGCTTCAGAAGCGTAAATTGACGTTTTCATTTTTGATCCAAAAAAACACGAATAAAGGCTTTTTTGCAGAAAAGATGTTTATAGGTATGTTTCTAATGATGTGTAGAGTCATTTGGGGGACCAAAGTCGAAAATTCATTTTTTGGTGAACTTTGATGAAATTTGCGTTTGCAGCTTCAGAAGCGTAAATTGACGTTTTCATTTTTGATCCGAAAACACGAATAAAGGCTTTTTTGCAGAAAAGATTTTTATAGGTATGTTTCTATTGATGTTTAGAGTCATTTTGGGGACCAAAGTCGAACATTCATTTTTTGATCAACTTTGATGAAATTTGCGTTTGCAGCTTCAGAAGCGTAAATTGACGTTTTCATTTTTGATCCAAAAACACGAATAAAGGCTTTTTTGCAGAAATTTATTTTATAGGTATGTTTCTATTGATGTTTAGAGTCATTTTGGGGACCAAAGTCGAAAATTCATTTTTTGGTGAACTTTGATGAAATTTGCGTTTGCAGCTTCAGAAGAGTAAATTGACGTTTTCATTTTTGATCCAAAAACACGAAAAAAGGCTTTTTTGCAGAAAAGATTTTTGTAAGTATGTTTCTATTGATGTTTAGAGTCATTTTGGGGACCAAAGTCGAAAATTCATTTTTTGGTGAACTTTGATGAAATTTGCGTTTGCAGCTTCAGAAGCGTAAATTGACGTTTTCATTTTTGATCCAAAAACACAAATAAAGGCTTTTTTTGGCAGAAAAGATTTTTATAGGTATGTTTCTAATGATGTGTAGAGTCATTTGGGGGACCAAAGTCGAAAATTCATTTTTTGGTGAACTTTGATGAAATTTGCGTTTGCAGCTTCAGAAGCGTAAATTGACGTTTTCCTTTTTGATCCAAAAACACGAATAAAGGCTTTTTTGCAGAAAAGATTTTATAGGTATGTTTCTAATGATGTTTAGAGTCATTTGGGGGACCAAAGTCGAAAATTCATTTTTGGTGAACTTTGATGAAATTTGCGTTTGCAGCTTCAGAAGCGTAAATTGACGTTTTCATTTTTGATCCAAAAACACGAATAAAGGCTTTTTTGCAGAAAAGATGTTTATAGGTATATTTCTATTGATGTTTAGATTCATTTTGGGGACCAAAGTCGAAAATTCATTTTTTTGTGAACTTTGATGAAATTTGCGTTTGCAGCTTCAGAAGCGTAAATTGACGTTTTCATTTTTGATCCAAAAACACGAATAAAGGCTTTTTTGCAGAAAAGATTTTTATAGGTATGTTTCTAATGATGTTTAGAGTCATTTGGGGGACCAAAGTCGAAAATTCATTTTTTGGTGAACTTTGATGAAATTTGCGTTTGCAGCTTCAGAAGCGTAAATTGACGTTTTCCTTTTTGATCCAAAAACACGAATAAAGGCTTTTTTGCAGAAAAGATTTTATAGGTATGTTTCTAATGATGTTTAGAGTCATTTGGGGGACCAAAGTCGAAAATTCATTTTTGGTGAACTTTGATGAAATTTGCGTTTGCAGCTTCAGAAGCGTAAATTGACGTTTTCATTTTTGATCCGAAAACACGAATAAAGGCTTTTTTGCAGAAAAGATGTTTATAGGTATATTTCTATTGATGTTTAGATTCATTTTGGGGACCAAAGTCGAAAATTCATTTTTTGGTGAACTTTGATGAAATTTGCGTTTGCAGCTTCAGAAGCGTAAATTGACGTTTTCATTTTTGATCCAAAAACACGAATAAAGGCTTTTTTGCAGAAAAGATTTTTATAGGTATGTTTCTAATGATGTTTAGAGTCATTTGGGGGACCAAAGTCGAAAATTCATTTTTTGGTGAACTTTGATGAAATTTGCGTTTGCAGCTTCAGAAGCGTAAATTGACGTTTTCATTTTTGATCCAAAAACACGAATAAAGGCTTTTTTGCAGAAAAGATTTTATAGGTATGTTTCTAATGATGTTTAGAGTCATTTGGGGGACCAAAGTCGAAAATTCATTTTTTGGTGAACTTTGATGAAATTTGCGTTTGCAGCTTCAGAAGCGTAAATTGACGTTTTCATTTTTGATCCAAAAACACGAATAAAGGCTTTTTTGCAGAAAAGATTTGTGTAGGTATGTTTCTATTGATGTTTAGAGTCATTTTGGGGACCAAAGTCGAAAATTCATTTTTTGGTGAACTTTGATGAAATTTGCGTTTGCAGCTTCAGAAGCGTAAATTGACGTTTTCATTTTTGATCCAAAAACACAAATAAAGGATTTTTTTGCAGAAAAGATTTTTATAGGTATGTTTCTAATGATGTGTAGAGTCATTTGGGGGACCAAAGTCGAAAATTCATTTTTTGGTGAACTTTGATGAAATTTGCGTTTGCAGCTTCAGAAGCGTAAATTGACGTTTTCATTTGTGATCCGAAAACACGAATAAAGGCTTTTTTGCAGAAAAGATTTTTATAGGTATGTTTCTATTGATGTTTAGAGTCATTTTGGGTACCAAAGTCGAAAATTCGTTTTTTGATGAACTTTGATGAAATTTGCGTTTGCAGCTTCAGAAGCGTAAATTGACGTTTTCATTTTTGATCCAAAAACACGAATAAAGGCTTTTTTGCAGAAATTTTTTTTATAGGTATGTTTCTATTGATGTTTAGAGTCATTTTGGGGACCAAAGTCGAAAATTCATTTTTTGGTGAACTTTGATGAAATTTGCGTTTGCAGCTTCAGAAGCGTAAATTGACGTTTTCATTTTTGATCCGAAAACACGAATAAAGGCTTTTTTGCAGAAAAGATTTTTATAGGTATGTTTCTATTGATGTTTAGAGTCATTTTGGGGACCAAAGTCGAAAATTCATTTTTTTTGTGAACATTGATGAAATTTGCGTTTGCAGCTTCAGAAGCGTAAATTGACGTTTTCATTTTTGATCCAAAAACACGAATAAAGGCTTTTTTGCAGAAAAGATTTTTATAGGTATGTTTCTAATGATGTTTAGAGTCATTTGGGGGACCAAAGTCGAAAATTCATTTTTTGGTGAACTTTGATGAAATTTGCGTTTGCAGCTTCAGAAGCGTAAATTGACGTTTTCATTTTTGATCCAAAAACACGAATAAAGGCTTTTTTGCAGAAAAGATTTTATAGGTATGTTTCTATTGATGTTTAGAGTCATTTTGGGGACCAAAGTCGAAAATTCATTTTTTGGTGAACTTTGATGAAATTTGCGTTTGCAGCTTCAGAAGCGTAAATTGACGTTTTCATTTTTGATCCGAAAACACGAATAAAGGCTTTTTTGCAGAAAAGATTTTTATAGGTATGTTTCTATTGATGTTTAGAGTCATTTTGGGGACCAAAGTCGAAAATTCATTTTTTGGTGAACTTTGATGAAATTTGCGTTTGCAGCTTCAGAAGCGTAATTGACGTTTTCATTTTTGATCCGAAAACACGAATAAAGGCTTTTTTGCAGAAAAGATTTTTATAGGTATGTTTTTATTGATGTTTAGAGTCATTTTGGGGACCAAAGTCGAAAATTCATTTTTTGATGAACTTTGATGAAATTTGCGTTTGCAGCTTCAGAAGCGTAAATTGACGTTTTCATTTTTGATCCAAAAACACGGATAAAGGCTTTTTTGCAGAAATTTTTTTTATAGGTATGTTTCTATTGATGTTTAGAGTCATTTTGGGGACTAAAGTCGAAAATTCATTTTTTGGTGAACTTTGATGAAATTTGCGTTTGCAGCTTCAGAAGCGTAAATTGACGTTTTCATTTTTGATCCGAAAACACGAATAAAGGCTTTTTTGCAGAAAAGATTTATATAGGTATGTTTCTATTGATGTTTAGAGTCATTTGGGGGACCAAAGTCGAAAATTCATTTTTTTGTGAACTTTGATGAAATTTGCGTTTGCAGCTTCAGAAGCGTAAATTGACGTTTTCATTTTTGATCCAAAAACACGAATAAAGGCTTTTTTGCAGAAAAGATTTTTATAGGTATGTTTCTATTGATGTTTAGAGTCATTTTGGGGACCAAAGTCGAAAATTCATTTTTTTTGTGAACATTGATGAAATTTGCGTTTGCAGCTTCAGAAGCGTAAATTGACGTTTTCATTTTTGATCCAAAAACACGAATAAAGGCTTTTTTGCAGAAAAGATTTTTATAGGTATGTTTCTAATGATGTTTAGAGTCATTTGGGGGACCAAAGTCGAAAATTCATTTTTTGGTGAACTTTGATGAAATTTGCGTTTGCAGCTTCAGAAGCGTAAATTGACGCTTTCATTTTTGATCCAAAAACACGAATAAAGGCTTTTTTGCAGAAAAGATTTTATAGGTATGTTTCTATTGATGTTTAGAGTCATTTTGGGGACCAAAGTCGAAAATTCATTTTTTGGTGAACTTTGATGAAATTTGCGTTTGCAGCTTCAGAAGCGTAAATTGACGTTTTCATTTTTGATCCGAAAACACGAATAAAGGCTTTTTTGCAGAAAAGATTTTTATAGGTATGTTTCTATTGATGTTTAGAGTCATTTTGGGGACCAAAGTCGAAAATTCATTTTTTGGTGAACTTTGATGAAATTTGCGTTTGCAGCTTCAGAAGCGTAATTGACGTTTTCATTTTTGATCCGAAAACACGAATAAAGGCTTTTTTGCAGAAAGGATTTTTATAGGTATGTTTTTATTGATGTTTAGAGTCATTTTGGGGACCAAAGTCGAAAATTCATTTTTTGATGAACTTTGATGAAATTTGCGTTTGCAGCTTCAGAAGCGTAAATTGACGTTTTCATTTTTGATCCAAAAACACGAATAAAGGCTTTTTTGCAGAAATTTTTTTTATAGGTATGTTTCTATTGATGTTTAGAGTCATTTTGGGGACTAAAGTCGAAAATTCATTTTTTGGTGAACTTTGATGAAATTTGCGTTTGCAGCTTCAGAAGCGTAAATTGACGTTTTCATTTTTGATCCGAAAACACGAATAAAGGCTTTTTTGCAGAAAAGATTTATATAGGTATGTTTCTATTGATGTTTAGAGTCATTTGGGGGACCAAAGTCGAAAATTCATTTTTTTGTGAACTTTGATGAAATTTGCGTTTGCAGCTTCAGAAGCGTAAATTGACGTTTTCATTTTTGATCCAAAAACACGAATAAAGGCTTTTTTGCAGAAAAGATTTTTATAGGTATGTTTCTAATGATGTTTAGAGTCATTTGGGGGACCAAAGTCGAAAATTCATTTTTTGGTGAACTTTGATGAAATTTGCGTTTGCAGCTTCAGAAGCGTAAATTGACGTTTTCATTTTTGATCCAAAAACACGAATAAAGGCTTTTTTGCAGAAAAGATTTTTATAGGTATGTTTCTAATGATGTTTAGAGTCGTTTGGGGGAACAAAGTCGAAAATTCATTTTTTGGTGAACTTTGATGAAATTTGCGTTTGCCGCTTCAGAAGCGTAATTGACGTTTTCATTTTTGATCCAAAAACACGAATAAAGGCTTTTTTGCAGAAAAGATTTGTATAGGTATGTTTCTATTGATGTTTAGAGTCATTTTGGGGACCAAAGTCGAAAATTCATTTTTTGATGAACTTTGATGAAATTTGCGTTTGCAGCTTCAGAAGCGTAAATTGACGTTTTCATTTTTGATCCAAAAACACGAATAAAGGCTTTTTTGCAGAAATTTTTTTTATAGGTATGTTTCTATTGATGTTTAGAGTCATTTTGGGGACGAAAGTCGAAAATTCATTTTTTGGTGAACTTTGATGAAATTTGCGTTTGCAGCTTCAGAAGCGTAAATTGACGTTTTCATTTTTGATCCGAAAACACGAATAAAGGCTTTTTTGCAGAAAAGATTTATATAGGTATGTTTCTATTGATGTTTAGAGTCATTTGGGGGACCAAAGTCGAAAATTCATTTTTTTGTGAACTTTGATGAAATTTGCGTTTGCAGCTTCAGAAGCGTAAATTGACGTTTTCATTTTTGATCCAAAAACACGAATAAAGGCTTTTTTGCAGAAAATATTTTTATAGGTATGTTTCTACTGATGTTTAGAGTCATTTGGGGGACCAAAGTCGAAAATTCATTTTTTGGTGAACTTTGATGAAATTTGCGTTTGCAGCTTCAGAAGCGTAAATTGACGTTTTCATTTTTGATCCAAAAACACGAATAAAGGCTTTTTTGCAGAAAATATTTTTATAGGTATGTTTCTAATGATGTTTAGAGTCGATTGGGGGACCAAAGTCGAAAATTCATTTTTTGGTGAACTTTGATGAAATTTGCGTTTGCCGCTTCAGAAGCGTAATTGACGTTTTCATTTTTGATCCAAAAACACGAATAAAGGCTTTTTTGCAGAAAAGATTTTTATAGGTATGTTTCTATTGATGTTTAGAGTCATTTTGGGGACCAAAGTCGAAAATTCATTTTTTGATGAACTTTGATGAAATTTGCGTTTGCAGCTTCAGAAGCGTAAATTGACGTTTTCATTTTTGATCCAAAAACACGAATAAAGGCTTTTTTGCAGAAAAGATTTTTATAGGTATGTTTCTATTGATGTTTAGAGTCATTTTGGGGACCAAAGTCGAAAATTCATTTTTTGATGAACTTTGATGAAATTTGCGTTTGCAGCTTCAGAAGCGTAAATTGACGTTTTCATTTTTGATCCAAAAACACGAATAAAGGCTTTTTTGCAGAAATTTTTGTTATAGGTATGTTTCTATTGATGTTTAGAGTCATTTGGGGGACCAAAGTCGAAAATTCATTTTTTGGTGAACTTTGATGAAATTTGCGTTTGCAGCTTCAGAAGCGTAAATTGACGTTTTCATTTTTGATCCAAAAACACGAATAAAGGCTTTTTTGCAGAAAAGATTTTTGTAGGTATGTTTCTATTGATGTTTAGAGTCATTTTGGGGACCAAAGTCGAAAATTCATTTTTTGGTGAACTTTGATGAAATTTGCGTTTGCAGCTTCAGAAGCGTAAATTGACGTTTTCATTTTTAAATCCAAAAACACAAATAAAGGCTTTTTTTGCAGAAAAGATTTTCATAGGTATGTTTCTAATGATGTGTAGAGTCATTTGGGGGACCAAAGTCGAAAATTCATTTCTTGGTGAACTTTGATGAAATTTGCGTTTGCAGCTTCAGAAGCGTAAATTGACGTTTTTATTTTTGATCCAAAAACACGAATAAAGGCTTTTTTGCAGAAAAGATTTTTATAGGTATGTTTCTAATGATGTTGAGAGTCATTTGGGGGACCAAAGTCGAAAATTCATTTTTTTGTGAACTTTGATGAAATTTGCGTTTGCAGCTTCAGAAGCGTAAATTGACGTTTTCATTTTTGATCCAAAAACACGAATAAAGGCTTTTTTGCAGAAAATATTTTTATAGGTATGTTTCTACTGATGTTTAGAGTCATTTGGGGGACCAAAGTCGAAAATTCATTTTTTGGTGAACTTTGATGAAATTTGCGTTTGCAGCTTCAGAAGCGTAAATTGACGTTTTCATTTTTGATCCAAAAACACGAATAAAGGCTTTTTTGCAGAAAATATTTTTATAGGTATGTTTCTAATGATGTTTAGAGTCGATTTGGGGACCAAAGTCGAAAATTCATTTTTTGGTGAACTTTGATGAAATTTGCGTTTGCCGCTTCAGAAGCGTAATTGACGTTTTCATTTTTGATCCAAAAACACGAATAAAGGCTTTTTTGCAGAAAAGATTTTTATAGGTATGTTTCTATTGATGTTTAGAGTCATTTTGGGGACCAAAGTCGAAAATTCATTTTTTGTTGAACTTTGATGAAATTTGCGTTTGCAGCTTCAGAAGCGTAAATTGACGTTTTCATTTTTGATCCAAAAACACGAATAAAGGCTTTTTTGCAGAAAAGATTTTTATAGGTATGTTTCTATTGATGTTTAGAGTCATTTTGGGGACCAAAGTCGAAAATTCATTTTTTGATGAACTTTGATGAAATTTGCGTTTGCAGCTTCAGAAGCGTAAATTGACGTTTTCATTTTTGATCCAAAAACACGAATAAAGGCTTTTTTGCAGAAATTTTTGTTATAGGTATGTTTCTATTGATGTTTAGAGTCATTTGGGGGACCAAAGTCGAAAATTCATTTTTTGGTGAACTTTGATGAAATTTGCGTTTGCAGCTTCAGAAGCGTAAATTGACGTTTTCATTTTTGATCCAAAAACACGAATAAAGGCTTTTTTGCAGAAAAGATTTTTGTAGGTATGTTTCTATTGATGTTTAGAGTCATTTTGGGGACCAAAGTCGAAAATTCATTTTTTGGTGAACTTTGATGAAATTTGCGTTTGCAGCTTCAGAAGCGTAAATTGACGTTTTCATTTTTAAATCCAAAAACACAAATAAAGGCTTTTTTTGCAGAAAAGATTTTCATAGGTATGTTTCTAATGATGTGTAGAGTCATTTGGGGGACCAAAGTCGAAAATTCATTTCTTGGTGAACTTTGATGAAATTTGCGTTTGCAGCTTCAGAAGCGTAAATTGACGTTTTTATTTTTGATCCAAAAACACGAATAAAGGCTTTTTTGCAGAAAAGATTTTTATAGGTATGTTTCTAATGATGTTGAGAGTCATTTGGGGGACCAAAGTCGAAAATTCATTTTTTTGTGAACTTTGATGAAATTTGCGTTTGCAGCTTCGGAAGCGTAATTGACGTTTTCATTTTTGATCCGAAAACACGAATAAAGGCTTTTTTGCAGAAAAGATTTTTATAGGTATGTTTCTATTGATGTTTAGAGTCATTTTGGGGACCAAAGTCGAAAATTCATTTTTTGGTGAACTTTGATGAAATTTGCGTTTGCAGCTTCAGAAGCGTAAATTGACGTTTTCATTTTTGATCCGAAAACACGAATAAAGGCTTTTTTGCAGAAAAGATTTTTATAGGTATGTTTCTATTGATGTTTAGAGTCATTTTGGGGACCAAAGTCGAAAATTCATTTTTTGGTGAACTTTGATGAAATTTGCGTTTGCAGCTTCAGAAGCGTAAATTGACGTTTTCCTTTTTGATCCAAAAACACGAATAAAGGCTTTTTTGCAGAAAAGATTTGTATAGGTTTGTTTCTAATGATGTTTAGAGTCATTTGGTGGGACCAAAGTCGAAAATTCATTTTTTGGTGAACTTTGATGAAATTTGCGTTTGCAGCTTCGGAAGCGTAATTGACGTTTTCATTTTTGATCCGAAAACACGAATAAAGGCTTTTTTGCAGAAAAGATTTTTATAGGTATGTTTCTATTGATGTTTAGAGTCATTTTGGGGACCAAAGTCGAAAATTCATTTTTTGGTGAACTTTGATGAAATTTGCGTTTGCAGCTTCAGAAGCGTAAATTGACGTTTTCATTTTTGATCCGAAAACACGAATAAAGGCTTTTTTGCAGAAAAGATTTTTATAGGTATGTTTCTATTGATGTTTAGAGTCATTTTGGGGACCAAAGTCGAAAATTCATTTTTTGGTGAACTTTGATGAAATTTGCGTTTGCAGCTTCAGAAGCGTAAATTGACGTTTTCCTTTTTGATCCAAAAACACGAATAAAGGCTTTTTTGCAGAAAAGATTTGTATAGGTTTGTTTCTAATGATGTTTAGAGTCATTTGGTGGGACCAAAGTCGAAAATTCATTTTTTGGTGAACTTTGATGAAATTTGCGTTTGCAGCTTCGGAAGCGTAATTGACGTTTTCATTTTTGATCCGAAAACACGAATAAAGGCTTTTTTGCAGAAAAGATTTTTATAGGTATGTTTCTATTGATGTTTAGAGTCATTTTGGGGACCAAAGTCGAAAATTCATTTTTTGGTGAACTTTGATGAAATTTGCGTTTGCAGCTTCAGAAGCGTAAATTGACGTTTTCATTTTTGATCCGAAAACACGAATAAAGGCTTTTTTGCAGAAAAGATTTTTATAGGTATGTTTCTATTGATGTTTAGAGTCATTTTGGGGACCAAAGTCGAAAATTCATTTTTTGGTGAACTTTGATGAAATTTGCGTTTGCAGCTTCAGAAGCGTAAATTGACGTTTTCCTTTTTGATCCAAAAACACGAATAAAGGCTTTTTTGCAGAAAAGATTTGTATAGGTATGTTTCTATTGATGTTTAGAGTCATTTTGGGGACCAAAGTCGAAAATTCATTTTTTGGTGAACTTTGATGAAATTTGCGTTTGCAGCTTCAGAAGCGTAAATTGACGTTTTCCTTTTTGATCCAAAAACACGAATAAAGGCTTTTTTGCAGAAAAGATTTGTATAGGTATGTTTCTAATGATGTTTAGAGTCATTTGGTGGGACCAAAGTCGAAAATTCATTTTTTGGTGAACTTTGATGAAATTTGCGTTTGCAGCTTCAGAAGCGTAAATTGACGTTTTCCTTTTTGATCCAAAAACACGAATAAAGGCTTTTTTGCAGAAAAGATTTGTATAGGTTTGTTTCTAATGATGTTTAGAGTCATTTGGTGGGACCAAAGTCGAAAATTCATTTTTTGGTGAACTTTGATGAAATTTGCGTTTGCAGCTTCGGAAGCGTAATTGACGTTTTCATTTTTGATCCGAAAACACGAATAAAGGCTTTTTTGCAGAAAAGATTTTTATAGGTATGTTTCTATTGATGTTTAGAGTCATTTTGGGGACCAAAGTCGAAAATTCATTTTTTGGTGAACTTTGATGAAATTTGCGTTTGCAGCTTCAGAAGCGTAAATTGACGTTTTCCTTTTTGATCCAAAAACACGAATAAAGGCTTTTTTGCAGAAAAGATTTGTATAGGTATGTTTCTAATGATGTTTAGAGTCATTTGGTGGGACCAAAGTCGAAAATTCATTTTTTGGTGAACTTTGATGAAATTTGCGTTTGCAGCTTCAGAAGCGTAATTGACGTTTTCATTTTTGATCCGAAAACACGAATAAAGGCTTTTTTTGCAGAAAAGATTTTTATAGGTATGTTTCTATTGATGTTTAGAGTCATTTTGGGGACCAAAGTCGAAAATTCATTTTTTGATGAACTTTGATGAAATTTGCGTTTGCAGCTTCAGAAGCGTAAATTGACGTTTTCATTTTTGATCCAAAAACACGAATAAAGGCTTTTTTGCAGAAAAGATTTTTATAGGTATGTTTCTATTGATGTTTAGAGTCATTTTGGGGACCAAAGTCGAAAATTCATTTTTTGATGAACTTTGATGAAATTTGCGTTTGCAGCTTCAGAAGCGTAAATTGACGTTTTCATTTTTTATCCGAAAACACGAATAAAGGCATTTTTGCAGAAAAGATTTATATAGGTATGTTTCTATTGATGTTTAGAGTCATTTGGGGGACCAAAGTCGAAAATTCATTTTTTTGTGAACTTTGATGAAATTTGCGTTTGCAGCTTCAGAAGCGTAAATTGACGTTTTCATTTTTAAATCCAAAAACACAAATAAAGGCTTTTTTTGCAGAAAAGATTTTCATAGGTATGTTTCTAATGATGTGTAGAGTCATTTGGGGGACCAAAGTCGAACATTCATTTTTTGGTGAACTTTGATGAAATTTTCGTTTGCAGCTTCAGAAGCGTAAATTGACATTTTTATTTTTGATCCAAAAACACGAATAAAGGCTTTTTTGCAGAAAAGATTTTTATAGGTATGTTTCTAATGATGTTTAGAGTCATTTGGGGGACCAAAGTCGAAAATTCATTTTTTTGTGAACTTTGATGAAATTTGCGTTTGCAGCTTCAGAAGCGTACATTGACGTTTTCCTTTTTGATCCAAAAACACGAATAAAGGCTTTTTGCAGAAAAGATTTGTATAGGTATGTTTCTAATGATGTTTAGAGTCATTAGGTGGGACCAAAGTCGAAAATTCATTTTTTGGTGAACTTTAATGAAATTTGCGTTTGCAGCTTCAGAAGCGAAATTGACGTTTTCATTTTTGATCCGAAAACACGAATAAAGGCTTTTTTGCAGAAAAGATTTTTATAGGTATGTTTCTATTGATGTTTAGAGTCATTTTGGGGACCAAAGTCGAAAATTCATTTTTTGATGAACTTTGATGAAATTTGCGTTTGCAGCTTCAGAAGCGTAAATTGACGTTTTCATTTTTGATCCAAAAACACGAATAAAGGCTTTTTTGGAGAAAAGATTTTTTATAGGTATGTTTCTAATGATGTTTAGAGTCATTTGGGGGACCAAAGTCGAAAATTCATTTTTTGGTGAACTTTGATGAAATTTGCGTTTGCAGCTTCAGAAGCGTAAATTGACGTTTTCATTTTTGATCCAAAAACACGAATAAAGGCTTTTTTGCAGAAAAGAGTTTTGTAGGTATGTTTCTATTGATGTTTAGAGTCATTTTGGGGACCAAAGTCGAAAATTCATTTGTTGGTGAACTTTGATGAAATTTGCGTTTGCAGCTTCAGAAGCGTAAATTGACGTTTTCATTTTTAAATCCAAAAACACAAATAAAGGCTTTTTTTGCAGAAAAGATTTTAATAGGTATGTTTCTAATGATGTGTAGAGTCATTTGGGGGACAAAAGTCGAAAATTCATTTTTTGGTGAACTTTGATGAAATTTGCGTTTGCAGCTTCAGAAGCGTAACTTGACGTTTTTATTTTTGATCCAAAAACACGAATAATGGCTTTTTTGCAGAAAAGATTTTTATAGGTATGTTTCTAATGATGTTGAGAGTCATTTGGGGGACCAAAGTCGAAAATTCATTTTTTTGTGAACTTTGATGAAATTTGCGTTTGCAGCTTCAGAAGCGTAATTGACGTTTTCATTTTTGATCCGAAAACACGAATAAAGGCTTTTTTGCAGAAAAGATTTTTATAGGTATGTTTCTATTGATGTTTAGAGTCATTTTGGGGACCAAAGTCGAAAATTCATTTTTTGGTGAACTTTGATGAAATTTGCGTTTTCAGCTTCAGAAGCGTAAATTGACGTTTTCATTTTTGATCCGAAAACACGAATAAACGCTTTTTTGCAGAAAAGATTTTTATAGGTATGTTTCTATTGATGTTTAGAGTCATTTTGGGGACCAAAGTCGAAAATTCATTTTTTGGTGAACTTTAATGAAATTTGCGTTTGCAGCTTCAGAAGCGAAATTGACGTTTTCATTTTTGATCCGAAAACACGAATAAAGGCTTTTTTGCAGAAAAGATTTTTATAGGTATGTTTCTATTGATGTTTAGAGTCATTTTGGGGACCAAAGTCGAAAATTCATTTTTTGATGAACTTTGATGAAATTTGCGTTTGCAGCTTCAGAAGCGTAAATTGACGTTTTCATTTTTGATCCAAAAACACGAATAAAGGCTTTTTTGGAGAAAAGATTTTTTATAGGTATGTTTCTAATGATGTTTAGAGTCATTTGGGGGACCAAAGTCGAAAATTCATTTTTTGGTGAACTTTGATGAAATTTGCGTTTGCAGCTTCAGAAGCGTAAATTGACGTTTTCATTTTTGATCCAAAAACACGAATAAAGGCTTTTTTGCAGAAAAGAGTTTTGTAGGTATGTTTCTATTGATGTTTAGAGTCATTTTGGGGACCAAAGTCGAAAATTCATTTGTTGGTGAACTTTGATGAAATTTGCGTTTGCAGCTTCAGAAGCGTAAATTGACGTTTTCATTTTTAAATCCAAAAACACAAATAAAGGCTTTTTTTGCAGAAAAGATTTTAATAGGTATGTTTCTAATGATGTGTAGAGTCATTTGGAGGACAAAAGTCGAAAATTCATTTTTTGGTGAACTTTGATGAAATTTGCGTTTGCAGCTTCAGAAGCGTAACTTGACGTTTTTATTTTTGATCCAAAAACACGAATAATGGCTTTTTTGCAGAAAAGATTTTTATAGGTATGTTTCTAATGATGTTGAGAGTCATTTGGGGGACCAAAGTCGAAAATTCATTTTTTTGTGAACTTTGATGAAATTTGCGTTTGCAGCTTCAGAAGCGTAATTGACGTTTTCATTTTTGATCCGAAAACACGAATAAAGGCTTTTTTGCAGAAAAGATTTTTATAGGTATGTTTCTATTGATGTTTAGAGTCATTTTGGGGACCAAAGTCGAAAATTCATTTTTTGGTGAACTTTGATGAAATTTGCGTTTTCAGCTTCAGAAGCGTAAATTGACGTTTTCATTTTTGATCCGAAAACACGAATAAACGCTTTTTTGCAGAAAAGATTTTTATAGGTATGTTTCTATTGATGTTTAGAGTCATTTTGGGGACCAAAGTCGAAAATTCATTTTTTGGTGAACTTTGATGAAATTTGCGTTTGCAGCTTCAGAAGCGTAAATTGACGTTTTCCTTTTGGATCCAAAAACACGAATAAAGGCTTTTTTGCAGAAAAGATTTGTATAGGTATGTTTCTAATGATGTTTAGAGTCATTTGGTGGGACCAAAGTCGAAAATTCATTTTTTGGTGAACTTTGATGAAATTTGCGTTTGCAGCTTCAGAAGCGTAATTGACGTTTTCATTTTTGATCCGAAAACACGAATAAAGGCTTTTTTGCAGAAAAGATTTTTATAGGTATGTTTCTATTGATGTTTAGAGTCATTTTGGGGACCAAAGTCGAAAATTCATTTTTTGATGAACTTTGATGAAATTTGCGTTTGCAGCTTCAGAAGCGTAAATTGACGTTTTCCTTTTTGATCCAAAAACACGAATAAAGGCTTTTTTGCAGAAAAGATTTTTATAGGTATGTTTCTAATGATGTTGAGAGTCATTTGGGGGACCAAAGTCGAAAATTCATTTTTTTGTGAACTTTGATGAAATTTGCGTTTGCAGCTTCAGAAGCGTAATTGACGTTTTCATTTTTGATCCGAAAACACGAATAAAGGCTTTTTTGCAGAAAAGATTTTTATAGGTATGTTTCTATTGATGTTTAGAGTCATTTTGGGGACCAAAGTCGAAAATTCATTTTTTGGTGAACTTTGATGAAATTTGCGTTTGCAGCTTCAGAAGCGTAAATTGACGTTTTCATTTTTGATCCGAAAACACAAATAAACGCTGTTTTGCAGAAAAGATTTTTATAGGTATGTTTCTATTGATGTTTAGAGTCATTTTGGGGACCAAAGTCGAAAATTCATTTTTTGGTGAACTTTGATGAAATTTGCGTTTGCAGCTTCAGAAGCGTAAATTGACGTTTTCCTTTTGGATCCAAAAACACGAATAAAGGCTTTTTTGCAGAAAAGATTTGTATAGGTATGTTTCTAATGATGTTTAGAGTCATTTGGCGGGACCAAAGTCGAAAATTCATTTTTTGGTGAACTTTGATGAAATTTGCGTTTGCAGCTTCAGAAGCGTAATTGACGTTTTCATTTTTGATCCGAAAACACGAATAAAGGCTTTTTTGCAGAAAAGATTTTTATAGGTATGTTTCTATTGATGTTTAGAGTCATTTTGGGGACCAAAGTCGAAAATTCATTTTTTGATGAACTTTGATGAAATTTGCGTTTGCAGCTTCAGAAGCGTAAATTGACGTTTTCATTTTTGATCCAAAAACACGAATAAAGGCTTTTTTGCAGAAAAGATTTTTATAGGTATGTTTCTATTGATGTTTAGAGTCATTTTGGGGACCAAAGTCGAAAATTCATTTTTTGATGAACTTTGATGAAATTTGCGTTTGCAGCTTCAGAAGCGTAAATTGACGTTTTCATTTTTGATCCAAAAACACGAATAAAGGCATTTTTGCAGAAAAGATTTATATAGGTATGTTTCTATTGATGTTTAGAGTCATTTGGGGGACCAAAGTCGAAAATTCATTTTTTGGTGAACTTTGATGAAATTTTCGTTTGCAGCTTCAGAAGCGTAAATTGACGTTTTTATTTTTGATCCAAAAACACGAATAAAGGCTTTTTTGCAGAAAAGATTTGTATAGGTATGTTTCTAATGATGTTTAGAGTCATTTGGGGGACCAAAGTCGAAAATTCATTTTTTGGTGAACTTTCATGAAATTTGCGTTTGCAGCTTCAGAAGCGTACATTGACGTTTTCATTTTTGATCCAAAAACACGAATAAAGGCTTTTTTGCAGAAAAGATTTTTATAGGTATGTTTCTATTGATGTTTAGAGTCATTTTGGGGACCAAAGTCGAAAATTCATTTTTTGATGAACTTTGATGAAATTTGCGTTTGCAGCTTCAGAAGCGTAAATTGACGTTTTCATTTTTAAATCCAAAAACACAAATAAAGGCTTTTTTTGCAGAAAAGATTTTCATAGGTATATTTCTAATGATGTGTAGAGTCATTTGGGGGACCAAAGTCGAAAATTCATTTTTTGGTGAACTTTGATGAAATTTTCGTTTGCAGCTTCAGAAGCGTAAATTGACGTTTTTATTTTTGATCCAAAAACACGAATAAAGGCTTTTTTGCAGAAAAGATTTGTATAGGTATGTTTCTAATGATGTTTAGAGTCATTTGGGGGACCAAAGTCGAAAATTCATTTTTTGGTGAACTTTGATGAAATTTGCGTTTGCAGCTTCAGAAGCGTAAATTGACGTTTTCATTTTTGATCCGAAAACACGAATAAAGGCTTTTTTGCAGAAAAGATTTGTATAGGTATGTTTCTAATGATGTTGAGAGTCATTTGGGGGACCAAAGTCGAAAATTCATTTTTTTGTGAACTTTGATGAAATTTGCGTTTGCAGCTTCAGAAGCGTAATTGACGTTTTCATTTTTGATCCGAAAACACGAATAAAGGCTTTTTTGCAGAAAAGATTTTTATAGGTATGTTTCTATTGATGTTTAGAGTCATTTTGGGGACCAAAGTCGAAAATTCATTTTTTGGTGAACTTTGATGAAATTTGCGTTTGCAGCTTCAGAAGCGTAAATTGACGTTTTCATTTTTGATCCGAAAACACGAATAAACGCTTTTTTGCAGAAAAGATTTTTATAGGTATGTTTCTATTGATGTTTAGAGTCATTTTGGGGACCAAAGTCGAAAATTCATTTTTTGGTGAACTTTGATGAAATTTGCGTTTGCAGCTTCAGAAGCGTAAATTGACGTTTTCCTTTTTGATCCAAAAACACGAATAAAGGCTTTTTTGCAGAAAAGATTTTTATAGGTATGTTTCTAATGATGTTGAGAGTCATTTGGGGGACCAAAGTCGAAAATTCATTTTTTTGTGAACTTTGATGAAATTTGCGTTTGCAGCTTCAGAAGCGTAATTGACGTTTCATTTTTGATCCGAAAACACGAATAAAGGCTTTTTTGCAGAAAAGATTTTTATAGGTATGTTTCTATTGATGTTTAGAGTCATTTGGGGGACCAAAGTCGAAAATTAATTTTTTTGTGAACTTTGATGAAATTTGCGTTTGCAGCTTCAGAAGCGTAAATTGACGTTTTCATTTTTGATCCGAAAACACGAATAAAGGCTTTTTTGCAGAAAAGATTTGTATAGGTATGTTTCTAATGATGTTGAGAGTCATTTGGGGGACCAAAGTCGAAAATTCATTTTTTTGTGAACTTTGATGAAATTTGCGTTTGCAGCTTCAGAAGCGTAATTGACGTTTTCATTTTTGATCCGAAAACACGAATAAAGGCTTTTTTGCAGAAAAGATTTTTATAGGTATGTTTCTATTGATGTTTAGAGTCATTTTGGGGACCAAAGTCGAAAATTCATTTTTTGGTGAACTTTGATGAAATTTGCGTTTGCAGCTTCAGAAGCGTAAATTGACGTTTTCATTTTTGATCCGAAAACACGAATAAACGCTTTTTTGCAGAAAAGATTTTTATAGGTATGTTTCTATTGATGTTTAGAGTCATTTTGGGGACCAAAGTCGAAAATTCATTTTTTGGTGAACTTTGATGAAATTTGCGTTTGCAGCTTCAGAAGCGTAAATTGACGTTTTCCTTTTTGATCCAAAAACACGAATAAAGGCTTTTTTGCAGAAAAGATTTTTATAGGTATGTTTCTAATGATGTTGAGAGTCATTTGGGGGACCAAAGTCGAAAATTCATTTTTTTGTGAACTTTGATGAAATTTGCGTTTGCAGCTTCAGAAGCGTAATTGACGTTTCATTTTTGATCCGAAAACACGAATAGAGGCTTTTTTGCAGAAAAGATTTTTATAGGTATGTTTCTATTGATGTTTAGAGTCATTTGGGGGACCAAAGTCGAAAATTAATTTTTTTGTGAACTTTGATGAAATTTGCGTTTGCAGCTTCAGAAGCGTAAATTGACGTTTTCATTTTTGATCCGAAAACACGAATAAACGCTTTTTTGCAGAAAAGATTTATATAGGTATGTTTCTATTGATGTTTAGAGTCATTTGGGGGACCAAAGTCGAAAATTCATTTTTTGGTGAACTTTGATGAAATTTGCGTTTGCAGCTTCAGAAGCGTAAATTGACGTTTTCATTTTTAAATCCAAAACACAAATAAAGGCTTTTTTTGCAGAAAAGATTTTCATAGGTATGTTTCTAATGATGTGTAGAGTCATTTGGGGGACCAAAGTCGAAAATTCATTTTTTGGTGAACTTTGATGAAATTTTCGTTTGCAGCTTCAGAAGCGTAAATTGACGTTTTTATTTGTGATCCAAAAACACGAATAAAGGCTTTTTTGCAGAAAAGATTTGTATAGGTATGTTTCTAATGATGTTTAGAGTCATTTGGGGGACCAAAGTCGAAAATTCATTTTTTGATGAACTTTGATGAAATTTGCGTTTGCAGCTTCAGAAGCGTAAATTGACGTTTTCATTTTTGATCCAAAAACACGAATAAAGGCTTTTTTGCAGAAAAGATTTTTATAGGTATGTTTCTATTGATGTTTAGAGTCATTTTGGGGACCAAAGTCGAAAATTCATTTTTTGGTGAACTTTGATGAAATTTTCGTTTGCAGCTTCAGAAGCGAAATTGACGTTTTCATTTTTGATCCGAAAACACGAATAAAGGCTTTTTTGCAGAAAAGATTTTTATAGGTATGTTTCTATTGATGTTTAGAGTCATTTTGGGGACCAAAGTCGAAAATTCATTTTTTGATGAACTTTGATGAAATTTGCGTTTGCAGCTTCAGAAGCGTAAATTGACGTTTTCATTTTTGATCCAAAAACACGAATAAAGGCTTTTTTGCAGAAAAGATTTTTATAGGTATGTTTCTATTGATGTTTAGAGTCATTTTGGGGACCAAAGTCGAAAGTTCATTTTTTGATGAACTTTGATGAAATTTGCGTTTGCAGCTTCAGAAGCGTAAATTGACGTTTTCATTTTTAAATCCAAAACACAAATAAAGGCTTTTTTTGCAGAAAAGATTTTCATAGGTATGTTTCTAAAGATGTGTAGAGTCATTTGGGGGACCAAAGTCGAAAATTCATTTTTTGGTGAACTTTGATGAAATTTGCGTTTGCAGCTTCAGAAGCGTAAATTGACGTTTTCCTTTTTGATCCAAAAACACGAATAAAGGCTTTTTTGCAGAAAAGATTTTTATAGGTATGTTTCTAATGATGTTGAGAGTCATTTGGGGGACCAAAGTCGAAAATTCATTTTTTTGTGAACTTTGATGAAATTTGCGTTTGCAGCTTCAGAAGCGTAATTGACGTTTCATTTTTGATCCGAAAACACGAATAAACGCTTTTTTGCAGAAAAGATTTATATAGGTATGTTTCTATTGATGTTTAGAGTCATTTGGGGGACCAAAGTCGAAAATTCATTTTTTGGTGAACTTTGATGAAATTTGCGTTTGCAGCTTCAGAAGCGTAAATTGACGTTTTCATTTTTAAATACAAAACACAAATAAAGGCTTTTTTTGCAGAAAAGATTTTCATAGGTATGTTTCTAATGATGTGTAGAGTCATTTGGGGGACCAAAGTCGAAAATTCATTTTTTGGTGAACTTTGATGAAATTTTCGTTTGCAGCTTCAGAAGCGTAAATTGACTTTTTTATTTTTGATCCAAAAACACGAATAAAGGCTTTTTTGCAGAAAAGATTTGTATAGGTATGTTTCTAATGATGTTTAGAGTCATTTGGGGGACCAAAGTCGAAAATTCATTTTTTGATGAACTTTGATGCAATTTGCGTTTGCAGCTTCAGAAGCGTAAATTGACGTTTTCATTTTTGATCCAAAAACACGAATAAAGGCTTTTTTGCAGAAAAGATTTTTATAGGTATGTTTCTATTGATGTTTAGAGTCATTTTGGGGACCAAAGTCGAAAATTCATTTTTTGGTGAACTTTGATGAAATTTGCGTTTGCAGCTTCAGAAGCGAAATTGACGTTTTCATTTTTGATCCGAAAACACGAATAAAGGCTTTTTTGCAGAAAAGATTTTTATAGGTATGTTTCTATTGATGTTTAGAGTCATTTTGGGGACCAAAGTCGAAAATTCATTTTTTGATGAACTTTGATGAAATTTGCGTTTGCAGCTTCAGAAGCGTAAATTGACGTTTTCATTTTTGATCCAAAAACACGAATAAAGGCTTTTTTGCAGAATAGATTTTTATAGGTATGTTTCTATTGATGTTTAGAGTCATTTTGGGGACCAAAGTCGAAAATTCATTTTTTGATGAACTTTGATGAAATTTGCGTTTGCAGCTTCAGAAGCGTAAATTGACGTTTTCATTTTTAAATCCAAAACACAAAGAAAGGCTTTTTTTGCAGAAAAGATTTTCATAGGTATGTTTCTAATGATGTGTAGAGTCATTTGGGGGACCAAAGTCGAAAATTCATTTTTTGGTGAACTTTGATGAAATTTCCGTTTGGAGCTTCAGAAGCGTAAATTGACGTTTTTATTTTTGATCCAAAAACACGAATAAAGGCTTTTTTGCAGAAAAGATTTGTATAGGTATGTTTCTAATGATGTTTAGAGTCATTTGGGGGACCAAAGTCGAAAATTCATTTTTTGGTGAACTTTGATGAAATTTGCGTTTGCAGCTTCAGAAGCGTACATTGACGTTTTCATTTTTGATCCAAAAACACGAATAAAGGCTTTTTTGCAGAAAAGATTTGTATAGGTATGTTTCTAATGATGTTTAGAGTCATTTGGTGGGACCAAAGTCGAAAATTCATTTTTTGGTGAACTTTGATGAAATTTGCGTTTGCAGCTTCAGAAGCGAAATTGACGTTTTCATTTTTGATCCGAAAACACGAATAAAGGCTTTTTTGCAGAAAAGATTTTTATAGGTATGTTTCTATTGATGTTTAGAGTCATTTTGGGGACCAAAGTCGAAAATTCATTTTTTGATGAACTTTGATGAAATTTGCGTTTGCAGCTTCAGAAGCGTAAATTGACGTTTTCATTTTTGATCCAAAAACACGAATAAAGGCTTTTTTGCAGAAAAGATTTTTATAGGTATGTTTCTATTGATGTTTAGAGTCATTTTGGGGACCAAAGTCGAAAATTCATTTTTTGATGAACTTTGATGAAATTTGCGTTTGCAGCTTCAGAAGCGTAAATTGACGTTTTCATTTTCGATCCAAAAACACGAATAAAGGCTTTTTTGCAGAAATTTTTTTTATAGGTATGTTTCTATTGATGTTTAGAGTCATTTTGGGGACCAAAGTCGAAAATTCATTTTTTGGTGAACTTTGATGAAATTTGCGTTTGCAGCTTCAGAAGCGTAAATTGACGTTTTCTTTTTTGATCCGAAAACACGAATAAAGGCATTTTTGCAGAAAAGATTTATATAGGTATGTTTCTATTGATGTTTAGAGTCATTTTGGGGACCAAAGTCGAAAATTCATTTTTTTGTGAACTTTGATGAAATTTGCGTTTGCAGCTTCAGAAGCGTAAATTGACGTTTTCATTTTTGATCCAAAAACACGAATAAAGGCTTTTTTGCAGAAAAGATTTTTTATAGGTATGTTTCTAATGATGTTTAGAGTCATTTGGGGGACCAAAGTCGAAAATTCATTTTTTGGTGAACTTTGATGAAATTTGCGTTTGCAGCTTCAGAAGCGTAAATTGACGTTTTCATTTTTGATCCAAAAACACGAATAAAGGCTTTTTTGCAGAAAAGATTTTTATAGGTATGTTTCTAATGATGTTTAGAGTCATTTGGGGGACCAAAGTCGAAAATTCATTTTTTTGTGAACTTTGATGAAATTTGCGTTTGCAGCTTCAGAAGCGTAAATTGACGTTTTCATTTTTGATCCGAAAACACGAATAAAGGCTTTTTTGCAGAAAAGATTTTTATAGGTATGTTTCTATTGATGTTTAGAGTCATTTTGGGGACCAAAGTCGAAAATTCATTTTTTGGTGAACTTTGATGAAATTTGCGTTTGCAGCTTCAGAAGCGTAAATTTACGTTTTCATTTTTGATCCAAAAACACGAATAAAGGCTTTTTTGCAGAAATTTTTTTATAGGTATGTTTCTATTGATGTTTAGAGTCATTATGGGGACCAAAGTCGAAAATTCATTTTTTGGTGAACTTTGATGAAATTTGCGTTTGCAGCTTCAGAAGCGTAAATTGACGTTTTCATTTTTGATCCGAAAACACGAATAAAGGCTTTTTTGCAGAAAAGATTTTTATAGGTATGTTTCTATTGATGTTTAGAGTCATTTTGGGGACCAAAGTCGAAAATTCATTTTTTGGTGAACTTTGATGAAATTTGCGTTTGCAGCTTCAGAAGCGTAAATTGACGTTTTCGTTTTTGATCCAAAAACACGAATAAAGGCTTTTTTGCAGAAAAGATTTTTATAGGTATGTTTCTAATGATGTTTAGAGTCATTTGGGGGACCAAAGTCGAAAATTCATTTTTTGATGAACTTTGATGAAATTTGCGTTTGCAGCTTCAGAAGCGTAAATTGACGTTTTCATTTTTGATCCAAAAACACGAATAAAGGATTTTTTGCAGAAAAGATTTTTATAGGTATGTTTCTAATGATGTTTAGAGTCATTTGGGGGACCAAAGTCGAAAATTCATTTTTTGGTGAACTTTGATGAAATTTGCGTTTGCAGCTTCAGAAGCGTAAATTGACGTTTTCATTTTTGATCCAAAAACACGAATAAAGGCTTTTGTGCAGAAAAGATTTTTATAGGTATGTTTCTAATGATGTTTAGAGTCATTTGGGGGACCAAAGTCGAAAATTCATTTTTTGGTGAAATTTGATGAAATTTGCGTTTGCAGCTTCAGAAGCGTACATTGACGTTTTCATTTTTGATCCAAAAACACGAATAAAGGCTTTTGTGCAGAAAAGATTTTTATAGGTATGTTTCTAATGATGTTTAGAGTCATTTGGGGGACCAAAGTCGAAAATTCATTTTTTGGTGAACTTTGATGAAATTTGCGTTCGCAGCTTCAGAAGCGTAAATTGACGTTTTCATTTTTGATCCAAAAACACGAATAAAGGCTTTTGTGCAGAAAAGATTTTTATAGGTATGTTTCTATTGATGTTTAGAGTCATTTTGGGGACCAGAGTCGAAAATTCATTTTTTGGTGAACTTTGATGAAATTTGCGTTGGCAGCTTCAGAAGCGGAAATTGACGTTTTCATTTTTGATCCGAAAACACGAATAAAGGCTTTTTTGCAGAAAAGATTTTTATAGGTATGTTTCTATTGATGTTTAGAGTCATTTTGGGGACCAAAGTCGAAAATTCATTTTTTGGTGAACTTTGATGAAATTTGCGTTTGCAGCTTCAGAAGCGTAAATTGACGTTTTCATTTTTGATACAAAAACAGGAATAAAGGCTTTTTTGCAGAAAAGATTTTTAAAGGTATGTTTCTAATGATGTTTAGAGTCATTTGGGGGACCAAAGTCGAAAATTCATTTTTTGGTGAACTTTGATGAAATTTGCGTTTGCAGCTTCAGAAGCGTAAATTGACGTTTTCATTTTTGATCCAAAAACACGAATAAAGGCTTTTGTGCAGAAAAGATTTTTATAGGTATGTTTCTATTGATGTTTAGAGTCATTTTGGGGACCAAAGTCGAAAATTCATTTTTTGGTGAACTTTGATGAAATTTGCGTTTGCAGCTTCAGAAGCGTAAATTGACGTTTTCATTTTTGATCCGAAAACACGAATAAAGGCTTTTCTGCAGAAAAGATTTTCATAGGTATGTTTCTATTGATGTTTAGAGTCATTTTTGGGACCAAAGTCGAAAATTCATTTTTTGGTGAACTTTGATGAAATTTGCGTTTACAGCTTCAGAAGCGTAAATTGACGTTTTCCTTTTTGATCCAAAAACACGAATAAAGGCTTTTTTGCAGAAAAGATTTTTATAGGTATGTTTCTAATGATGTTTAGAGTCATTCGAGGGACCAAATTCGAAAATTCATTTTTTGGTGAACTTTGATGAAATTTGCGTTTGCAGCTTCAGAAGCGTAAATTGACGTTTTCACTTTTGATCCGAAAACACGAATAAAGGCTTTTTTGCAGAAAAGATTTTTATAGGTATGTTTCTAATGATGTTTAGAGTCATTTGGGGGACCAAAGTCGAAAATTCATTTTTTGGTGAACTTTGATGAAATTTGCGTTTGCAGCTTCAGAAGCGGAAATTAACGTTTTCATTTTTGATCCAAAAACACGAATAAAGGCTTTTTTGCAGAAAAGATTTTTATAGGTATGTTTCTAATGATGTTTAGAGTCATTTGGGGGACCAAAGTCGAAAATTCATTTTTTGGTGAACTTTGATGAAATTTGCGTTTGCAGCTTCAGAAGCGGAAATTGACGTTTTCATTTTTGATCCGAAAACACGAATAAAGGCTTTTTTGCAGAAAAGATTTTTATAAGTATGTTTCTATTGATGTTTAGAGTCATTTTGGGGACCAAAGTCGAAAATTCATTTTTTGGTGAACTTTGATGAAATTTGCGTTTGCACCTTCAGAAGCGTAAATTGACGTTTTCATTTTTGATCCAAAAACACGAATAAAGGCTTTTTTGCAGAAAAGATTTTTATAGGTATGTTTCTAATGATGTTTAGAGTCATTTGGGGGACCAAAGTCGAAAATTCATTTTTTGGTGAACTTTGATGAAATTTGCGTTTGCAGCTTCAGAAGCGTAAATTGACGTTTTCATTTTTGATCCAAAAACACGAATAAAGGCTTTTGTGCAGAAAAGATTTTTATAGGTATGTTTCTATTGATGTTTAGAGTCATTTTGGGGACCAGAGTCGAAAATTCATTTTTTGGTGAACTTTGATGAAATTTGCGTTTGCAGCTTCAGAAGCGTAAATTGACGTTTTCATTTTTGATCCGAAAACACGAATAAAGGCTTTTTTGCAGAAAAGATTTTTATAGGTATGTTTCTATTGATGTTTAGAGTCATTTTGGGGACCAAAGTCGAAAATTCATTTTTTGGTGAACTTTGATGAAATTTGCGTTTGCAGCTTCAGAAGCATAAATTGACGTTTTCCTTTTTGATCCAAAAACACGAATAAAGGCTTTTTTGCAGAAAAGATTTTTATAGGTATGTTTCTAATGATGTTTAGAGTCCTTTGGGGGACCGAAGTCGAAAATTCATTTTTTGGTGAATTTTGATGAAATTTGCGTTTGCAGCTTCAGAAGCGTAAATTGACGTTTTCATTTTTGATCCGAAAACACGAATAAAGACTTTTTTGCAGAAAAGATTTTTATAGGTATGTTTCTATTGATGTTTAGAGTCATTTTGGGGACCAAAGTCGAAAATTCATTTTTTGGTGAACTTTGATGAAATTTGCGTTTGCAGCTTCAGAAGCATAAATTGACGTTTTCATTTTTGATCCAAAAACACGAATAAAGGCTTTTTTGCAGAAAAGATTTTTATAGGTATGTTTCTAATGATGTTTAGAGTCATTTGGGGGACCAAAGTCGAAAATTCATTTTTTGGTGAACTTTGATGAAATTTGCGTTTGCAGCTTCAGAAGCGTAAATTGACGTTTTCCTTTTTGATAAAAAAACACGAAAAAAGGCTTTTTTGCAGAAAAGATTTTCATAGGTATGTTTCTAATGATGTTTAGAGTCCTTTGGGGGACCAAAGTCGAAAATTAATTTTTTGGTGAACTTTGATGAAATTTGCGTTTGCAGCTTCAGAAGCGTAAATTGACGTTTTCATTTTTGATCCAAAAACACGAATAAAGGCTTTTGTGCAGAAAAGATTTTTATAGGTATATTTCTATTGATGTTTAGAGTCATTTTGGGGACCAAAGTCGAAAATTCATTTTTTGGTGAACTTTGATGAAATTTGCGTTTGCAGCTTCAGAAGCGTAAATTGACGTTTTCATTTTTGATCCGAAAACACGAATAAAGGCTTTTTTGCAGAAAAGATTTTTATAGGTAGGTTTCTATTGATGTTTAGAGTCATTTTGGGGACCAAAGTCGAAAATTCATTTTTTGGTGAACTTTGATGAAATTTGCGTTTGCAGCTTCAGAAGCGTAAATTGACGTTTTCCTTTTTGATCCAAAAACACGAATAAAGGCTTTTTTGCAGAAAAGATTTTTATAGGTATGTTTCTAATGATGTTTAGAGTCATTTGGGGGACCAAAGTCGAAAATTCATTTTTTGGTGAACTTTGATGAAATTTGCGTTTGCAGCTTCAGAAGCGTAAATTGACGTTTTCATTTTTGATCCAAAAACACGAATAAAGGCTTTTGTGCAGAAAAGATTTTTATAGGTATGTTTCTATTGATGTTTAGAGTCATTTTGGGGACCAGAGTCGAAAATTCATTTTTTGGTGAACTTTGATGAAATTTGCGTTTGCAGCTTCAGAAGCGTAAATTGACGTTTTCATTTTTGATCCGAAAACACGAATAAAGGCTTTTTTGCAGAAAAGATTTTTATAGGTATGGTTCTATTGATGTTTAGAGTCATTTTGGGGACCAAAGTCGAAAATTCATTTTTTGGTGAACTTTGATGAAATTTGCGTTTGCAGCTTCAGAAGCATAAATTGACGTTTTCATTTTTGATCCAAAAACACGAATAAAGGCTTTTTTGCAGAAAAGATTTTTATAGGTATGTTTCTATTGATGTTTAGAGTCATTTTGGGGACCAAAGTCGAAAATTCATTTTTTGGTGAACTTTGATGAAATTTGCGTTTGCAGCTTCAGAAGCATAAATTGACGTTTTCATTTTTGATCCAAAAACACGAATAAAGGCTCTTTTCCAGAAAAGATTTTTATAGGTATGTTTCTAATGATGTTTAGAGTCATTTGGGGGACCAAAGTCGAAAATTCATTTTTTGGTGAACTTTGATGAAATTTGCGTTTGCAGCTTCAGAAGCGTAAATTGACGTTTTCCTTTTTGATCCAAAAACACGAATAAAGGCTTTTTTGCAGAAAATATTTTTATAGGTATGTTTCTAATGATGTTTACAGTCATTTGGGGGACCAAAGTCGAAAATTCATTTTTTGGTGAACTTTGATGAAATTTGCGTTTGCAGCTTCAGAAGCGTAAATTGACGTTTTCATTTTTGATCCAAAAACACGAATAAAGGCTTTTGTGAAGAAAAGATTTTTATAGGTATGTTTCTAATGATGTTTAGAGTCATTTTGGGGACCAGAGTCGAAAATTCATTTTTTGGTGAACTTTGATGAAATTTGCGTTTGCAGCTTCAGAAGCGTAAATTGATGTTTTCATTTTTGATCCGAAAACACGAATAAAGGCTTTTTTGCAGAAAAGATTTTTATAGGTATGTTTCTATTGATGTTTAGAGTCATTTTGGGGACCAAAGTCGAAAATTCATTTTTTGGTGAACTTTGATGAAATTTGCGTTTGCAGCTTCAGAAGCATAAATTGACGTTTTCCTTTTTGATCCAAAAACACGAATAAAGGCTTTTTTGCAGAAAAGATTTTTATAGGTATGTTTCTAATGATGTTTAGAGTCATTTGGGGGACCAAAGTCGAAAATTCATTTTTTGGTGAACTTTGATGAAATTTGCGTTTGCAGCTTCAGAAGCGTAAATTGACGTTTTCATTTTTGATCCCAAAAAAACAATAAAGGCTTTTTTGCAGAAAAGATGTTTATAGGTATGTTTCTAATGATGTTTAGAGTCATTTGGGGGACCAAAGTCGAAAATTCATTTTTTGGTGAACTTTGATGAAATTTGCGTTTTCAGCTTCAGAAGCGTAAATTGACGTTTTCCTTTTTGATCCAAAAACACGAATAAAGGCTTTTTTGCAGAAAAGATTTTTTATAGGTATGTTTCTAATGATGTTTAGAGTCATTTGGGGGACCAAAGTCGAAAATTCATTTTTTGGTGAACTTTGATGAAATTTGCGTTTGCAGCTTCAGAAGCGTAAATTGACGTTTTCATTTTTGATCCAAAAACACGAATAAAGGCTTTTTTGCAGAAAAGATTTTTATAGGTATGTTTCTAATGATGTTTAGAGTCATTTGGGGGACCAAAGTCGAAAATTCATTTTTTTGTGAACTTTGATGAAATTTGCGTTTGCAGCTTCAGAAGCGTAAATTGACGTTTTCATTTTTGATCCTAAAACACGAATAAAGGCTTTTTTGCAGAAAAGATTTTTATAGGTATGTTTCTATTGATGTTTAGAGTCATTTTGGGGACCAAAGTCGAAAATTCATTTTTTGGTGAACTTTGATGAAATTTGCGTTTGCAGCTTCAGAAGCGTAAATTTACGTTTTCATTTTTGATCCAAAAACACGAATAAAGGCTTTTTTGCAGAAATTTTTTTATAGGTATGTTTCTATTGATGTTTAGAGTCATTATGGGGACCAAAGTCGAAAATTCATTTTTTGGTGAACTTTGATGAAATTTGCGTTTGCAGCTTCAGAAGCGTAAATTGACGTTTTCATTTTTGATCCGAAAACACGAATAAAGGCTTTTTTGCAGAAAAGATTTTTATAGGTATGTTTCTATTGATGTTTAGAGTCATTTTGGGGACCAAAGTCGAAAATTCATTTTTTGGTGAACTTTGATGAAATTTGCGTTTGCAGCTTCAGAAGCGTAAATTGACGTTTTCGTTTTTGATCCAAAAACACGAATAAAGGCTTTTTTGCAGAAAAGATTTTTATAGGTATGTTTCTAATGATGTTTAGAGTCATTTGGGGGACCAAAGTCGAAAATTCATTTTTTGATGAACTTTGATGAAATTTGCGTTTGCAGCTTCAGAAGCGTAAATTGACGTTTTCATTTTTGATCCAAAAACACGAATAAAGGATTTTTTGCAGAAAAGATTTTTAAAGGTATGTTTCTAATGATGTTTAGAGTCATTTGGGGAACCAAAGTCGAAAATTCATTTTTTGGTGAACTTTGATGAAATTTGCGTTTGCAGCTTCAGAAGCGTAAATTGACGTTTTCATTTTTGATCCAAAAACACGAATAAAGGCTTTTGTGCAGAAAAGATTTTTATAGGTATGTTTCTAATGATGTTTAGAGTCATTTGGGGGACCAAAGTCGAAAATTCATTTTTTGGTGAAATTTGATGAAATTTGCGTTTGCAGCTTCAGAAGCGTAAATTGACGTTTTCATTTTTGATCCAAAAACACGAATAAAGGCTTTTCTGCAGAAAAGATTTTTATAGGTATGTTTCTAATGATGTTTAGAGTCATTTGGGGGACCAAAGTCGAAAATTCATTTTTTGGTGAACTTTGATGAAATTTGCGTTCGCAGCTTCAGAAGCGTAAATTGACGTTTTCATTTTTGATCCAAAAACACGAATAAAGGCTTTTGTGCAGAAAAGATTTTTATAGGTATGTTTCTATTGATGTTTAGAGTCATTTTGGGGACCAGAGTCGAAAATTCATTTTTTGGTGAACTTTGATGAAATTTGCGTTTGCAGCTTCAGAAGCGGAAATTGACGTTTTCATTTTTGATCCGAAAACACGAATAAAGGCTTTTTTGCAGAAAAGATTTTTATAGGTATGTTTCTATTGATGTTTAGAGTCATTTTGGGGACCAAAGTCGAAAATTCATTTTTTGGTGAACTTTGATGAAATTTGCGTTTGCAGCTTCAGAAGCGTAAATTGACGTTTTCATTTTTGATACAAAAACAGGAATAAAGGCTTTTTTGCAGAAAAGATTTTTAAAGGTATGTTTCTAATGATGTTTAGAGTCATTTGGGGGACCAAAGTCGAAAATTCATTTTTTGGTGAACTTTGATGAAATTTGCGTTTGCAGCTTCAGAAGCGTAAATTGACGTTTTCATTTTTGATCCAAAAACACGAATAAAGGCTTTTGTGAAGAAAGGATTTTTATAGGTATGTTTCTATTGATGTTTAGAGTCATTTTGGGGACCAAAGTCGAAAATTCATTTTTTGGTGAACTTTGATGAAATTTGCGTTTGCAGCTTCAGAAGCGTAAATTGACGTTTTCATTTTTGATCCGAAAACACGAATAAAGGCTTTTCTGCAGAAAAGATTTTCATAGGTATGTTTCTATTGATGTTTAGAGTCATTTTTGGGACCAAAGTCGAAAATTCATTTTTTGGTGAACTTTGATGAAATTTGCGTTTACAGCTTCAGAAGCGTAAATTGACGTTTTCCTTTTTGATCCAAAAACACGAATAAAGGCTTTTTTGCAGAAAAGATTTTTATAGGTATGTTTCTAATGATGTTTAGAGTCATTCGAGGGACCAAAGTCGAAAATTCATTTTTTGGTGAACTTTGATGAAATTTGCGTTTGCAGCTTCAGAAGCGTAAATTGACGTTTTCACTTTTGATCCGAAAACACGAATAAAGGCTTTTTTGCAGAAAAGATTTTTATAGGTATGTTTCTAATGATGTTTAGAGTCATTTGGGGGACCAAAGTCGAAAATTCATTTTTTGGTGAACTTTGATGAAATTTGCGTTTGCAGCTTCAGAAGCGGAAATTAACGTTTTCATTTTTGATCCAAAAACACGAATAAAGGCTTTTTTGCAGAAAAGATTTTTATAGGTATGTTTCTAATGATGTTTAGAGTCATTTGGGGGACCAAAGTCGAAAATTCATTTTTTGGTGAACTTTGATGAAATTTGCGTTTGCAGCTTCAGAAGCGGAAATTGACGTTTTCATTTTTGATCCGAAAACACGAATAAAGGCTTTTTTGCAGAAAAGATTTTTATAGGTATGTTTCTATTGATGTTTAGAGTCATTTTGGGGACCAAAGTCGAAAATTCATTTTTTGGTGAACTTTGATGAAATTTGCGTTTGCACCTTCAGAAGCGTAAATTGACGTTTTCATTTTTGATCCAAAAACACGAATAAAGGCTTTTTTGCAGAAAAGATTGTTATAGGTATGTTTCTAATGATGTTTAGAGTCATTTGGGGGACCAAAGTCGAAAATTCATTTTTTGGTGAACTTTGATGAAATTTGCGTTTGCAGCTTCAGAAGCGTAAATTGACGTTTTCATTTTTGATCCAAAAACACGAATAAAGGCTTTTGTGCAGAAAAGATTTTTATAGGTATGTTTCTATTGATGTTTAGAGTCATTTTGGGGACCAGAGTCGAAAATTCATTTTTTGGTGAACTTTGATGAAATTTGCGTTTGCAGCTTCAGAAGCGTAAATTGACGTTTTCATTTTTGATCCGAAAACACGAATAAAGGCTTTTTTGCAGAAAAGATTTTTATAGGTATGTTTCTATTGATGTTTAGAGTCATTTTGGGGACCAAAGTCGAAAATTCATTTTTTGGTGAACTTTGATGAAATTTGCGTTTGCAGCTTCAGAAGCATAAATTGACGTTTTCCTTTTTGATCCAAAAACACGAATAAAGGCTTTTTTGCAGAAAAGATTTTTATAGGTATGTTTCTAATGATGTTTAGAGTCCTTTGGGGGACCGAAGTCGAAAATTCATTTTTTGGTGAATTTTGATGAAATTTGCGTTTGCAGCTTCAGAAGCGTAAATTGACGTTTTCATTTTTGATCCGAAAACACGAATAAAGACTTTTTTGCAGAAAAGATTTTTATAGGTATGTTTCTATTGATGTTTAGAGTCATTTTGGGGACCAAAGTCGAAAATTCATTTTTTGGTGAACTTTGATGAAATTTGCGTTTGCAGCTTCAGAAGCATAAATTGACGTTTTCATTTTTGATCCAAAAACACGAATAAAGGCTTTTTTGCAGAAAAGTTTTTTATAGGTATGTTTCTAATGATGTTTAGAGTCATTTGGGGGACCAAAGTCGAAAATTCATTTTTTGGTGAACTTTGATGAAATTTGCGTTTGCAGCTTCAGAAGCGTAAATTGACGTTTTCCTTTTTGATAAAAAAACACGAAAAAAGGCTTTTTTGCAGAAAAGATTTTCATAGGTATGTTTCTAATGATGTTTAGAGTCCTTTGGGGGACCAAAGTCGAAAATTAATTTTTTGGTGAACTTTGATGAAATTTGCGTTTGCAGCTTCAGAAGCGTAAATTGACGTTTTCATTTTTGATCCAAAAACACGAATAAAGGCTTTTGTGCAGAAAAGATTTTTATAGGTATATTTCTATTGATGTTTAGAGTCATTTTGGGGACCAAAGTCGAAAATTCATTTTTTGGTGAACTTTGATGAAATTTGCGTTTGCAGCTTCAGAAGCGTAAATTGACGTTTTCCTTTTTGATCCAAAAACACGAATAAAGGCTTTTTTGCAGAAAAGATTTTTATAGGTATGTTTCTAATGATGTTTAGAGTCATTTGGGGGACCAAAGTCGAAAATTCATTTTTTGGTGAACTTTGATGAAATTTGCGTTTGCAGCTTCAGAAGCGTAAATTGACGTTTTCATTTTTGATCCAAAAACACGAATAAAGGCTTTTGTGCAGAAAAGATTTTTATAGGTATGTTTCTATTGATGTTTAGAGTCCTTTGGGGGACCAAAGTCGAAAATTCATTTTTTGGTGAACTTTGATGAAATTTGCGTTTGCAGCTTCAGAAGCGTAAATTGACGTTTTCATTTTTGATCCGAAAACACGAATAAAGGCTTTTTTGCAGAAAATATTTTTATAGGTAGGTTTCTATTGATGTTTAGAGTCATTTTGGGGACCAAAGTCGAAAATTCATTTTTTGGTGAACTTTGATGAAATTTGCGTTTGCAGCTTCAGAAGCGTAAATTGACGTTTTCCTTTTTGATCCAAAAACACGAATAAAGGCTTTTTTGCAGAAAAGATTTTTATAGGTATGTTTCTAATGATGTTTAGAGTCATTTGGGGGACCAAAGTCGAAAATTCATTTTTTGGTGAACTTTGATGAAATTTGCGTTTGCAGCTTCAGAAGCGTAAATTGACGTTTTCATTTTTGATCCAAAAACACGAATAAAGGCTTTTGTGCAGAAAAGATTTTTATAGGTATGTTTCTATTGATGTTTAGAGTCATTTTGGGGACCAGAGTCGAAAATTCATTTTTTGGTGAACTTTGATGAAATTTGCGTTTGCAGCTTCAGAAGCGTAAATTGACGTTTTCATTTTTGATCCGAAAACACGAATAAAGGCTTTTTTGCAGAAAATATTTTTATAGGTATGGTTCTATTGATGTTTAGAGTCATTTTGGGGACCAAAGTCGAAAATTCATTTTTTGGTGAACTTTGATGAAATTTGCGTTTGCAGCTTCAGAAGCATAAATTGACGTTTTCATTTTTGATCCAAAAACACGAATAAAGGCTTTTTTGCAGAAAAGATTTTTATAGGTATGTTTCTATTGATGTTTAGAGTCATTTTGGGGACCAAAGTCGAAAATTCATTTTTTGGTGAACTTTGATGAAATTTGCGTTTGCAGCTTCAGAAGCATAAATTGACGTTTTCATTTTTGATCCAAAAACACGAATAAAGGCTCTTTTCCAGAAAAGATTTTTATAGGTATGTTTCTAATGATGTTTAGAGTCATTTGGGGGACCAAAGTCGAAAATTCATTTTTTGGTGAACTTTGATGAAATTTGCGTTTGCAGCTTCAGAAGCGTAAATTGACGTTTTCCTTTTTGATCCAAAAACACGAATAAAGGCTTTTTTGCAGAAAATATTTTTATAGGTATGTTTCTAATGATGTTTACAGTCATTTGGGGGACCAAAGTCGAAAATTCATTTTTTGGTGAACTTTGATGAAATTTGCGTTTGCAGCTTCAGAAGCGTAAATTGACGTTTTCATTTTTGATCCAAAAACACGAATAAAGGCTTTTATGAAGAAAAGATTTTTATAGGTATGTTTCTAATGATGTTTAGAGTCATTTTGGGGACCAGAGTCGAAAATTCATTTTTTGGTGAACTTTGATGAAATTTGCGTTTGCAGCTTCAGAAGCGTAAATTGATGTTTTCATTTTTGATCCGAAAACACGAATAAAGGCTTTTTTCCAGAAAAGATTTTTATAGGTATGTTTCTATTGATGTTTAGAGTCATTTTGGGGACCAAAGTCGAAAATTCATTTTTTGGTGAACTTTGATGAAATTTGCGTTTGCAGCTTCAGAAGCATAAATTGACGTTTTCCTTTTTGATCCAAAAACACGAATAAAGGCTTTTTTGCAGAAAAGATTTTTATAGGTATGTTTCTAATGATGTTTAGAGTCATTTGGGGGACCAAAGTCGAAAATTCATTTTTTGGTGAACTTTGATGAAATTTGCGTTTGCAGCTTCAGAAGCGTAAATTGACGTTTTCATTTTTGATCCCAAAAACACGAATAAAGGCTTTTTTGCAGAAAAGATGTTTATAGGTATGTTTCTAATGATGTTTAGAGTCATTTGGGGGACCAAAGTCGAAAATTCATTTTTTGGTGAACTTTGATGAAATTTGCGTTTGCAGCTTCAGAAGCGTAAATTGACGTTTTCCTTTTTGATCCAAAAACACGAATAAAGGCTTTTTTGCAGAAAAGATTTTTATAGGTATGTTCCTAATGATGTTTAGAGTCATTTGGGGGACCAAAGTCGAAAATTCATTTTTTGGTGAACTTTGATGAAATTTGCGTTTGCAGCTTCAGAAGCGTAAATTGACGTTTTCATTTTTGATCCGAAAACACGAATAAAGGCTTTTTTGCAGAAAAGATTTTTATAGGTATGTTTCTATTGATGTTTAGAGTCATTTTGGGGACCAAAGTCGAAAATTCATTTTTTGGTGAACTTTGATGAAATTTGCGTTTGCAGCTTCAGAAGCATAAATTGACGTTTTCATTTTTGATCCAAAAACACGAATAAAGGCTTTTTTGCAGAAAAGTTTTTTATAGGTATGTTTCTAATGATGTTTAGAGTCATTTGGGGGACCAAAGTCGAAAATTCATTTTTTGGTGAACTTTGATGAAATTTGCGTTTGCAGCTTCAGAAGCGTAAATTGACGTTTTCCTTTTTGATCCAAAAACACGAATAAAGGCTTTTTTGCAGAAAAGATTTTTATAGGTATGTTTCTAATGATGTTTAGAGTCATATGGGGGACCAAAGTCGAAAATTCATTTTTTGGTGAACTTTGATGAAATTTGCGTTTGCAGCTCAGAAGCGTAAATTGACGTTTTCATTTTTGATCCAAAAACACGAATAAAGGCTTTTATGCAGTAAAGATTTTTATAGGTATGTTTCTAATGATGTTTAGAGTCATTTGGGGGACCAAAGTCGAAAATTCATTTTTTGGTGAACTTTGATGAAATTTGCGTTTGCAGCTTCAGAAGCGTAAATTGACGTTTTCATTTTTGATCCAAAAAACACGAATAAAGGCTTTTTTGCAGAAAAGATGTTTATAGGTATGTTTCTAATGATGTTTAGAGTCATTTGGGGGACCAAAGTCGAAAATTCATTTTTTGGTGAACTCTGATGAAATTTGCGTTTGCAGCTTCAGAAGCGTAAATTGACGTTTTCCTTTTTGATCCAAAAACACGAATAAAGGCTTTTTTGCAGAAAAGATTTTTATAGGTATGTTTCTAATGATGTTAAGAGTCATTTGGGGGACCAAAGTCGAAAATTCATTTTTTGGTGAACTTTGATGAAATTTGCGTTTGCAGCTCAGAAGCGTAAATTGACGTTTTCATTTTTGATCCAAAAACACGAATAAAGGCTTTTTTCCAGAAAAGATTTTTATAGGTATGTTTCTAATGATGTTTAGAGTCATTTGGGGGACCAAAGTCGAAAATTCATTTTTTGGTGAACTTTGATGAAATTTGCGTTTGCAGCTTCAGAAGCGTAAATTGACGTTTTCATTTTTGATCCAAAAAACACGAATAAAGGCTTTTTTGCAGAAAAGATGTTTATAGGTATGTTTCTAATGATGTTTAGAGTCATTTGGGGGACCAAAGTCGAAAATTCATTTTTTGGTGAACTTTGATGAAATTTGCGTTTGCAGCTTCAGAAGCGTAAATTGACGTTTTCCTTTTTGATCCAAAAACACGAATAAAGGCTTTTTTGCAGAAAATATTTTTATAGGTATGTTTCTAATGATGTTTAGAGTCATTTGGGGGACCAAAGTCGAAAATTCATTTTTTGTTGAACTTTGATGAAATTTGCGTTTGCAGCTCAGAAGCGTAAATTGACGTTTTCATTTTTGATCCAAAAACACGAATAAAGGCTTTTTTGCAGTAAAGATTTTTATAGGTATGTTTCTAATGATGTTTAGAGTCATTTGGGGGACCAAAGTCGAAAATTCATTTTTTGGTGAACTTTGATGAAATTTGCGTTTGCAGCTTCAGAAGCGTAAATTGACGTTTTCATTTTTGATCCATAAGCACGAATAAAGGCTTTTTTGCAGAAAAGATTTGTATAGGTATGTTTCTAATGATGTTTAGAGTCATTTGGGGGACCAAAGTCGAAAATTCATTTTTTGGTGAACTTTGATGAAATTTGCGTTTGCAGCTTCAGAAGCGTAAATTGACGTTTTCATTTTTGATCCAAAAACACGAATAAAGGCTTTTTTGCAGAAAATATTTTTATAGGTATGTTTCTAATGATGTTTTGAGTCATTTGGGGGACCAAATTCGAAAATTCATTTTTTGGTGAACTTTGATGAAATTTGCGTTTGCAGCTTCAGAAGCGTAAATTGATGTTTTCATTTTTGATCCAAAAACACGAATAAAGGCTTTTTTGCAGAAAAGATTTTTATAGGTATGTTTCTAATGATGTTTAGAGTCATTTGGGGGACCAAAGTCGAAAATTCATTTTTTGGTGAACTTTGATGAAATTTGCGTTTGCAGCTTCAGAAGCGTAAATTGTGGTTTTCATTTTTGATCCAAAAAACACGAATAAAGGCTTTTTTGCAGAAAAGATGTTTATAGGTATGTTTCTAATGATGTTTAGAGTCATTTGGGGGACCAAAGTCGAAAATTCATTTTTTGGTGAACTTTGATGAAATTTGCGTTTGCAGCTTCAGAAGCGTAAATTGACGTTTTCCTTTTTGATCCAAAAACACGAATAAAGGCTTTTTTGCAGAAAATATTTTTATAGGTATGTTTCTAATGATGTTTAGAGTCATTTGGGGGACCAAAGTCGAAAATTTATTTTTTGGTGAACTTTGATGAAATTTGCGTTTGCAGCTTCAGAAGCGTAAATTGACGTTTTCATTTTTGATCCAAAAAACACGAATAAAGGCCTTTTTGCAGAAAATATTTTTATAGGTATGTTTCTAATGATGTTTAGAGTCATTTGGGGGACCAAAGTCGAAAATTCATTTTTTGGTGAACTTTGATGAAATTTGCGTTTGCAGCTTCAGAAGCGTAAATTGACGTTTTCATTTTTGATCCATAAGCACGAATAAAGGCTTTTTTGCAGAAAAGATTTGTATAGTTATGTTTCTAATGATGTTTAGAGTCATTTGGGGGACCAAAGTCGAAAATTCATTTTTTGGTGAACTTTGATGAAATTTGCGTTTGCAGCTTCAGAAGCGTAAATTGACGTTTTCATTTTTGATCCAAAAACACGAATAAAGGCTTTTTTGCAGAAAATATTTTTATATGTATGTTTCTAATGATGTTTTGAGTCATTTGGGGGACCAAATTCGAAAATTCATTTTTTGGTGAACTTTGATGAAATTTGCGTTTGCAGCTTCAGAAGCGTAAATTGATGTTTTCATTTTTGATCCAAAAACACGAATAAAGGCTTTTTTGCAGAAAAGATTTTTATAGGTATGTTTCTAATGATGTTAAGAGTCATTTGGGGGACCAAAGTCGAAAATTCATTTTTTGGTGAACTTTGATGAAATTTGCGTTTGCAGCTCAGAAGCGTAAATTGACGTTTTCATTTTTGATCCAAAAACACGAATAAAGGCTTTTTTCCAGAAAAGATTTTTATAGGTATGTTTCTAATGATGTTTAGAGTCATTTGGGGGACCAAAGTCGAAAATTCATTTTTTGGTGAACTTTGATGAAATTTGCGTTTGCAGCTTCAGAAGCGTAAATTGACGTTTTCATTTTTGATCCAAAAACACGAATAAAGGCTTTTTTGCAGTAAATATTTTTATAGGTATGTTTCTAATGATGTTTAGAGTCATTTGGGGGACCAAAGTCGAAAATTCATTTTTTGGTGAACTTTGATGAAATTTGCGTTTGCAGCTTCAGAAGCGTAAATTGACGTTTTCATTTTTGATCCATAAGCACGAATAAAGGCTTTTTTTGCAGAAAAGATTTGTATAGGTATGTTTCTAATGATGTTTAGAGTCATTTGGGGGACCAAAGTCGAAAATTCATTTTTTGGTGAACTTTGATGAAATTTGCGTTTGCAGCTTCAGAAGCGTAAATTGACGTTTTCATTTTTGATCCAAAAACACGAATAAAGGCTTTTTTGCAGAAAATATTTTTATATGTATGTTTCTATTGATGTTTTGAGTCATTTGGGGGACCAAATTCGAAAATTCATTTTTTGGTGAACTTTGATGAAATTTGCGTTTGCAGCTTCAGAAGCATAAATTGACGTTTTCATTTTTGATCCAAAAACACGAATAAAGGCTTTTTTGCAGAAAAGTTTTTTATAGGTATGTTTCTAATGATGTTTAGAGTCATTTGGGGGACCAAAGTCGAAAATTCATTTTTTGGTGAACTTTGATGAAATTTGCGTTTGCAGCTTCAGAAGCGTAAATTGACGTTTTCCTTTTTGATCCAAAAACACGAAAAAAGGCTTTTTTGCAGAAAAGATTTTTATAGGTATGTTTCTAATGATGTTTAGAGTCCTTTGGGGGACCAAAGTCGAAAATTCATTTTTTGGTGAACTTTGATGAAATCTGCGTTTGCAGCTTCAGAAGCGTAAATTGACGTTTTCATTTTTGATCCAAAAACACGAATAAAGGCTTTTGTGCAGAAAAGATTTTTATAGGTATATTTCTATTGATGTTTAGAGTCATTTTGGGGACCAAAGTCGAAAATTTATTTTTTGGTGAACTTTGATGAAATTTGCGTTTGCAGCTTCAGAAGCGTAAATTGACGTTTTCATTTTTGATCCAAAAAACACGAATAAAGGCCTTTTTGCAGAAAATATTTTTATAGGTATGTTTCTAATGATGTTTAGAGTCATTTGGGGGACCAAAGTCGAAAATTCATTTTTTGGTGAACTTTGATGAAATTTGCGTTTGCAGCTTCAGAAGCGTAAATTGACGTTTTCATTTTTGATCCATAAGCACGAATAAAGGCTTTTTTGCAGAAAAGATTTGTATAGTTATGTTTCTAATGATGTTTAGAGTCATTTGGGGGACCAAAGTCGAAAATTCATTTTTTGGTGAACTTTGATGAAATTTGCGTTTGCAGCTTCAGAAGCGTAAATTGACGTTTTCATTTTTGATCCAAAAACACGAATAAAGGCTTTTTTGCAGAAAATATTTTTATATGTATGTTTCTAATGATGTTTTGAGTCATTTGGGGGACCAAATTCGAAAATTCATTTTTTGGTGAACTTTGATGAAATTTGCGTTTGCAGCTTCAGAAGCGTAAATTGATGTTTTCATTTTTGATCCAAAAACACGAATAAAGGCTTTTTTGCAGAAAAGATTTTTATAGGTATGTTTCTAATGATGTTAAGAGTCATTTGGGGGACCAAAGTCGAAAATTCATTTTTTGGTGAACTTTGATGAAATTTGCGTTTGCAGCTCAGAAGCGTAAATTGACGTTTTCATTTTTGATCCAAAAACACGAATAAAGGCTTTTTTCCAGAAAAGATTTTTATAGGTATGTTTCTAATGATGTTTAGAGTCATTTGGGGGACCAAAGTCGAAAATTCATTTTTTGGTGAACTTTGATGAAATTTGCGTTTGCAGCTTCAGAAGCGTAAATTGACGTTTTCATTTTTGATCCAAAAACACGAATAAAGGCTTTTTTGCAGTAAATATTTTTATAGGTATGTTTCTAATGATGTTTAGAGTCATTTGGGGGACCAAAGTCGAAAATTCATTTTTTGGTGAACTTTGATGAAATTTGCGTTTGCAGCTTCAGAAGCGTAAATTGACGTTTTCATTTTTGATCCATAAGCACGAATAAAGGCTTTTTTTGCAGAAAAGATTTGTATAGGTATGTTTCTAATGATGTTTAGAGTCATTTGGGGGACCAAAGTCGAAAATTCATTTTTTGGTGAACTTTGATGAAATTTGCGTTTGCAGCTTCAGAAGCGTAAATTGACGTTTTCATTTTTGATCCAAAAACACGAATAAAGGCTTTTTTGCAGAAAATATTTTTATATGTATGTTTCTATTGATGTTTTGAGTCATTTGGGGGACCAAATTCGAAAATTCATTTTTTGGTGAACTTTGATGAAATTTGCGTTTGCAGCTTCAGAAGCATAAATTGACGTTTTCATTTTTGATCCAAAAACACGAATAAAGGCTTTTTTGCAGAAAAGTTTTTTATAGGTATGTTTCTAATGATGTTTAGAGTCATTTGGGGGACCAAAGTCGAAAATTCATTTTTTGGTGAACTTTGATGAAATTTGCGTTTGCAGCTTCAGAAGCGTAAATTGACGTTTTCCTTTTTGATCCAAAAACACGAAAAAAGGCTTTTTTGCAGAAAAGATTTTTATAGGTATGTTTCTAATGATGTTTAGAGTCCTTTGGGGGACCAAAGTCGAAAATTCATTTTTTGGTGAACTTTGATGAAATCTGCGTTTGCAGCTTCAGAAGCGTAAATTGACGTTTTCATTTTTGATCCAAAAACACGAATAAAGGCTTTTGTGCAGAAAAGATTTTTATAGGTATATTTCTATTGATGTTTAGAGTCATTTTGGGGACCAAAGTCGAAAATTCATTTTTTGGTGAACTTTGATGAAATTTGCGTTTGCAGCTTCAGAAGCGTAAATTGACGTTTTCATTTTTGATCCGAAAACACGAATAAAGGCTTTTTTAAAGAAAAGATTTTTATAGGTAGGTTTCTATTGATGTTTAGAGTCATTTTGGGGACCAAAGTCGAAAATTCATTTTTTGGTGAACTTTGATGAAATTTGCGTTTGCAGCTTCAGAAGCATAAATTGACGTTTTCATTTTTGATCCAAAAACACGAATAAAGGCTTTTTTCCAGAAAAGATTTTTATAGGTATGTTTCTAATGATGTTTAGAGTCGTTTGGGGGACCAAAGTCGAAAATTCATTTTTTGGTGAACTTTGATGAAATTTGCGTTTGCAGCTTCAGAAGCGTAAATTGACGTTTTCATTTTTGATCCAAAAAACACGAATAAAGGCTTTTTTGCAGAAAAGATGTTTATAGGTATGTTTCTAATGATGTTTAGAGTCATTTTGGGGACCAAAGTCGAAAATTCATTTTTTGGTGAACTTTGATGAAATTTGCGTTTGCAGCTTCAGAAGCGTAAATTGACGTTTTCATTTTTGATCCAAAAACACGAATAAAGGCTTTTGTGAAGAAAAGATTTTTATAGGTATGTTTCTAATGATGTTTAGAGTCATTTTGGGGACCAGAGTCGAAAATTCATTTTTTGGTGAACTTTGATGAAATTTGCGTTTGCAGCTTCAGAAGCGTAAATTGATGTTTTCATTTTTGATCCGAAAACACGAATAAAGGCTTTTTTGAAGAAAAGATTTTTATAGGTATGTTTCTATTGATGTTTAGAGTCATTTTGGGGACCAAAGTCGAAAATTCATTTTTTGGTGAACTTTGATGAAATTTGCGTTTGCAGCTTCAGAAGCATAAATTGACGTTTTCCTTTTTGATCCAAAAACACGAATAAAGGCTTTTTTGCAGAAAAGATTTTTATAGGTATGTTTCTACTGATGTTTAGAGTCCTTTGGGGGACCGAAGTCGAAAATTCATTTTTTGGTGAATTTTGATTAAATTTGCGTTTGCAGCCTCAGAAGCGTAAATTGACGTTTTCATTTTTGATCCAAAAACACGAATAAAGGCTTTTGTGAAGAAAAGATTTTTATAGGTATGTTTCTAATGATGTTTAGAGTCATTTTGGGGACCAGAGTCGAAAATTCATTTTTTGGTGAACTTTGATGAAATTTGCGTTTGCAGCTTCAGAAGCGTAAATTGATGTTTTCATTTTTGATCCGAAAACACGAATAAAGGCTTTTTTGCAGAAAAGATTTTTATAGGTATGTTTCTATTGATGTTTAGAGTCATTTTGGGGACCAAAGTCGAAAATTCATTTTTTGGTGAACTTTGATGAAATTTGCGTTTGCAGCTTCAGAAGCATAAATTGACGTTTTCCTTTTTGATCCAAAAACACGAATAAAGGCTTTTTTGCAGAAAAGATTTTTATAGGTATGTTTCTAATGATGTTTAGAGTCCTTTGGGGGACCGAAGTCGAAAATTCATTTTTTGGTGAATTTTGATGAAATTTGCGTTTGCAGCTTCAGAAGCGTAAATTGACGTTTTCATTTTTGATCCAAAAACACGAATAAAGGCTTTTGTGAAGAAAAGATTTTTATAGGTATGTTTCTAATGATGTTTAGAGTCATTTTGGGGACCAGAGTCGAAAATTCATTTTTTGGTGAACTTTGATGAAATTTGCGTTTGCAGCTTCAGAAGCGTAAATTGATGTTTTCATTTTTGATCCGAAAACACGAATAAAGGCTTTTTTGCAGAAAAGATTTTTATAGGTATGTTTCTATTGATGTTTAGAGTCATTTTGGGGACCAAAGTCGAAAATTCATTTTTTGGTGAACTTTGATGAAATTTGCGTTTGCAGCTTCAGAAGCATAAATTGACGTTTTCCTTTTTGATCCAAAAACACGAATAAAGGCTTTTTTGCAGAAAAGATTTTTATAGGTATGTTTCTAATGATGTTTAGAGTCCTTTGGGGGACCGAAGTCGAAAATTCATTTTTTGGTGAATTTTGATGAAATTTGCGTTTGCAGCTTCAGAAGCGTAAATTGACGTTTTCATTTTTGATCCGAAAACACGAATAAAGGCTTTTTTGCAGAAAAGATTTTTATAGGTATGTTTCTATTGATGTTTAGAGTCATTTTGGGGACCAAAGTCGAAAATTCATTTTTTGGTGAACTTTGATGAAATTTGCGTTTGCAGCTTCAGAAGCATAAATTGACGTTTTCATTTTTGATCCAAAAACACGAATAAAGGCTTTTTTGCAGAAAAGTTTTTTATAGGTATGTTTCTAATGATGTTTAGAGTCATTTCGGGGACCAAAGTCGAAAATTCATTTTTTGGTGAACTTTGATGAAATTTGCGTTTGCAGCTTCAGAAGCGTAAATTGACGTTTTCCTTTTTGATCCAAAAACACGAATAAAGGCTTTTTTGCAGAAAAGATTTTTATAGGTATGTTTCTAATGATGTTTAGAGTCCTTTGGGGGACCGAAGTCGAAAATTCATTTTTTGGTGAATTTTGATGAAATTTGCGTTTGCAGCTTCAGAAGCGTAAATTGACGTTTTCATTTTTGATCCGAAAACACGAATAAAGGCTTTTTTGCAGAAAAGATTTTTATAGGTATGTTTCTAATGATGTTTAGAGTCATATGGGGGACCAAAGTCGAAAATTCATTTTTTGGTGAACTTTGATGAAATTTGCGTTTGCAGCTTCAGAAGCGTAAATTGACGTTTTCATTTTTGATCCAAAAACACGAATAAAGGCTTTTATGCAGTAAAGATTTTTATAGGTATGTTTCTAATGATGTTTAGAGTCATTTGGGGGACCAAATTCGAAAATTCATTTTTTGGTGAACTTTGATGAAATTTGCGTTTGCAGCTTCAGAAGCGTAAATTGACGTTTTCATTTTTTATCCAAAAACACGGATAAAGGCTTTTTTGCAGAAAAGATTTTTATAGGTATGTTTCTAATGATGTTTAGAGTCATTTGGGGGACCAAAGTCGAAAATTCATTTTTTGGTGAACTTTGATGAAATTTGCGTTTGCAGCTCAGAAGCGTAAATTGACGTTTTCCTTTTTGATCCAAAAACACGAATAAAGGCTTTTTTCCAGAAAATATTTTTATAGGTATGTTTCTAATGATGTTTAGAGTCATTTGGGGGACCAAAGTCGAAAATTCATTTTTTGGTGAACTTTGATGAAATTTGCGTTTGCAGCTTCAGAAGCGTAAATTGACGTTTTCATTTTTGATCCAAAAACACGAATAAAGGCTTTTATGCAGTAAAGATTTTTATAGGTATGTTTCTAATGATGTTTAGAGTCATTTGGGGGACCAAATTCGAAAATTCATTTTTTGGTGAACTTTGATGAAATTTGCGTTTGCAGCTTCAGAAGCGTAAATTGACGTTTTCATTTTTTATCCAAAAACACGAATAAAGGCTTTTTTGCAGAAAAGATTTTTATAGGTATGTTTCTAATGATGTTAAGAGTCATTTGGGGGACCAAAGTCGAAAATTCATTTTTTGGTGAACTTTGATGAAATTTGCGTTTGCAGCTCAGAAGCGTAAATTGACGTTTTCATTTTTGATCCAAAAACACGAATAAAGGCTTTTTTCCAGAAAAGATTTTTATAGGTATGTTTCTAATGATGTTTAGAGTCATTTGGGGGACCAAAGTCGAAAATTCATTTTTTGGTGAACTTTGATGAAATTTGCGTTTGCAGCTTCAGAAGCGTAAATTGACGTTTTCATTTTTGATCCAAAAAACACGAATAAAGGCTTTTTTGCAGAAAAGATGTTTATAGGTATGTTTCTAATGATGTTTAGAGTCATTTGGGGGACCAAAGTCGAAAATTCATTTTTTGGTGAACTTTGATGAAATTTGCGTTTGCAGCTTCAGAAGCGTAAATTGACGTTTTCCTTTTTGATCCAAAAACACGAATAAAGGCTTTTTTGCAGAAAAGATTTTTATAGGTATGTTTCTAATGATGTTTAGAGTCATTTGGGGGACCAAAGTCGAAAATTCATTTTTTGGTGAACTTTGATGAAATTTGCGTTTGCAGCTCAGAAGCGTAAATTGACGTTTTCATTTTTGATCCAAAAACACGAATAAAGGCTTTTTTCCAGAAAATATTTTTATAGGTATGTTTCTAATGATGTTTAGAGTCATTTGGGGGACCAAAGTCGAAAATTCATTTTTTGGTGAACTTTGATGAAATTTGCGTTTGCAGCTTCAGAAGCGTAAATTGACGTTTTCATTTTTGATCCAAAAAACACGAATAAAGGCTTTTTTGCAGAAAAGATGTTTATAGGTATGTTTCTAATGATGTTTAGAGTCATTTGGGGGACCAAAGTCGAAAATTCATTTTTTGGTGAACTTTGATGAAATTTGCGTTTGCAGCTTCAGAAGCGTAAATTGACGTTTTCATTTTTGATCCAAAAACACGAATAAAGGCTTTTTTGCAGAAAATATTTTTATAGGTATGTTTCTAATGATGTTTAGAGTCATTTGGGGTACCAAAGTCGAAAATTCATTTTTTGGTGAACTTTGATGAAATTTGCGTTTGCAGCTTCAGAAGCGTAAATTGACGTTTTCATTTTTGATCCAAAAACACGAATAAAGGCTTTTATGCAGTAAAGATTTTTATAGGTATGTTTCTAATGATGTTTAGAGTAATTTGGGGGACCAAATTCGAAAATTCATTTTTTGGTGAACTTTGATGAAATTTGCGTTTGCAGCTTCAGAAGCGTAAATTGACGTTTTCATTTTTTATCCAAAAACACGAATAAAGGCTTTTTTGCAGAAAAGATTTTTATAGGTATGTTTCTATTGATGTTTAGAGTCATTTGGGGGACCAAAGTCGAAAATTCATTTTTTGGTGAACTTTGATGAAATTTGCGTTTGCAGCTTCAGAAGCGTAAATTGACGTTTTCATTTTTGATCCAAAAAACACGAATAAAGGCTTTTTTGCAGAAAAGATGTTTATAGGTATGTTTCTAATGATGTTTAGAGTCATTTGGGGGACCAAAGTCGAAAATTCATTTTTTGGTGAACTTTGATGAAATTTGCGTTTGCAGCTTCAGAAGCGTAAATTGACGTTTTCCTTTTTGATCCAAAAACACGAATAAAGGCTTTTTTGCAGAAAAGATTTTTATAGGTATGTTTCTAATGATGTTTAGAGTCATTTGGGGGACCAAAGTCGAAAATTCATTTTTTGGTGAACTTTGATGAAATTTGCGTTTGCAGCTCAGAAGCGTAAATTGACGTTTTCATTTTTGATCCAAAAACACGAATAAAGGCTTTTTTCCAGAAAATATTTTTATAGGTATGTTTCTAATGATGTTTAGAGTCATTTGGGGGACCAAAGTCGAAAATTCATTTTTTGGTGAACTTTGATGAAATTTGCGTTTGCAGCTTCAGAAGCGTAAATTGACGTTTTCATTTTTGATCCAAAAAACACGAATAAAGGCTTTTTTGCAGAAAAGATGTTTATAGGTATGTTTCTAATGATGTTTAGAGTCATTTGGGGGACCAAAGTCGAAAATTCATTTTTTGGTGAACTTTGATGAAATTTGCGTTTGCAGCTTCAGAAGCGTAAATTGACGTTTTCATTTTTGATCCAAAAACACGAATAAAGGCTTTTTTGCAGAAAATATTTTTATAGGTATGTTTCTAATGATGTTTAGAGTCATTTGGGGTACCAAAGTCGAAAATTCATTTTTTGGTGAACTTTGATGAAATTTGCGTTTGCAGCTTCAGAAGCGTAAATTGACGTTTTCATTTTTGATCCAAAAACACGAATAAAGGCTTTTATGCAGTAAAGATTTTTATAGGTATGTTTCTAATGATGTTTAGAGTAATTTGGGGGACCAAATTCGAAAATTCATTTTTTGGTGAACTTTGATGAAATTTGCGTTTGCAGCTTCAGAAGCGTAAATTGACGTTTTCATTTTTTATCCAAAAACACGAATAAAGGCTTTTTTGCAGAAAAGATTTTTATAGGTATGTTTCTAATGATGTTAAGAGTCATTTGGGGGACCAAAGTCGAAAATTCATTTTTTGGTGAACTTTGATGAAATTTGCGTTTGCAGCTCAGAAGCGTAAATTGACGTTTTCATTTTTGATCCAAAAACACGAATAAAGGCTTTTTTCCAGAAAAGATTTTTATAGGTATGTTTCTAATGATGTTTAGAGTCATTTGGGGGACCAAAGTCGAAAATTCATTTTTTGGTGAACTTTGATGAAATTTGCGTTTGCAGCTTCAGAAGCGTAAATTGACGTTTTCATTTTTGATCCAAAAAACACGAATAAAGGCTTTTTTGCAGAAAAGATGTTTATAGGTATGTTTCTAATGATGTTTAGAGTCATTTGGGGGACCAAAGTCCAAAATTCATTTTTTGGTGAACTTTGATGAAATTTGCGTTTGCAGCTTCAGAAGCGTAAATTGACGTTTTCCTTTTTGATCCAAAAACACGAATAAAGGCTTTTTTGCAGAAAATATTTTTATAGGTATGTTTCTAATGATGTTTAGAGTCATTTGGGGTACCAAAGTCGAAAATTCATTTTTTGGTGAACTTTGATGAAATTTGCGTTTGCAGCTTCAGAAGCGTAAATTGACGTTTTCATTTTTGATCCAAAAACACGAATAAAGGCTTTTATGCAGTAAAGATTTTTATAGGTATGTTTCTAATGATGTTTAGAGTCATTTGGGGGACCAAATTCGAAAATTCATTTTTTGGTGAACTTTGATGAAATATGCGTTTGCAGCTTCAGAAGCGTAAATTGACGTTTTCATTTTTGATCCAAAAAACACGAATAAAGGCTTTTTTGCAGAAAAGATGTTTATAGGTATGTTTCTAATGATGTTTAGAGTCATTTGGGGGACCAAAGTCGAAAATTCATTTTTTGGTGAACTTTGATGAAATTTGCGTTTGCAGCTTCAGAAGCGTAAATTGACGTTTTCATTTTTGATCCAAAAACACGAATAAAGGCTTTTTTGCAGAAAATATTTTTATAGGTATGTTTCTAATGATGTTTAGAGTCATTTGGGGTACCAAAGTCGAAAATTCATTTTTTGGTGAACTTTGATGAAATTTGCGTCAGAAGCGTAAATTGACGTTTTCATTTTTGATCCAAAAACACGAATAAAGGCTTTTATGCAGTAAAGATTTTTATAGGTATGTTTCTAATGATGTTTAGAGTCATTTGGGGGACCAAATTCGAAAATTCATTTTTTGGTGAACTTTGATGAAATTTGCGTTTGCAGCTTCAGAAGCGTAAATTGACGTTTTCATTTTTTATCCAAAAACACGAATAAAGGCTTTTTTGCAGAAAAGATTTTTATAGGTATGTTTCTAATGATGTTAAGAGTCATTTGGGGGACCAAAGTCGAAAATTCATTTTTTGGTGAACTTTGATGAAATTTGCGTTTGCAGCTCAGAAGCGTAAATTGACGTTTTCATTTTTGATCCAAAAACACGAATAAAGGCTTTTTTCCAGAAAATATTTTTATAGGTATGTTTCTAATGATGTTTAGAGTCATTTGGGGTACCAAAGTCGAAAATTCATTTTTTGGTGAACTTTGATGAAATTTGCGTTTGCAGCTTCAGAAGCGTAAATTGACGTTTTCATTTTTGATCCAAAAACACGAATAAAGGCTTTTATGCAGTAAAGATTTTTATAGGTATGTTTCTAATGATGTTTAGAGTCATTTGGGGGACCAAATTCGAAAATTCATTTTTTGGTGAACTTTGATGAAATTTGCGTTTGCAGCTTCAGAAGCGTAAATTGACGTTTTCATTTTTTATCCAAAAACACGAATAAAGGCTTTTTTGCAGAAAAGATTTTTATAGGTATGTTTCTAATGATGTTAAGAGTCATTTGGGGGACCAAAGTCGAAAATTCATTTTTTGGTGAACTTTGATGAAATTTGCGTTTGCAGCTCAGAAGCGTAAATTGACGTTTTCATTTTTGATCCAAAAACACGAATAAAGGCTTTTTTCCAGAAAAGATTTTTATAGGTATGTTTCTAATGATGTTTAGAGTCATTTGGGGGACCAAAGTCGAAAATTCATTTTTTGGTGAACTTTGATGAAATTTGCGTTTGCAGCTTCAGAAGCGTAAATTGACGTTTTCATTTTTGATCCAAAAAACACGAATAAAGGCTTTTTTGCAGAAAAGATGTTTATAGGTATGTTTCTAATGATGTTTAGAGTCATTTGGGGGACCAAAGTCCAAAATTCATTTTTTGGTGAACTTTGATGAAATTTGCGTTTGCAGCTTCAGAAGCGTAAATTGACGTTTTCCTTTTTGATCCAAAAACACGAATAAAGGCTTTTTTGCAGAAAAGATTTTTATAGGTATGTTTCTAATGATGTTTAGAGTCATTTGGGGGACCAAAGTCGAAAATTCATTTTTTGGTGAACTTTGATGAAATTTGCGTTTGCAGCTCAGAAGCGTAAATTGACGTTTTCATTTTTGATCCAAAAACACGAATAAAGGCTTTTTTGCAGTAAAGATTTTTATAGGTATGTTTCTAATGATGTTAAGAGTCATTTGGGGGACCAAAGTCGAAAATTCATTTTTTGGTGAACTTTGATGAAATTTGCGTTTGCAGCTTCAGAAGCGTAAATTGACGTTTTCATTTTTGATCCATAAGCACGAATAAAGGCTTTTTTTGCAGAAAAGATTTGTATAGGTATGTTTCTAATGATGTTTAGAGTCATTTGGGGGACCAAAGTCGAAAATTCATTTTTTGGTGAACTTTGATGAAATTTGCGTTTGCAGCTTCAGAAGCGTAAATTGACGTTTTCATTTTTGATCCAAAAACACGAATAAAGGCTTTTTTGCAGAAAATATTTTTATATGTATGTTTCTAATGATGTTTTGAGTCATTTGGGGGACCAAATTCGAAAATTCATTTTTTGGTGAACTTTGATGAAATTTGCGTTTGCAGCTTCAGAAGCGTAAATTGATGTTTTCATTTTTGATCCAAAAACACGAATAAAGGCTTTTTTGCAGAAAAGATTTTTATAGGTATGTTTCTAATGATGTTAAGAGTCATTTGGGGGACCAAAGTCGAAAATTCATTTTTTGGTGAACTTTGATGAAATTTGCGTTTGCAGCTCAGAAGCGTAAATTGACGTTTTCATTTTTGATCCAAAAACACGAATAAAGGCTTTTTTCCAGAAAAGATTTTTATAGGTATGTTTCTAATGATGTTTAGAGTCATTTGGGGGACCAAAGTCGAAAATTCATTTTTTGGTGAACTTTGATGAAATTTGCGTTTGCAGCTTCAGAAGCGTAAATTGACGTTTTCATTTTTGATCCAAAAAACACGAATAAAGGCTTTTTTGCAGAAAAGATGTTTATAGGTATGTTTCTAATGATGTTTAGAGTCATTTGGGGGACCAAAGTCGAAAATTCATTTTTTGGTGAACTTTGATGAAATTTGCGTTTGCAGCTTCAGAAGCGTAAATTGACGTTTTCCTTTTTGATCCAAAAACACGAATAAAGGCTTTTTTGCAGAAAATATTTTTATAGGTATGTTTCTAATGATGTTTAGAGTCATTTGGGGGACCAAAGTCGAAAATTCATTTTTTGGTGAACTTTGATGAAATTTGCGTTTGCAGCTTCAGAAGCGTAAATTGACGTTTTCATTTTTGATCCAAAAACACGAATAAAGGCTTTTTTGCAGAAAAGATTTTTATAGGTATGTTTCTAATGATGTTAAGAGTCATTTGGGGGACCAAGGTCGAAAATTCATTTTTTGGTGAACTTTGATGAAATTTGAGTTTGCAGCTTCAGAAGCGTAAATTGACGTTTTCATTTTTGATCCATAAGCACGAATAAAGGCTTTTTTTGCAGAAAAGATTTGTATAGGTATGTTTCTAATGATGTTTAGAGTCATTTGGGGGACCAAAGTCGAAAATTCATTTTTTGGTGAACTTTGATGAAATTTGCGTTTGCAGCTTCAGAAGCGTAAATTGACGTTTTCATTTTTGATCCAAAAACACGAATAAAGGCTTTTTTGCAGAAAATATTTTTATATGTATGTTTCTAATGATGTTTTGAGTCATTTGGGGGACCAAATTCGAAAATTCATTTTTTGGTGAACTTTGATGAAATTTGCGTTTGCAGCTTCAGAAGCGTAAATTGATGTTTTCATTTTTGATCCAAAAACACGAATAAAGGCTTTTTTGCAGAAAAGATTTTTATAGGTATGTTTCTAATGATGTTAAGAGTCATTTGGGGGACCAAAGTCGAAAATTCATTTTTTGGTGAACTTTGATGAAATTTGCGTTTGCAGCTCAGAAGCGTAAATTGACGTTTTCATTTTTGATCCAAAAAACACGAATAAAGGCTTTTTTGCAGAAAAGATGTTTATAGGTATGTTTCTAATGATGTTTAGAGTCATTTGGGGGACCAAAGTCGAAAATTCATTTTTTGGTGAACTTTGATGAAATTTGCGTTTGCAGCTTCAGAAGCGTAAATTGACGTTTTCCTTTTTGATCCAAAAACACGAATAAAGGCTTTTTTGCAGAAAATATTTTTATAGGTATGTTTCTAATGATGTTTAGAGTCATTTGGGGGACCAAAGTCGAAAATTCATTTTTTGGTGAACTTTGATGAAATTTGCGTTTGCAGCTTCAGAAGCGTAAATTGACGTTTTCATTTTTGATCCAAAAACACGAATAAAGGCTTTTTTGCAGTAAAGATTTTTATAGGTATGTTTCTAATGATGTTTAGAGTCATTTGGGGGACCAAAGTCGAAAATTCATTTTTTGGTGAACTTTGATGAAATTTGCGTTTGCAGCTTCAGAAGCGTAAATTGACGTTTTCATTTTTGATCCATAAGCACGAATAAAGGCTTTTTTTGCAGAAAAGATTTGTATAGGTATGTTTCTAATGATGTTTAGAGTCATTTGGGGGACCAAAGTCGAAAATTCATTTTTTGGTGAACTTTGATGAAATTTGCGTTTGCAGCTTCAGAAGCGTAAATTGACGTTTTCATTTTTGATCCAAAAACACGAATAAAGGCTTTTTTGCAGAAAATATTTTTATATATATGTTTCTAATGATGTTTTGAGTCATTTGGGGGACCAAATTCGAAAATTCATTTTTTGGTGAACTTTGATGAAATTTGCGTTTGCAGCTTCAGAAGCGTAAATTGATGTTTTCATTTTTGATCCAAAAACACGAATAAAGGCTTTTTTGCAGAAAAGACTTTTATAGGTATGTTTCTAATGATGTTAAGAGTCATTTGGGGGACCAAAGTCGAAAATTCATTTTTTGGTGAACTTTGATGAAATTTGCGTTTGCAGCTCAGAAGCGTAAATTGACGTTTTCATTTTTGATCCAAAAACACGAATAAAGGCTTTTTTCCAGAAAAGATTTTTATAGGTATGTTTCTAATGATGTTTAGAGTCATTTGGGGGACCAAAGTCCAAAATTCATTTTTTGGTGAACTTTGATGAAATTTGCGTTTGCAGCTTCAGAAGCGTAAATTGACGTTTTCATTTTTGATCCAAAAACACGAATAAAGGCTTTTTTGCAGAAAAGATTTTTATAGGTATGTTTCTAATGATGTTTAGAGTCATTTGGGGGACCAAAGTCGAAAATTCATTTTTTGGTGAACTTTGATGAAATTTGCGTTTGCAGCTTCAGAAGCGTAAATTGACGTTTTCATTTTTGATCCATAAGCACGAATAAAGGCTTTTTTTGCAGAAAAGATCTGTATAGGTATGTTTCTAATGATGTTTAGAGTCATTTGGGGGACCAAAGTCGAAAATTCATTTTTTGGTGAACTTTGATGAAATTTGCGTTTGCAGCTTCAGAAGCGTAAATTGACGTTTTCATTTTTGATCCAAAAACACGAATAAAGGCTTTTTTGCAGAAAATATTTTTATATGTATGTTTCTAATGATGTTTTGAGTCATTTGGGGGACCAAATTCGAAAATTCATTTTTTGGTGAACTTTGATGAAATTTGCGTTTGCAGCTTCAGAAGCGTAAATTGATGTTTTCATTTTTGATCCAAAAACACGAATAAAGGCTTTTTTGCAGAAAATATTTTTATAGGTATGTTTCTAATGATGTTAAGAGTCATTTGGGGGACCAAAGTCGAAAATTCATTTTTTGGTGAACTTTGATGAAATTTGCGTTTGCAGCTCAGAAGCGTAAATTGACGTTTTCATTTTTGATCCAAAAACACGAATAAAGGCTTTTTTCCAGAAAAGATTTTTATAGGTATGTTTCTAATGATGTTTAGAGTCATTTGGGGGACCAAAGTCGAAAATTCATTTTTTGGTGAACTTTGATGAAATTTGCGTTTGCAGCTTCAGAAGCGTAAATTGACGTTTTCATTTTTGATCCAAAAACACGAATAAAGGCTTTTTTGCAGTAAAGATTTTTATAGGTATGTTTCAAATGATGTTTAGAGTCATTTGGGGGACCAAAGTCGAAAATTCATTTTTTGGTGAACTTTGATGAAATTTGCGTTTGCAGCTTCAGAAGCGTAAATTGACGTTTTCATTTTTGATCCATAAGCACGAATAAAGGCTTTTTTTGCAGAAAAGATTTGTATAGGTATGTTTCTAATGATGTTTAGAGTCATTTGGGGGACCAAAGTCGAAAATTCATTTTTTGGTGAACTTTGATGAAATTTGCGTTTGCAGCTTCAGAAGCGTAAATTGACGTTTTCATTTTTGATCCAAAAACACGAATAAAGGCTTTTTTGCAGAAAATATTTTTATATGTATGTTTCTAATGATGTTTTGAGTCATTTGGGGGACCAAATTCGAAAATTCATTTTTTGGTGAACTTTGATGAAATTTGCGTTTGCAGCTTCAGAAGCGTAAATTGATGTTTTCATTTTTGATCCAAAAACACGAATAAAGGCTTTTTTGCAGAAAAGATTTTTATAGGTATGTTTCTAATGATGTTAAGAGTCATTTGGGGGACCAAAGTCGAAAATTCATTTTTTGGTGAACTTTGATGAAATTTGCGTTTGCAGCTCAGAAGCGTAAATTGACGTTTTCATTTTTGATCCAAAAACACGAATAAAGGCTTTTTTCCAGAAAAGATTTTTATAGGTATGTTTCTAATGATGTTTAGAGTCATTTGGGGGACCAAAGTCGAAAATTCATTTTTTGGTGAACTTTGATGAAATTTGCGTTTGCAGCTTCAGAAGCGTAAATTGACGTTTTCATTTTTGATCCAAAAACACGAATAAAGGCTTTTTTGCAGTAAAGATTTTTATAGGTATGTTTCTAATGATGTTTAGAGTCATTTGGGGGACCAAAGTCGAAAATTCATTTTTTGGTGAACTTTGATGAAATTTGCGTTTGCAGCTTCAGAAGCGTAAATTGACGTTTTCATTTTTGATCCATAAGCACGAATAAAGGCTTTTTTTGCAGAAAAGATTTGTATAGGTATGTTTCTAATGATGTTTAGAGTCATTTGGGGGACCAAAGTCGAAAATTCATTTTTTGGTGAACTTTGATGAAATTTGCGTTTGCAGCTTCAGAAGCGTAAATTGACGTTTTCATTTTTGATCCAAAAACACGAATAAAGGCTTTTTTGCAGAAAATATTTTTATATGTATGTTTCTAATGATGTTTTGAGTCATTTGGGGGACCAAATTCGAAAATTCATTTTTTGGTGAACTTTGATGAAATTTGCGTTTGCAGCTTCAGAAGCGTAAATTGATGTTTTCATTTTTGATCCAAAAACACGAATAAAGGCTTTTTTGCAGAAAAGATTTTTATAGGTATGTTTCTAATGATGTTAAGAGTCATTTGGGGGACCAAAGTCGAAAATTCATTTTTTGGTGAACTTTGATGAAATTTGCGTTTGCAGCTTCAGAAGCGTAAATTGACGTTTTCATTTTTGATCCCAAAAACACGAATAAAGGCTTTTTTGCAGAAAAGATGTTTATAGGTATGTTTCTAATGATGTTTAGAGTCATTTGGGGGACCAAAGTCGAAAATTCATTTTTTGGTGAACTTTGATGAAATTTGCGTTTGCAGCTCAGAAGCGTAAATTGACGTTTTCATTTTTGATCCAAAAACACGAATAAAGGCTTTTTTGCAGTAAAGATTTTTATAGGTATGTTTCTAATGATGTTTAGAGTCATTTGGGGGACCAAAGTCGAAAATTCATTTTTTGGTGAACTTTGATGAAATTTGCGTTTGCAGCTTCAGAAGCGTAAATTGACGTTTTCATTTTTGATCCATAAGCACGAATAAAGGCTTTTTTTGCAGAAAAGATTTGTATAGGTATGTTTCTAATGATGTTTAGAGTCATTTGGGGGACCAAAGTCGAAAATTCATTTTTTGGTGAACTTTGATGAAATTTGCGTTTGCAGCTTCAGAAGCGTAAATTGACGTTTTAATTTTTGATCCAAAAACACGAATAAAGGCTTTTTTGCAGAAAAGATTTTTATATGTATGTTTCTAATGATGTTTTGAGTCATTTGGGGGACCAAATTCGAAAATTCATTTTTTGGTGAACTTTGATGAAATTTGCGTTTGCAGCTTCAGAAGCGTAAATTGACGTTTTCATTTTTGATCCAAAAAACACGAATAAAGGCTTTTTTGCAGAAAAGATGTTTATAGGTATGTTTCTAATGATGTTTAGAGTCATTTGGGGGACCAAAGTCGAAAATTCATTTTTTGGTGAACTTTGATGAAATTTGCGTTTGCAGCTTCAGAAGCGTAAATTGACGTTTTCATTTTTGATCCAAAAACACGAATAAAGGCTTTTTTGCAGAAAAGATTTTTATAGGTATGTTTCTAATGATGTTAAGAGTCATTTGGGGGACCAAATTCGAAAATTCATTTTTTGGTGAACTTTGATGAAATTTGCGTTTGCAGCTTCAGAAGCGTAAATTGACGTTTTCATTTTTGATCCAAAAAACACGAATAAAGGCTTTTTTGCAGAAAAGATGTTTATAGGTATGTTTCTAATGATGTTTAGAGTCATTTGGGGGACCAAAGTCGAAAATTCATTTTTTTGTGAACTTTGATGAAATTTGCGTTTGCAGCTCAGAAGCGTAAATTGACGTTTTCATTTTTGATCCAAAAACACGAATAAAGGCTTTTTTCCAGAAAAGATTTTTATAGGTATGTTTCTAATGATGTTTAGAGTCATTTGGGGGACCAAAGTCGAAAATTCATTTTTTGGTGAACTTTGATGAAATTTGCGTTTGCAGCTTCAGAAGCGTAAATTGATGTTTTCATTTTTGATCCAAAAACACGAATAAAGGCTTTTTTGCAGAAAAGATTTTTATAGGTATGTTTCTAATGATGTTAAGAGTCATTTGGGGGACCAAAGTCGAAAATTCATTTTTTGGTGAACTTTGATGAAATTTGCGTTTGCAGCTCAGAAGCGTAAATTGACGTTTTCATTTTTGATCCAAAAACACGAATAAAGGCTTTTTTCCAGAAAAGATTTTTATAGGTATGTTTCCAATGATGTTTAGAGTCATTTGGGGGACCAAAGTCGAAAATTCATTTTTTGGTGAACTTTGATGAAATTTGCGTTTGCAGCTTCAGAAGCGTAAATTGACGTTTTCATTTTTGATCCAAAAACACGAATAAAGGCTTTTTTGCAGTAAAGATTTTTATAGGTATGTTTCTAATGATGTTTAGAGTCATTTGGGGGACCAAAGTCGAAAATTCATTTTTTGGTGAACTTTGATGAAATTTGCGTTTGCAGCTTCAGAAGCGTAAATTGACGTTTTCATTTTTGATCCATAAGCACGAATAAAGGCTTTTTTTGCAGAAAAGATTTGTATAGGTATGTTTCTAATGATGTTTAGAGTCATTTGGGGGACCAAAGTCGAAAATTCATTTTTTGGTGAACTTTGATGAAATTTGCGTTTGCAGCTTCAGAAGCGTAAATTGACGTTTTCATTTTTGATCCAAAAACACGAATAAAGGCTTTTTTGCAGAAAATATTTTTATATGTATGTTTCTAATGATGTTTTGAGTCATTTGGGGGACCAAATTCGAAAATTCATTTTTTGGTGAACTTTGATGAAATTTGCGTTTGCAGCTTCAGAAGCGTAAATTGATGTTTTCATTTTTGATCCAAAAACACGAATAAAGGCTTTTTTGCAGAAAAGATTTTTATAGGTATGTTTCTAATGATGTTAAGAGTCATTTGGGGGACCAAAGTCGAAAATTCATTTTTTGGTGAACTTTGATGAAATTTGCGTTTGCAGCTCAGAAGCGTAAATTGACGTTTTCATTTTTGATCCAAAAACACGAATAAAGGCTTTTTTCCAGAAAAGATTTTTATAGGTATGTTTCTAATGATGTTTAGAGTCATTTGGGGGACCAAAGTCGAAAATTCATTTTTTGGTGAACTTTGATGAAATTTGCGTTTGCAGCTTCAGAAGCGTAAATTGACGTTTTCATTTTTGATCCAAAAAACACGAATAAAGGCTTTTTTGCAGAAAAGATGTTTATAGGTATGTTTCTAATGATGTTTAGAGTCATTTGGGGGACCAAAGTCGAAAATTCATTTTTTGGTGAACTTTGATGAAATTTGCGTTTGCAGCTTCAGAAGCGTAAATTGACGTTTTCCTTTTTGATCCAAAAACACGAATAAAGGCTTTTTTGCAGAAAAGATTTTTATATGTATGTTTCTAATGATGTTTTGAGTCATTTGGGGGACCAAATTCGAAAATTCATTTTTTGGTGAACTTTGATGAAATTTGCGTTTGCAGCTTCAGAAGCGTAAATTGATGTTTTCATTTTTGATCCAAAAACACGAATAAAGGCTTTTTTGGAGAAAAGATTTTTATAGGTATGTTTCTAATGATGTTAAGAGTCATTTGGGGGACCAAAGTCGAAAATTCATTTTTTGGTCAACTTTGATGAAATTTGCGTTTGCAGCTCAGAATCGTAAATTGACGTTTTCATTTTTGATCCAAAAACACGAATAAAGGCTTTTTTCCAGAAAAGATTTTTATAGGTATGTTTCTAATGATGTTTAGAGTCATTTGGGGGACCAAATTCGAAAATTCATTTTTTGGTGAACTTTGATGAAATTTGCGTTTGCAGCTTCAGAAGCGTAAATTGACGTTTTCATTTTTGATCCAAAAAACACGAATAAAGGCTTTTTTGCAGAAAAGATGTTTATAGGTATGTTTCTAATGATGTTTAGAGTCATTTGGGGGACCAAAGTCGAAAATTCATTTTTTGGTGAACTTTGATGAAATTTGCGTTTGCAGCTTCAGAAGCGTAAATTGACGTTTTCATTTTTGATCCAAAAACACGAATAAAGGCTTTTTTGCAGAAAAGATTTTTATAGGTATGTTTCTAATGATGTTAAGAGTCATTTGGGGGACCAAAGTCGAAAATTCATTTTTTGGTGAACTTTGATGAAATTTGCGTTTGCAGCTTCAGAAGCGTAAATTGACGTTTTCCTTTTTGATCCAAAAACACGAATAAAGGCTTTTTTGCAGAAAAGATTTTTATAGGTATGTTTCTAATGATGTTTAGAGTCATTTGGGGGACCAAAGTCGAAAATTCATTTTTTGGTGAACTTTGATGAAATTTGCGTTTGCAGCTCAGAAGCGTAAATTGACGTTTTCATTTTTGATCCATAAAAGGCTTTTTTTGCAGAAAAGATTTGTATAGGTATGTTTCTAATGATGTTTAGAGTCATTTGGGGGACCAAAGTCGAAAATTCATTTTTTGGTCAACTTTGATGAAATTTGCGTTTGCAGCTCAGAAGCGTAAATTGACGTTTTCATTTTTGATCCAAAAACACGAATAAAGGCTTTTTTTGCAGAAAAGATTTTTATAGGTATGTTTCTAATGATGTTAAGAGTCATTTGGGGGACCAAAGTCGAAAATTCATTTTTTGGTGAACTTTGATGAAATTTGCGTTTGCAGCTCAGAAGCGTAAATTGACGTTTTCATTTTTGATCCAAAAACACGAATAAAGGCTTTTTTCCAGAAAAGATTTTTATAGGTATGTTTCTAATGATGTTTAGAGTCATTTGGGGGACCAAAGTCGAAAATTCATTTTTTGGTGAACTTTGATGAAATTTGCGTTTGCAGCTTCAGAAGCGTAAATTGACGTTTTCATTTTTGATCCAAAAAACACGAATAAAGGCTTTTTTGCAGAAAAGATGTTTATAGGTATGTTTCTAATGATGTTTAGAGTCATTTGGGGGACCAAAGTCGAAAATTCATTTTTTGGTGAACTTTGATGAAATTTGCGTTTGCAGCTTCAGAAGCGTAAATTGACGTTTTCCTTTTTGATCCAAAAACACGAATAAAGGCTTTTTTGCAGAAAAGATTTTTATAGGTATGTTTCTAATGATGTTTAGAGTCATTTGGGGGACCAAAGTCGAAAATTCATTTTTTGGTGAACTTTGATGAAATTTGCGTTTGCAGCTTCAGAAGCGTAAATTGACGTTTTCATTTTTGATCCAAAAACACGAATAAAGTCTTTTTTGCAGAAAAGATTTTTATATGTATGTTTCTAATGATGTTTTGAGTCATTTGGGGGACCAAATTCGAAAATTCATTTTTTGGTGAACTTTGATGAAATTTGCGTTTGCAGCTTCAGAAGCGTAAATTGATGTTTTCATTTTTGATCCAAAAACACGAATAAAGGCTTTTTTGCAGAAAAGATTTTTATAGGTATGTTTCTAATGATGTTAAGAGTCATTTGGGGGACCAAAGTCGAAAATTCATTTTTTGGTCAACTTTGATGAAATTTGCGTTTGCAGCTCAGAAGCGTAAATTGACGTTTTCATTTTTGATCCAAAAACACGAATAAAGGCTTTTTTCCAGAAAAGATTTTTATAGGTATGTTTCTAATGATGTTTAGAGTCATTTGGGGGACCAAAGTCGAAAATTCATTTTTTGGTGAACTTTGATGAAATTTGCGTTTGCAGCTTCAGAAGCGTAAATTGACGTTTTCATTTTTGATCCAAAAAACACGAATAAAGGCTTTTTTGCAGAAAAGATGTTTATAGGTATGTTTCTAATGATGTTTAGAGTCATTTGGGGGACCAAAGTCGAAAATTCATTTTTTGGTGAACTTTGATGAAATTTGCGTTTGCAGCTTCAGAAGCGTAAATTGACGTTTTCCTTTTTGATCCAAAAACACGAATAAAGGCTTTTTTGCAGAAAAGATTTTTATAGGTATGTTTCTAATGATGTTTAGAGTCATTTGGGGGACCAAAGTCGAAAATTCTTTTTTTGGTGAACTTTGATGAAATTTGCGTTTGCAGCTTCAGAAGCGTAAATTGACGTTTTCATTTTTGATCCAAAAACACGAATAAAGGCTTTTTTGCAGAAAAGATTTTTATATGTATGTTTCTAATGATGTTTTGAGTCATTTGGGGGACCAAATTCGAAAATTCATTTTTTGGTGAACTTTGATGAAATTTGCGTTTGCAGCTTCAGAAGCGTAAATTGATGTTTTCATTTTTGATCCAAAAACACGAATAAAGGCTTTTTTGCAGAAAAGATTTTTATAGGTATGTTTCTAATGATGTTAAGAGTCATTTGGGGGACCAAAGTCGAAAATTCATTTTTTGGTCAACTTTGATGAAATTTGCGTTTGCAGCTCAGAAGCGTAAATTGACGTTTTCATTTTTGATCCAAAAACACGAATAAAGGCTTTTTTCCAGAAAAGATTTTTATAGGTATGTTTCTAATGATGTTTAGAGTCATTTGGGGGACCAAAGTCGAAAATTCATTTTTTGGTGAACTTTGATGAAATTTGCGTTTGCAGCTTCAGAAGCGTAAATTGACGTTTTCATTTTTGATCCAAAAAACACGAATAAAGGCTTTTTTGCAGAAAAGATGTTTATAGGTATGTTTCTAATGATGTTTAGAGTCATTTGGGGGACCAAAGTCGAAAATTCATTTTTTGGTGAACTTTGATGAAATTTGCGTTTGCAGCTTCAGAAGCGTAAATTGACGTTTTAATTTTTGATCCAAAAACACGAATAAAGGATTTTTTGCAGAAAAGATTTTTATAGGTATGTTTCTAATGATGTTAAGAGTCATTTGGGGGACCAAAGTCGAAAATTCATTTTTTGGTGAACTTTGATGAAATTTGCGTTTGCAGCTTCGGAAGCGTAAATTGACGTTTTCCTTTTTGATCCAAAAACACGAATAAAGGCTTTTTTGCAGAAAAGATTTTTATAGGTATGTTTCTAATGATGTTTAGAGTCATTTGGGGGACCAAAGTCGAAAATTCATTTTTTGGTGAACTTTGATGAAATTTGCGTTTGCAGCTCAGAAGCGTAAATTGACGTTTTCATTTTTGATCCATAAGCACGAATAAAGGCTTTTTTTGCAGAAAAGATTTGTATAGGTATGTTTCTAATGATGTTTAGAGTCATTTGGGGGACCAAAGTCGAAAATTCATTTTTTGGTGAACTTTGATGAAATTTGCGTTTGCAGCTTCAGAAGCGTAAATTGACGTTTTCATTTTTGATCCAAAAACACGAATAAAGGCTTTTTTGCAGAAAAGATTTTTATATGTATGTTTCTAATGATGTTAAGAGTCATTTGGGGGACCAAAGTCGAAAATTCATTTTTTGGTCAACTTTGATGAAATTTGCGTTTGCAGCTCAGAAGCGTAAATTGACGTTTTCATTTTTGATCCAAAAACACGAATAAAGGCTTTTTTCCAGAAAAGATTTTTATAGGTATGTTTCTAATGATGTTTAGAGTCATTTGGGGGACCAAAGTCGAAAATTCAGTTTTTGGTGAACTTTGATGAAATTTGCGTTTGCAGCTTCAGAAGCGTAAATTGACGTTTTCATTTTTGATCCAAAAAACACGAATAAAGGATTTTTTGCAGAAAAGATGTTTATAGGTATGTTTCTAATGATGTTTAGAGTCATTTGGGGGACCAAAGTCGAAAATTCATTTTTTGGTCAACTTTGATGAAATTTGCGTTTGCAGCTTCAGAAGCGTAAATTGACGTTTTAGTTTTGATCCAAAAACACGAATAAAGGCTTTTTTGCAGAAAAGATTTTTATAGGTATGTTTCTAATGATGTTAAGAGTCATTTGGGGGACCAAAGTCGAAAATTCATTTTTTGGTGAACTTTGATGAAATTTGCGTTTGCAGCTTCAGAAGCGTAAATTGACGTTTTCATTTTTGATCCAAAAAACACGAATAAAGGCTTTTTTGCAGAAAAGATGTTTATAGGTATGTTTCTAATGATGTTTAGAGTCATTTGGGGGACCAAAGTCGAAAATTCATTTTTTGGTGAACTTTGATGAAATTTGCGTTTGCAGCTTCAGAAGCGTAAATTGACGTTTTCATTTTTGATCCATAAGCACGAATAAAGGCTTTTTTTGCAGAAAAGATTTGTATAGGTATGTTTCTAATGATGTTTAGAGTCATTTGGGGGACCAAAGTCGAAAATTCATTTTTTGGTCAACTTTGATGAAATTTGCGTTTGCAGCTTCAGAAGCGTAAATTGACGTTTTCATTTTTGATCCAAAAACACGAATAAAGGCTTTTTTGCAGAAAAGATTTTTATATGTATGTTTCTAATGATGTTAAGAGTCATTTGGGGGACCAAAGTCGAAAATTCATTTTTTGGTCAACTTTGATGAAATTTGCGTTTGCAGCTCAGAAGCGTAAATTGACGTTTTCATTTTTGATCCAAAAACACGAATAAAGGCTTTTTTCCAGAAAAGATTTTTATAGGTATGTTTCTAATGATGTTTAGAGTCATTTGGGGGACCAAAGTCGAAAATTCAGTTTTTGGTGAACTTTGATGAAATTTGCGTTTGCAGCTTCAGAAGCGTAAATTGACGTTTTCATTTTTGATCCAAAAAACACGAATAAAGGCTTTTTTGCAGAAAAGATGTTTATAGGTATGTTTCTAATGATGTTTAGAGTCATTTGGGGGACCAAAGTCGAAAATTCATTTTTTGGTCAACTTTGATGAAATTTGCGTTTGCAGCTTCAGAAGCGTAAATTGACGTTTTAGTTTTGATCCAAAAACACGAATAAAGGCTTTTTTGCAGAAAAGATTTTTATAGGTATGTTTCTAATGATGTTAAGAGTCATTTGGGGGACCAAAGTCGAAAATTCATTTTTTGGTGAACTTTGATGAAATTTGCGTTTGCAGCTTCAGAAGCGTAAATTGACGTTTTCATTTTTGATCCAAAAAACACGAATAAAGGCTTTTTTGCAGAAAAGATGTTTATAGGTATGTTTCTAATGATGTTTAGAGTCATTTGGGGGACCAAAGTCGAAAATTCATTTTTTGGTGAACTTTGATGAAATTTGCGTTTGCAGCTTCAGAAGCGTAAATTGACGTTTTCCTTTTTGATCCAAAAACACGAATAAAGGCTTTTTTGCAGAAAAGATGTTTATAGGTATGTTTCTAATGATGTTTAGAGTCATATGGGGGACCAAAGTCGAAAATTCATTTTTTGGTGAACTTTGATGAAATTTGCGTTTGCAGCTTCAGAAGCGTAAATTGACGTTTTCATTTTTGATCCGAAAACACGAATAAAGGCTTTTTTGCAGAAAAGATTTTTATAGGTATGTTTCTATTGATGTTTAGAGTCATTTTGGGGACCAAAGTCGAAAATTCATTTTTTGGTGAACTTTGATGAAATTTGCGATTGCAGCTTCAGAAGCGTAAATTGACGTTTTCATTTTAGATCCAAAAACACGAATAAAGGCTTTTTTGCAGAAAAGATTTTTATAGGTATGTTTCTAATGATGTTTAGAGTCATTTGGGGGACCAAAGTCGAAAATTCATTTTTTGGTGAACTTTGATGAAATTTGCGTTTGCAGCTTCAGAAGCGTAAATTGACGTTTTCATTTTTGATCCGAAAACACGAATAAAGGCTTTTTTGCAGAAAAGATGTTTATAGGTATGTTTCTATTGATGTTTAGAGTCATTTTGGGGACCAAAGTCGAAAATTCATTTTTTGGTGAACTTTGATGAAATTTGCGTTTGCAGCTTCAGAAGCGTAAATTGACGTTTTCCTTTTTGATCCAAAAACACGAATAAAGGCTTTTTTGCAGAAAAGATTTTTATAGGTATGTTTCTAATGATGTTTAGAGTCATTTGGGGGACCAAAGTCGAACATTCATTTTTTGGTGAACTTTGATGAAATTTGCGTTTGCAGCTTCAGAAGCGTAAATTGACGTTTTCATTTTTGATCCAAAAACACGAATAAAGGCTTTTTTGCAGAAAAGATTTTTATAGGTATGTTTCTAATGATGTTTAGAGTCATTTGGGGGACCAAATTCGAAAATTCATTTTTTGGTGAACTTTGATGAAATTTGCGTTTGCAGCTTCAGAAGCGTAAATTGACGTTTTCATTTTTGATCCGAAAACAAGAATAAAGGCTTTTTTGCAGAAAAGATTTTTATAGGTATGTTTCTATTGATGTTTAGAGTCATTTTGGGGACCAAAGTCGAAAATTCATTTTTTGGTGAACTTTGATGAAATTTGCGATTGCAGCTTCAGAAGCGTAAATTGACGTTTTCATTTTTGATCCAAAAACACGAATAAAGGCTTTTTTGCAGAAAAGATTTGTATAGGTATGTTTCTAATCATGTTTAGATTCATTTGGGGGACCAAAGTCGAAAATTCATTTTTTGGTGAACTTTGATGAAATTTGCGTTTGCAGCTTCAGAAGCGTAAATTGACGTTTTCATTTTTGATCCAAAAACACGAATAAAGGCTTTTTTGCAGAAAAGATTTTTATAGGTATGTTTCTAATGATGTTAAGAGTCATTTGGGGGACCAAAGTCGAAAATTCATTTTTTGGTGAACTTTGATGAAATTTGCGTTTGCAGCTTCAGAAGCGTAAATTGACGTTTTCCTTTTTGATCCAAAAACACGAATAAAGGCTTTTTTGCAGAAAAGATTTTTATAGGTATGTTTCTAATGATGTTTAGAGTCATTTGGGGGACCAAAGTCGAAAATTCATTTTTTGGTGAACTTTGATGAAATTTGCGTTTGCAGCTTCAGAAGCGTAAATTGACGTTTTCATTTTTGATCCAAAAAACACGAATAAAGGCTTTTTTGCAGAAAAGATGTTTATAGGTATGTTTCTAATGATGTTTAGAGTCATTTGGGGGACCAAAGTCGAAAATTCATTTTTTGGTCAACTTTGATGAAATTTGCGTTTGCAGCTTCAGAAGCGTAAATTGACGTTTTAGTTTTGATCCAAAAACACGAATAAAGGCTTTTTTGCAGAAAAGATTTTTATAGGTATGTTTCTAATGATGTTAAGAGTCATTTGGGGGACCAAAGTCGAAAATTCATTTTTTGGTGAACTTTGATGAAATTTGCGTTTGCAGCTTCAGAAGCGTAAATTGACGTTTTCATTTTTGATCCAAAAAACACGAATAAAGGCTTTTTTGCAGAAAAGATGTTTATAGGTATGTTTCTAATGATGTTTAGAGTCATTTGGGGGACCAAAGTCGAAAATTCATTTTTTGGTGAACTTTGATGAAATTTGCGTTTGCAGCTTTAGAAGCGTAAATTGACGTTTTCCTTTTTGATCCAAAAACACGAATAAAGGCTTTTTTGCAGAAAAGATTTTTATAGGTATGTTTCTAATGATGTTTAGAGTCATTTGGGGGACCAAAGTCGAACATTCATTTTTTGGTGAACTTTGATGAAATTTGCGTTTGCAGCTTCAGAAGCGTAAATTGACGTTTTCATTTTTGATCCAAAAACACGAATAAAGGCTTTTTTCCAGAAAAGATTTTTATAGGTATGTTTCTAATGATGTTTAGAGTCATTTGGGGGACCAAAGTCGAAAATTCATTTTTTGGTGAACTTTGATGAAATTTGCGTTTGCAGCTTCAGAAGCGTAAATTGACGTTTTCATTTTTGATCCGAAAACACGAATTTAAGGCTTTTTTGCAGAAAAGATTTTTATAGGTATGTTTCTATTGATGTTTAGAGTCATTTTGGGGACCAAAGTCGAAAATTCATTTTTTGGTGAACTTTGATGAAATTTGCGATTGCAGCTTCAGAAGCGTAAATTGACGTTTTCCTTTTTGATCCAAAAACACGAATAAAGGCTTTTTTGCAGAAAAGATTTTTATAGGTATGTTTCTAATGATGTTTAGAGTCATTTGGGGGACCAAAGTCGAAAATTCATTTTTTGGTCAACTTTGATGAAATTTGCGTTTGCAGCTTCAGAAGCGTAAATTGACGTTTTCATTTTTGATCCAAAAACACGAATAAAGGCTTTTTTGCAGAAAAGATTTTTATAGGTATGTTTCTAATGATGTTAAGAGTTATTTGGGGGACCAAAGTCGAAAATTCATTTTTTGGTGAACTTTGATGAAATTTGCGTTTGCAGCTCAGAAGCGTAAATTGACGTTTTCATTTTTGATCCAAAAACACGAATAAAGGCTTTTTTCCAGAAAAGATTTTTATAGGTATGTTTCTAATGATGTTTAGAGTCATTTGGGGGACCAAAGTCGAAAATTCATTTTTTGGTGAACTTTGATGAAATTTGCGTTTGCAGCTTCAGAAGCGTAAATTGACGTTTTCATTTTTGATCCAAAAAACACGAATAAAGGCTTTTTTGCAGAAAAGATGTTTATAGGTATGTTTCTAATGATGTTTAGAGTCATTTGGGGGACCAAAGTCGAAAATTCATTTTTTGGTCAACTTTGATGAAATTTGCGTTTGCAGCTTCAGAAGCGTAAATTGACGTTTTAGTTTTGATCCAAAAACACGAATAAAGGCTTTTTTGCAGAAAAGATTTGTATAGGTATGTTTCTAATGATGTTTAGAGTCATTTGGGGGACCAAAGTCGAAAATTCATTTTTTGGTGAACTTTGATGAAATTTGCGTTTGCAGCTTCAGAAGCGTAAATTGACGTTTTCATTTTTGATCCAAAAACACGAATAAAGGCTTTTTTGCAGAAAAGATTTTTATAGGTATGTTTCTAATGATGTTAAGAGTCATTTGGGGGACCAAATTCGAAAATTCATTTTTTGGTGAACTTTGATGAAATTTGCGTTTGCAGCTTCAGAAGCGTAAATTGACGTTTTCCTTTTTGATCCAAAAACACGAATAAAGGCTTTTTTGCAGAAAAGATTTTTATAGGTATGTTTCTAATGATGTTTAGAGTCATTTGGGGGACCAAAGTCGAAAATTCATTTTTTGGTCAACTTTGATGAAATTTGCGTTTGCAGCTTCAGAAGCGTAAATTGACGTTTTCATTTTTGATCCAAAAACACGAATAAAGGCTTTTTTGCAGAAAAGATTTTTATAGGTATGTTTCTAATGATGTTAAGAGTTATTTGGGGGACCAAAGTCGAAAATTCATTTTTTGGTGAACTTTGATGAAATTTGCGTTTGCAGCTCAGAAGCGTAAATTGACGTTTTCATTTTTGATCCAAAAACACGAATAAAGGCTTTTTTCCAGAAAAGATTTTTATAGGTATGTTTCTAATGATGTTTAGAGTCATTTGGGGGACCAAAGTCGAAAATTCATTTTTTGGTGAACTTTGATGAAATTTGCGTTTGCAGCTTCAGAAGCGTAAATTGACGTTTTCATTTTTGATCCAAAAAACACGAATAAAGGCTTTTTTGCAGAAAAGATGTTTATAGGTATGTTTCTAATGATGTTTAGAGTCATTTGGGGGACCAAAGTCGAAAATTCATTTTTTGGTCAACTTTGATGAAATTTGCGTTTGCAGCTTCAGAAGCGTAAATTGACGTTTTAGTTTTTATCCAAAAACACGAATAAAGGCTTTTTTGCAGAAAAGATTTTTATAGGTATGTTTCTAATGATGTTAAGAGTCATTTGGGGGACCAAAGTCGAAAATTCATTTTTTGGTGAACTTTGATGAAATTTGCGTTTGCAGCTTCAGAAGCGTAAATTGACGTTTTCATTTTTGATCCAAAAAACACGAATAAAGGCTTTTTTGCAGAAAAGATGTTTATAGGTATGTTTCTAATGATGTTTAGAGTCATTTGGGGGACCAAAGTCGAAAATTCATTTTTTGGTGAACTTTGATGAAATTTGCGTTTGCAGCTTCAGAAGCGTAAATTGACGTTTTCATTTTTGATCCAAAAACACGAATAAAGGCTTTTTTCCAGAAAAGATTTGTATAGGTATGTTTCTAATGATGTTTAGAGTCATTTGGGGGACCAAAGTCGAAAATTCATTTTTTGGTGAACTTTGATGAAATTTGCGTTTGCAGCTTCAGAAGCGTAAATTGACGTTTTCCTTTTTGATCCAAAAACACGAATAAAGGCTTTTTTGCAGAAAAGATTTTTATAGGTATGTTTCTAATGATGTTTAGAGTCATATGGGGGACCAAAGTCGAAAATTCATTTTTTGGTGAACTTTGATGAAATTTGCGTTTGCAGCTTCAGAAGCGTAAATTGACGTTTTCATTTTTGATCCGAAAACACGAATAAAGGCTTTTTTGCAGAAAAGATTTTTATAGGTATGTTTCTATTGATGTTTAGAGTCATTTTGGGGACCAAAGTCGAAAATTCATTTTTTGGTGAACTTTGATGAAATTTGCGATTGCAGCTTCAGAAGCGTAAATTGACGTTTTCATTTTAGATCCAAAAACACGAATAAAGGCTTTTTTGCAGAACAGATTTTTATAGGTATGTTTCTAATGATGTTTAGAGTCATTTGGGGGACCAAAGTCGAAAATTCATTTTTTGGTGAACTTTGATGAAATTTGCGTTTGCAGCTTCAGAAGCGTAAATTGACGTTTTCATTTTTGATCCAAAAACACGAATAAAGGCTTTTTTGCAGAAAAGATTTTTATAGGTACGTTTCTATTGATGTTTAGAGTCATTTTGGGGACCAAAGTCGAAAATTCATTTTTTGGTGAACTTTGATGAAATTTGCGTTTGCAGCTTCAGAAGCGTAAATTGACGTTTTCCTTTTTGATCCAAAAACACGAATAAAGGCTTTTTTGCAGAAAAGATTTTTATAGGTATGTTTCTAATGATGTTTAGAGTCATTTGGGGGACCAAAGTCGAACATTCATTTTTTGGTGAACTTTGATGAAATTTGCGTTTGCAGCTTCAGAAGCGTAAATTGACGTTTTCATTTTTGATCCAAAAACACGAATAAAGGCTTTTTTGCAGAAAATATTTTTATAGGTATGTTTCTAATGATGTTTAGAGTCATTTGGGGGACCAAATTCGAAAATTCATTTTTTGGTGAACTTTGATGAAATTTGCGTTTGCAGCTTCAGAAGCGTAAATTGACGTTTTCATTTTTGATCCGAAAACAAGAATAAAGGCTTTTTTGCAGAAAAGATTTTTATAGGTATGTTTCTATTGATGTTTAGAGTCATTTTGGGGACCAAAGTCGAAAATTCATTTTTTGGTGAACTTTGATGAAATTTGCGATTGCAGCTTCAGAAGCGTAAATTGACGTTTTCATTTTTGATCCAAAAACACGAATAAAGGCTTTTTTGCAGAAAAGATTTGTATAGGTATGTTTCTAATGATGTTTAGAGTCATTTGGGGGACCAAAGTCGAAAATTCATTTTTTGGTGAACTTTGATGAAATTTGCGTTTGCAGCTTCAGAAGCGTAAATTGACGTTTTCCTTTTTGATCCAAAAACACGAATAAAGGCTTTTTTGCAGAAAAGATTTTTATAGGTATGTTTCTAATGATGTTTAGAGTCATTTGGGGGACCAAAGTCGAAAATTCATTTTTTGGTGAACTTTGATGAAATTTGCGTTTGCAGCTCAGAAGCGTAAATTGACGTTTTCATTTTTGATCCATAAGCACGAATAAAGGCTTTTTTTGCAGAAAAGATTTGTATAGGTATGTTTCTAATGATGTTTAGAGTCATTTGGGGGACCAAAGTCGAAAATTCATTTTTTGGTCAACTTTGATGAAATTTGCGTTTGCAGCTTCAGAAGCGTAAATTGACGTTTTCATTTTTGATCCAAAAACACGAATAAAGGCTTTTTTGCAGAAAAGATTTTTATATGTATGTTTCTAATGATGTTTTGAGTCATTTGGGGGACCAAATTCGAAAATTCATTTTTTGGTGAACTTTGATGAAATTTGCGTTTGCAGCTTCAGAAGCGTAAATTGATGTTTTCATTTTTGATCCAAAAACACGAATAAAGGCTTTTTTGCAGAAAAGATTTTTATAGGTATGTTTCTAATGATGTTAAGAGTCATTTGGGGGACCAAAGTCGAAAATTCATTTTTTGGTCAACTTTGATGAAATTTGCGTTTGCAGCTCAGAAGCGTAAATTGACGTTTTCATTTTTGATCCAAAAACACGAATAAAGGCTTTTTTGCAGAAAAGATTTTTATAGGTATGTTTCTAATGATGTTTAGAGTCATTTGGGGGACCAAAGTCGAAAATTCATTTTTTGGTGAACTTTGATGAAATTTGCGTTTGCAGCTTCTGAAGCGTAAATTGACGTTTTCATTTTTGATCCAAAAAACACGAATAAAGGCTTTTTTGCAGAAAAGATGTTTATAGGTATATTTCTAATGATGTTTAGAGTCATTTGGGGGACCAAAGTCGAAAATTCATTTTTTGGTCAACTTTGATGAGATTTGCGTTTGCAGCTTCAGAAGCGTAAATTGACGTTTTCATTTTTGATCCAAAAACACGAATAAAGGCTTTTTTGCAGAAAAGATTTTTATAGGTATGTTTCTAATGATGTTAAGAGTTATTTGGGGGACCAAAGTCGAAAATTCATTTTTTGGTGAACTTTGATGAAATTTGCGTTTGCAGCTTCAGAAGCGTAAATTGACGTTTTCATTTTTGATCCAAAAAACACGAATAAAGGCTTTTTTGCAGAAAAGATGTTTATAGGTATGTTTCTAATGATGTTTAGAGTCATTTGGGGGACCAAAGTCGAAAATTCATTTTTTGGTGAACTTTGATGAAATTTGCGTTTGCAGCTCAGAAGCGTAAATTGACGTTTTCATTTTTGATCCAAAAACACGAATAAAGGCTTTTTTCCAGAAAAGATTTTTATAGGTATGTTTCTAATGATGTTTAGAGTCATTTGGGGGACCAAAGTCGAACATTCATTTTTTGGTGAACTTTGATGAAATTTGCGTTTGCAGCTTCAGAAGCGTAAATTGACGTTTTCATTTTTGATCCAAAAACACGAATAAAGGCTTTTTTGCAGAAAAGATTTTTATAGGTATGTTTCTAATGATGTTTAGAGTCATTTGGGGGACCAAAGTCGAAAATTCATTTTTTGGTGAACTTTGATGAAATTTGCGTTTGCAGCTTCAGAAGCGTAAATTGACGTTTTCATTTTTGATCCGAAAACACGAATAAAGGCTTTTTTGCAGAAAAGATTTTTATAGGTATGTTTCTATTGATGTTTAGAGTCATTTTGGGGACCAAAGTCGAAAATTCATTTTTTGGTGAACTTTGATGAAATTTGCGATTGCAGCTTCAGAAGCGTAAATTGACGTTTTCATTTAAGATCCAAAAACACGAATAAAGGCTTTTTTGCAGAAAAGATTTTTATAGGTATATTTCTAATGATGTTTAGAGTCATTTGGGGGACCAAAGTCGAAAATTCATTTTTTGGTGAACTTTGATGAAATTTGCGTTTGCAGCTTCAGAAGCGTAAATTGACGTTTTCATTTTTGATCCGAAAACACGAATAAAGGCTTTTTTGCAGAAAAGATTTTTATAGGTATGTTTCTATTGATGTTTAGAGTCATTTTGGGGACCAAAGTCGAAAATTCATTTTTTGGTGAACTTTGATGAAATTTGCGTTTGCAGCTTCAGAAGCGTAAATTGACGTTTTCCTTTTTGATCCAAAAACACGAATAAAGGCTTTTTTGCAGAAAAGATTTTTATAGGTATGTTTCTAATGATGTTTAGAGTCATTTGGGGGACCAAAGTCGAACATTCATTTTTTGGTGAACTTTGATGAAATTTGCGTTTGCAGCTTTAGAAGCGTAAATTGACGTTTTCCTTTTTGATCCAAAAACACGAATAAAGGCTTTTTTGCAGAAAAGATTTTTATAGGTATGTTTCTAATGATGTTTAGAGTCATTTGGGGGACCAAAGTCGAACATTCATTTTTTGGTGAACTTTGATGAAATTTGCGTTTGCAGCTTCAGAAGCGTAAATTGACGTTTTCATTGTTGATCCAAAAACACGAATAAAGGCTTTTTTGCAGAAAAGATTTTTATAGGTATGTTTCTAATGATGTTTAGAGTCATTTGGGGGACCAAATTCGAAAATTCATTTTTTGGTGAACTTTGATGAAATTTGCGTTTGCAGCTTCAGAAGCGTAAATTGACGTTTTCATTTTTGATCCGAAAACACGAATAAAGGCTTTTTTGCAGAAAAGATTTTTATAGGTATGTTTTTATTGATGTTTAGAGTCATTTTGGGGACCAAAGTCGAAAATTCATTTTTTGGTGAACTTTGATGAAATTTGCGATTGCAGCTTCAGAAGCGTAAATTGACGTTTTCATTTTTGATCCAAAAACACGAATAAAGGCTTTTTTGCAGAAAAGATTTGTATAGGTATGTTTCTAATGATGTTTAGAGTCATTTGGGGGACCAAAGTCGAAAATTCATTTTTTGGTGAACTTTGATGAAATTTGCGTTTGCAGCTTCAGAAGCGTAAATTGACGTTTTCATTTTTGATCCGAAAACACGAATAAAGGCTTTTTTGCAGAAAAGATTTTTATAGGTATGTTTCTATTGATGTTTAGAGTCATTTTGGGGACCAAAGTCGAAAATTCATTTTTTGGTGAACTTTGATGAAATTTGCGATTGCAGCTTCAGAAGCGTAAATTGACGTTTTCATTTAAGATCCAAAAACACGAATAAAGGCTTTTTTGCAGAAAAGATTTTTATAGGTATGTTTCTAATGATGTTTAGAGTCATTTGGGGGACCAAAGTCGAAAATTCATTTTTTGGTGAACTTTGATGAAATTTGCGTTTGCAGCTTCAGAAGCGTAAATTGACGTTTTCATTTTTGATCCGAAAACACGAATAAAGGCTTTTTTGCAGAAAAGATTTTTATAGGTATGTTTCTATTGATGTTTAGAGTCATTTTGGGGACCAAAGTCGAAAATTCATTTTTTGGTGAACTTTGATGAAATTTGCGTTTGCAGCTTCAGAAGCGTAAATTGACGTTTTCCTTTTTGATCCAAAAACACGAATAAAGGCTTTTTTGCAGAAAAGATTTTTATAGGTATGTTTCTAATGATGTTTAGAGTCATTTGGGGGACCAAAGTCGAACATTCATTTTTTGGTGAACTTTGATGAAATTTGCGTTTGCAGCTTTAGAAGCGTAAATTGACGTTTTCCTTTTTGATCCAAAAACACGAATAAAGGCTTTTTTGCAGAAAAGATTTTTATAGGTATGTTTCTAATGATGTTTAGAGTCATTTGGGGGACCAAAGTCGAACATTCATTTTTTGGTGAACTTTGATGAAATTTGCGTTTGCAGCTTCAGAAGCGTAAATTGACGTTTTCATTTTTGATCCAAAAACACGAATAAAGGCTTTTTTGCAGAAAAGATTTTTATAGGTATGTTTCTAATGATGTTTAGAGTCATTTGGGGGACCAAATTCGAAAATTCATTTTTTGGTGAACTTTGATGAAATTTGCGTTTGCAGCTTCAGAAGCGTAAATTGACGTTTTCATTTTTGATCCGAAAACACGAATAAAGGCTTTTTTGCAGAAAAGATTTTTATAGGTATGTTTTTATTGATGTTTAGAGTCATTTTGGGGACCAAAGTCGAAAATTCATTTTTTGGTGAACTTTGATGAAATTTGCGATTGCAGCTTCAGAAGCGTAAATTGACGTTTTCATTTTTGATCCAAAAACACGAATAAAGGCTTTTTTGCAGAAAAGATTTGTATAGGTATGTTTCTAATGATGTTTAGAGTCATTTGGGGGACCAAAGTCGAAAATTCATTTTTTGGTGAACTTTGATGAAATTTGCGTTTGCAGCTTCAGAAGCGTAAATTGACGTTTTCCTTTTTGATCCAAAAACACGAATAAAGGCTTTTTTGCAGAAAAGATTTTTATAGGTATGTTTCTAATGATGTTTAGAGTCATATGGGGGACCAAAGTCGAAAATTCATTTTTTGGTGAACTTTGATGAAATTTGCGTTTGCAGCTTCAGAAGCGTAAATTGACGTTTTCATTTTTGATCCGAAAACACGAATAAAGGCTTTTTTGCAGAAAAGATTTTTATAGGTATGTTTCTATTGATGTTTAGAGTCATTTTGGGGACCAAAGTCGAAAATTCATTTTTTGGTGAACTTTGATGAAATTTGCGATTGCAGCTTCAGAAGCGTAAATTGACGTTTTCATTTTAGATCCAAAAACACGAATAAAGGCTTTTTTGCAGAAAAGATTTTTATAGGTATGTTTCTAATGATGTGTAGAGTCATTTGGTTGACCAAAATCGAAAATTCATTTTTTGGTGAACTTTGATGAAATTTGCGTTAGCAGCTTCAGCAGCGTAAATTGACGTTTTCATTTTTGATTAAAAAACACGAATAAAGGCTTTTTTGCAGAACATATTTTTATAGGTATGTTTCTAATGATGTTTAGAGTCATTTGGGGGACCAAAGTGGAAAATTCATTTTTTGGTGAACTTTGATGAAATTTGCGTTTGCAGCTTCAGAAGCGTAAATTGACGTTTTCCTTTTTGATCCAAAAACACGAATAAAGGCTTTTTTGCAGAAAAGATTTTTATAGGTATGTTTCTAATGATGTTTAGAGTCATTTGGGGGACCAAAGTCCAAAATTCATTTTTTGGTGAACTTTGATGAAATTTGCGTTTGCAGCTTCAGAAGCGTAAATTGACGTTTTCCTTTTTGATCCAAAAACACGAATAAAGGCTTTTTTGCAGAAAAGATTTTTATAGGTATGTTTCTAATGATGTTTAGAGTCATTTGGGGGACCAAAGTCGAAAATTCATTTTTTGGTGAACTTTGATGAAATTTGCGTTTGCAGCTTCAGAAGCGTAAATTGACGTTTTCATTTTTGATCCAAAAAACACGAATAAAGGCTTTTTTGCAGAAAAGATTTTTATATTTATGTTTCTAATGATGTTTAGAGTCATTTGGGGGACCAAAGTGGAAAATTCATTTTTTGGTGAACTTTGATGAAATTGCGTTTGCAGCTTCAGAAGCGTAAATTGACGTTTTCCTTTTTGATCCAAAAACACGAATAAAGGCTTTTTTGCAGAAAAGATTTTTATAGGTATGTTTCTAATGATGTTTAGAGTCATTTGGGGGACCAAAGTCGAAAATTCATTTTTTGGTGAACTTTGATGAAATTTGCGTTTGCAGCTTCAGAAGCGTAAATTGACGTTTTCATTTTTGATCCGAAAACACGAATAAAGGCTTTTTTGCAGAAAATATTTTTATAGGTATGTTTCTATTGATGTTTAGAGTCATTTTGGGGACCAAAGTCGAAAATTCATTTTTTGGTGAACTTTGATGAAATTTGCGTTTGCAGCTTCAGAAGCGTAAATTGACGTTTTCATTTTTGATCCAAAAACACGAATAAAGGCTTTTTTGCAGAAAAGATTTTTATAGGTATGTTTCTAATGATGTTAAGAGTTATTTGGGGGACCAAAGTCGAAAATTCATTTTTTGGTGAACTTTGATGAAATTTGCGTTTGCAGCTTCAGAAGCGTAAATTGACGTTTTCATTTTTGATCCAAAAAACACGAATAAAGGCTTTTTTGCAGAAAAGATTTTTATAGGTATGTTTCTAATGATGTTTAGAGTCATTTGGGGGACCAAAGTCCAAAATTCATTTTTTGGTGAACTTTGATGAAATTTGCGTTTGCAGCTTCAAAAGCGTAAATTGACGTTTTCATTTTTGATCCAAAAAAACGAATAAAGGCTTTTTTGAAGAAAAGATATTCATAGGTATGTTTCTAATGATGTTTAGAGTCATTTGGGGGACCAAAGTCGAAAATTCATTTTTTGGTGAACTTTGATGAAATTTGCGTTTGCAGCTTCAGAAGCGTAAATTGACGTTTTCATTTTTGATCCAAAAACACGAATAAAGGCTTTTTTGCAGAAAAGATTTTTATAGGTATGTTTCTAATGATGTTTAGAGTCATTTGGGGGACCAAAGTCCAAAATTCATTTTTTGGTGAACTTTGATGAAATTTGCGTTTGCAGCTTCAAAAGCGTAAATTGACGTTTTCATTTTTGATCCAAAAAAACGAATAAAGGCTTTTTTGAAGAAAAGATTTTTATAGGTATGTTTCTAATGATGTTTAGAGTCATTTGGGGGACCAAAGTCGAAAATTCATTTTTTGGTGAACTTTGATGAAATTTGCGTTTGCAGCTTCAGAAGCGTAAATTGACGTTTTCATTTTTGATCCAAAAACACGAATAAAGGCTTTTTTGCAGAAAAGATTTTTATAGGTATGTTTCTAATGATGTTTAGAGTCATTTGGGGGACCAAAGTCGAAAATTCATTTTTTGGTGAACTTTGATGAAATTTGCGTTTGCAGCTTCAGAAGCGTAAATTGACGTTTTCATTTTTGATCCAAAAAACACGAATAAAGGCTTTTTTGCAGAAAAGATTTTTATATTTATGTTTCTAATGATGTTTAGAGTCATTTGGGGGACCAAAGTCGAAAATTCATTTTTTGGTGAACTTTGATGAAATTGCGTTTGCAGCTTCAGAAGCGTAAATTGACGTTTTCCTTTTTGATCCAAAAACACGAATAAAGGCTTTTTTGCAGAAAAGATTTTTATAGGTATGTTTCTAATGATGTTTAGAGTCATTTGGGGGACCAAAGTCGAAAATTCATTTTTTGGTGAACTTTGATGAAATTTGCGTTTGCAGCTTCAGAAGCGTAAATTGACGTTTTCATTTTTGATCCGAAAACACGAATAAAGGCTTTTTTGCAGAAAATATTTTTATAGGTATGTTTCTATTGATGTTTAGAGTCATTTTGGGGACCAAAGTCGAAAATTCATTTTTTGGTGAACTTTGATGAAATTTGCGTTTGCAGCTTCAGAAGCGTAAATTGACGTTTTCATTTTTGATCCAAAAACACGAATAAAGGCTTTTTTTTGCAGAAAAGATTTTTATAGGTATGTTTCTAATGATGTTAAGAGTTATTTGGGGGACCAAAGTCGAAAATTCATTTTTTGGTGAACTTTGATGAAATTTGCGTTTGCAGCTTCAGAAGCGTAAATTGACGTTTTCATTTTTGATCCAAAAAACACGAATAAAGGCTTTTTTGCAGAAAAGATTTTTATAGGTATGTTTCTAATGATGTTTAGAGTCATTTGGGGGACCAAAGTCCAAAATTCATTTTTTGGTGAACTTTGATGAAATTTGCGTTTGCAGCTTCAAAAGCGTAAATTGACGTTTTCATTTTTGATCCAAAAAAACGAATAAAGGCTTTTTTGAAGAAAAGATTTTCATAGGTATGTTTCTAATGATGTTTAGAGTCATTTGGGGGACCAAAGTCGAAAATTCATTTTTTGGTGAACTTTGATGAAATTTGCGTTTGCAGCTTCAGAAGCGTAAATTGACGTTTTCATTTTTGATCCAAAAACACGAATAAAGGCTTTTTTGCAGAAAAGATTTTTATAGGTATGTTTCTAATGATGTTTAGAGTCATTTGGGGGACCAAAGTCCAAAATTCATTTTTTGGTGAACTTTGATGAAATTTGCGTTTGCAGCTTCAAAAGCGTAAATTGACGTTTTCATTTTTGATCCAAAAAAACGAATAAAGGCTTTTTTGAAGAAAAGATTTTTATATGTATGTTTCTAATGATGTTTAGAGTCATTTGGGGGACCAAAGTCGAAAATTCATTTTTTGGTGAACTTTGATGAAATTTGCGTTTGCAGCTTCAGAAGCGTAAATTGACGTTTTCATTTTTGATCCAAAAACACGAATAAAGGCTTTTTTGCAGAAAAGATTTTTATAGGTATGTTTCTAATGATGTTTAGAGTCATTTGGGGGACCAAAGTCGAAAATTCATTTTTTGGTGAACTTTGATGAAATTTGCGTTTGCAGCTTCAGAAGCGTAAATTGACGTTTTCATTTTTGATCCAAAAACACGAATAAAGGCTTTTTTGCAGAAAAGATTTTTATAGGTATGTTTCTAATGATGTTTAGAGTCATTTGGGGGACCAAAGTCGAAAATTCATTTTTTGGTGAACTTTGATGAAATTTGCGTTTGCAGCTTCAGAAGCGTAAATTGACGTTTTAATTTTTGATCCAAAAACACGAATAAAGGCTTTTTTTGCAGAAAAGATTTTTATAGGTATGTTTCTAATGATGTGTAGAGTCATTTGGGGGACCAAAGTCGAAAATTCTTTTTTTGTTGAACTTTGATGAAATTTGCGTTTGCAGCTTAAGAAGCGTAAATTGAAGTTTTTATTTTTAATCCAAAAACACGAATAAAGGCTTTTTTGCAGAAAACATTTTCATAGGTATGTTTCTAATGATGTTTAGAGTCATTTGGGGGACCAAAGTCGAAAATTCATTTTTTGGTGAACTTTGATGAAATTTGCGTTTGCAGCTTCAGAAGCGTAAATTGACGTTTTCATTTTTGATCCGAAAACACGAATAAAGGCTTTTTTGCAGAAAAGATTTTTGTAGGTATGTTTCTATTTATGTTTAGAGTCATTTTGGGGACCAAAGTCGAAAATTCATTTTTTGGTGAACTTTGATGAAATTTGCGTTTGCAGCTTCAGAAGCGTAAATTGACGTTTTAATTTTTGATCCAAAAACACGAATAAAGGCTTTTTTTGCAGAAAAGATTTTTATAGGTATGTTTCTAATGATGTGTAGAGTCATTTGGGGGACCAAAGTCGAAAATTCATTTTTTGGTGAACTTTGATGAAATTTGCGTTTGCAGCTTCAGAAGCGTAAATTGACGTTTTCATTTTTGATCCAAAAACACGAATAAAGGCTTTTTTGCAGAAAAGATTTTTATAGGTATGTTTCTAATGATGTTTAGAGTCATTTGGGGGACCAAAGTCGAAAATTCATTTTTTGGTGAACTTTGATGAAATTTGCGTTTGCAGCTTCAGAAGCGTAAATTGACGTTTTCATTTTTGATCCAAAAACACGAATAAAGGCTTTTTTGCAGAAAAGATTTTTTATAGGTATGTTTCTAATGATGTTTAGAGTCATTTGGGGGACCAAAGTCCAAAATTCATTTTTTGGTGAACTTTGATGAAATTTGCGTTTGCAGCTTCAGAAGCGTAAATTGACGTTTTAATTTTTGATCCAAAAACACGAATAAAGGCTTTTTTTGCACAAAAGATTTTTATAGGTATGTTTCTAATGATGTTTAGAGTCATTTGGGGGACCAAAGTCGAAAATTCATTTTTTGGTGAACTTTGATGAAATTTGCGTTTGCAGCTTCAGAAGCGTAAATTGACGTTTTCATTTTTGATCCAAAAACACGAATAAAGGCTTTTTTGCAGAAAAGATTTTTGTAGGTATGTTTCTATTGATGTTTAGAGTCATTTTGGTTACCAAAATCGAAAATTCATTTTTTGATGAACTTTGATGAAATTTGCGTTTGCAGCTTCAGAAGCGTAAATTGACGTTTTCATTTTTGATCCAAAAACACGAATAAAGGCTTTTTTGCAGAAATGTTTTTTATAGGTATGTTTCTATTGATGTTTAGAGTCATTTTGGGGACCAAAGTCGAAAATTCATTTTTTGGTGAACTTTGATGAAATTTGCGTTTGCAGCTTCAGAAGCGTAAATTGACGTTTTCATTTTTGATCCAAAAACACGAATAAAGGCTTTTTTGCAGAAAAGATTTTTATAGGTATGTTTCTAATGATGTTTAGAGTCATTTGGGGGACCAAAGTCGAAAATTCATTTTTTGGTGAACTTTGATGAAATTTGCGTTTGCAGCTTCAGAAGCGTAAATTGACGTTTTCATTTTTGATCCAAAAACACGAATAAAGGCTTTTTTGCAGAAAAGATTTTTATAGGTATGTTTCTAATGATGTTTAGAGTCATTTGGGGGACCAAAGTCGAAAATTCATTTTTTGGTGAACTTTGATGAAATTTGCGTTTGCAGCTTCAGAAGCGTAAATTGACGTTTTAATTTTTGATCCAAAAACACGAATAAAGGCTTTTTTTGCAGAAAAGATTTTTATAGGTATGTTTCTAATGATGTGTAGAGTCATTTGGGGGACCAAAGTCGAAAATTCTTTTTTTGTTGAACTTTGATGAAATTTGCGTTTGCAGCTTAAGAAGCGTAAATTGAAGTTTTTATTTTTAATCCAAAAACACGAATAAAGGCTTTTTTGCAGAAAACATTTTCATAGGTATGTTTCTAATGATGTTTAGAGTCATTTGGGGGACCAAAGTCGAAAATTCATTTTTTGGTGAACTTTGATGAAATTTGCGTTTGCAGCTTCAGAAGCGTAAATTGACGTTTTCATTTTTGATCCGAAAACACGAATAAAGGCTTTTTTGCAGAAAAGATTTTTGTAGGTATGTTTCTATTTATGTTTAGAGTCATTTTGGGGACCAAAGTCGAAAATTCATTTTTTGGTGAACTTTGATGAAATTTGCGTTTGCAGCTTCAGAAGCGTAAATTGACGTTTTAATTTTTGATCCAAAAACACGAATAAAGGCTTTTTTTGCAGAAAAGATTTTTATAGGTATGTTTCTAATGATGTGTAGAGTCATTTGGGGGACCAAAGTCGAAAATTCATTTTTTGGTGAACTTTGATGAAATTTGCGTTTGCAGCTTCAGAAGCGTAAATTGACGTTTTCATTTTTGATCCAAAAACACGAATAAAGGCTTTTTTGCAGAAAAGATTTTTATAGGTATGTTTCTAATGATGTTTAGAGTCATTTGGGGGACCAAAGTCGAAAATTCATTTTTTGGTGAACTTTGATGAAATTTGCGTTTGCAGCTTCAGAAGCGTAAATTGACGTTTTCATTTTTGATCCAAAAACACGAATAAAGGCTTTTTTGCAGAAAAGATTTTTTATAGGTATGTTTCTAATGATGTTTAGAGTCATTTGGGGGACCAAAGTCCAAAATTCATTTTTTGGTGAACTTTGATGAAATTTGCGTTTGCAGCTTCAGAAGCGTAAATTGACGTTTTAATTTTTGATCCAAAAACACGAATAAAGGCTTTTTTTGCAGAAAAGATTTTTATAGGTATGTTTCTAATGATGTTTAGAGTCATTTGGGGGACCAAAGTCGAAAATTCATTTTTTGGTGAACTTTGATGAAATTTGCGTTTGCAGCTTCAGAAGCGTAAATTGACGTTTTCATTTTTGATCCAAAAACACGAATAAAGGCTTTTTTGCAGAAAAGATTTTTGTAGGTATGTTTCTATTGATGTTTAGAGTCATTTTGGTTACCAAAATCGAAAATTCATTTTTTGATGAACTTTGATGAAATTTGCGTTTGCAGCTTCAGAAGCGTAAATTGACGTTTTCATTTTTGATCCAAAAACACGAATAAAGGCTTTTTTGCAGAAATGTTTTTTATAGGTATGTTTCTATTGATGTTTAGAGTCATTTTGGGGACCAAAGTCGAAAATTCATTTTTTGGTGAACTTTGATGAAATTTGCGTTTGCAGCTTCAGAAGCGTAAATTGACGTTTTCATTTTTGATCCAAAAACACGAATAAAGGCTTTTTTGCAGAAAAGATTTTTATAGGTATGTTTCTAATGATGTTTAGATTCATTTGGGGGACCAAAGTCGAAAATTCATTTTTTGGTGAACTTTGATGAAATTTGCGTTTGCAGCTTCAGAAGCGTAAATTGACGTTTTCATTTTTGATCCAAAAAACACGAATAAAGGCTTTTTTGCAGAAAAGATTTGTATAGGTATGTTTCTAATGATGTTTAGAGTCATTTGGGGGACCAAAGTCGAAAATTCATTTTTTGGTGAACTTTGATGAAATTTGAGTTTGCAGCTTCAGAAGCGTAAATTGACGTTTTCATTTTTGATCCAAAAAACACGAATAAAGGCTTTTTTGCAGAAAAGATGTTTATAGGTATGTTTCTAATGATGTTTAGAGTCATTTGGGGGACCAAAGTCGAAAATTCATTTTTTGGTGAACTTTGATGAAATTTGCGTTTGCAGCTTTAGAAGCGTAAATTGACGTTTTCCTTTTTGATCCAAAAACACGAATAAAGGCTTTTTTGCAGAAAAGATTTTTATAGGTATGTTTCTAATGATGTTTAGAGTCATTTGGGGGACCAAAGTCGAACATTCATTTTTTGGTGAACTTTGATGAAATTTGCGTTTGCAGCTTCAGAAGCGTAAATTGACGTTTTCATTTTTGATCCAAAAACACGAATAAAGGCTTTTTTGCAGAAAAGATTTTTATAGGTATGTTTCTAATGATGTTTAGAGTCATTTGGGGGACCAAAGTCGAAAATTCATTTTTTGGTGAACTTTGATGAAATTTGCGTTTGCAGCTTCAGAAGCGTAAATTGACGTTTTCCTTTTTGATCCAAAAACACGAATAAAGGCTTTTTTGCAGAAAAGATTTTTATAGGTATGTTTCTAATGATGTTTAGAGTCATATGGGGGACCAAAGTCGAAAATTCATTTTTTGGTGAACTTTGATGAAATTTGCGTTTGCAGCTTCAGAAGCGTAAATTGACGTTTTCATTTTTGATCCGAAAACACGAATAAAGGCTTTTTTGCAGAAAAGATTTTTATAGGTATGTTTCTAATGATGTTTAGAGTCATTTGGGGGACCAAAGTCGAAAATTCATTTTTTGGTGAACTTTGATGAAATTTGCGTTTGCAGCTTCAGAAGCGTAAATTGACGTTTTCATTTTTGATCCAAAAACACGAATAAAGGCTTTTTTGCAGAAAAGATTTTTGTAGGTATGTTTCTATTGATGTTTAGAGTCATTTTGGTTACCAAAATCGAAAATTCATTTTTTGATGAACTTTGATGAAATTTGCGTTTGCAGCTTCAGAAGCGTAAATTGACGTTTTCATTTTTGATCCAAAAACACGAATAAAGGCTTTTTTGCAGAAATGTTTTTTATAGGTATGTTTCTATTGATGTTTAGAGTCATTTTGGGGACCAAAGTCGAAAATTCATTTTTTGGTGAACTTTGATGAAATTTGCGTTTGCAGCTTCAGAAGCGTAAATTGACGTTTTCATTTTTGATCCAAAAACACGAATAAAGGCTTTTTTGCAGAAAAGATTTTTGTAGGTATGTTTCTATTGATGTTTAGAGTCATTTTGGTTACCAAAATCGAAAATTCATTTTTTGATGAACTTTGATGAAATTTGCGTTTGCAGCTTCAGAAGCGTAAATTGACGTTTTCATTTTTGATCCAAAAACACGAATAAAGGCTTTTTTGCAGAAATGTTTTTTATAGGTATGTTTCTATTGATGTTTAGAGTCATTTTGGGGACCAAAGTCGAAAATTCATTTTTTGGTGAACTTTGATGAAATTTGCGTTTGCAGCTTCAGAAGCGTAAATTGACGTTTTCATTTTTGATCCGAAAACACGAATAAAGGCTTTTTTGCAGAAAAGATTTTTGTAGGTATGTTTCTATTTATGTTTAGAGTCATTTTGGGGACCAAAGTCGAAAATTCATTTTTTGGTGAACTTTGATGAAATTTGCGTTTGCAGCTTCAGAAGCGTAAATTGACGTTTTAATTTTTGATCCAAAAACACGAATAAAGGCTTTTTTGCAGAAAAGATTTTTGTAGGTATGTTTCTAATGATGTTTAGAGTCATTTGGGGGACCAAAGTCGAAAATTCATTTTTTGGTGAACTTTGATGAAATTTGAGTTTGCAGCTTCAGAAGCGTAAATTGACGTTTTCATTTTTGATCCAAAAAACACGAATAAAGGCTTTTTTGCAGAAAAGATGTTTATAGGTATGTTTCTAATGATGTTTAGAGTCATTTGGGGGACCAAAGTCGAAAATTCATTTTTTGGTGAACTTTGATGAAATTTGCGTTTGCAGCTTTAGAAGCGTAAATTGACGTTTTCCTTTTTGATCCAAAAACACGAATAAAGGCTTTTTTGCAGAAAAGATTTTTATAGGTATGTTTCTAATGATGTTTAGAGTCATTTGGGGGACCAAAGTCGAACATTCATTTTTTGGTGAACTTTGATGAAATTTGCGTTTGCAGCTTCAGAAGCGTAAATTGACGTTTTCCTTTTTGATCCAAAAACACGAATAAAGGCTTTTTTGCAGAAAAGATTTTTATAGGTATGTTTCTAATGATGTTTAGAGTCATTTGGGGGACCAAAGTCGAAAATTCATTTTTTGGTGAACTTTGATGAAATTTGCGTTTGCAGCTTCAGAAGCGTAAATTGACGTTTTCCTTTTTGATCCAAAAACACGAATAAAGGCTTTTTTGCAGAAAAGATTTTTATAGGTATGTTTCTAATGATGTTTAGAGTCATATGGGGGACCAAAGTCGAAAATTCATTTTTTGGTGAACTTTGATGAAATTTGCGTTTGCAGCTTCAGAAGCGTAAATTGACGTTTTCATTTTTGATCCGAAAACACGAATAAAGGCTTTTTTGCAGAAAAGATTTTTATAGGTATGTTTCTATTGATGTTTAGAGTCATTTTGGTGACCAAAGTCGAAAATTCATTTTTTGGTGAACTTTGATGAAATTTGCGATTGCAGCTTCAGAAGCGTAAATTGACGTTTTCATTTTAGATCCAAAAACACGAATAAAGGCTTTTTTGCAGAAAAGATTTTTATAGGTATGTTTCTAATGATGTTTAGAGTCATTTGGGGGACCAAAGTCGAAAATTCATTTTTTGGTGAACTTTGATGAAATTTGCGTTTGCAGCTTCAGAAGCGTAAATTGACGTTTTCATTTTTGATCCGAAAACACGAATAAAGGCTTTTTTGCAGAAAAGATTTTTATAGGTATGTTTCTATTGATGTTTAGAGTCATTTTGGGGACCAAATTCGAAAATTCATTTTTTGGTGAACTTTGATGAAATTTGCGTTTGCAGCTTCAGAAGCGTAAATTGACGTTTTCATTTTTGATCCGAAAACACGAATAAAGGCTTTTTTGCAGAAAAGATTTTTATAGGTATGTTTCTATTGATGTTTAGAGTCATTTTGGGGACCAAAGTCGAAAATTCATTTTTTGGTGAACTTTGATGAAATTTGCGATTGCAGCTTCAGAAGCGTAAATTGACGTTTTCCTTTTTGATCCAAAAACACGAATAAAGGCTTTTTTGCAGAAAAGATGTTTATAGGTATGTTTCTAATGATGTTTAGAGTCATATGGGGGACCAAAGTCGAAAATTCATTTTTTGGTGAACTTTGATGAAATTTGCGTTTGCAGCTTCAGAAGCGTAAATTGACGTTTTCATTTTTGATCCGAAAACACGAATAAAGGCTTTTTTGCAGAAAAGATTTTTATAGGTATGTTTCTATTGATGTTTAGAGTCATTTTGGGGACCAAAGTCGAAAATTCATTTTTTGGTGAACTTTGATGAAATTTGCGATTGCAGCTTCAGAAGCGTAAATTGACGTTTTCATTTTAGATCCAAAAACACGAATAAAGGCTTTTTTGCAGAAAAGATTTTTATAGGTATGTTTCTAATGATGTTTAGAGTCATTTGGGGGACCAAAGTCGAAAATTCATTTTTTGGTGAACTTTGATGAAATTTGCGTTTGCAGCTGCAGAAGCGTAAATTGACGTTTTCATTTTTGATCCGAAAACACGAATAAAGGCTTTTTTGCAGAAAAGATTTGTATAGGTATGTTTCTATTGATGTTTAGAGTCATTTTGGGGACCAAAGTCGAAAATTCATTTTTTGGTGAACTTTGATGAAATTTGCGTTTGCAGCTTCAGAAGCGTAAATTGACGTTTTCCTTTTTGATCCAAAAACACGAATAAAGGCTTTTTTGCAGAAAATATTTTTATAGGTATGTTTCTAATGATGTTTAGAGTCATTTGGGGGACCAAAGTCCAAAATTCATTTTTTGGTGAACTTTGATGAAATTTGCGTTTGCAGCTTCAGAAGCGTAAATTGACGTTTTCATTTTTGATCCAAAAAACACGAATAAAGGCTTTTTTGCAGAAAAGATTTTTATATTTATGTTTCTAATGATGTTTAGAGTCATTTGGGGGACCAAAGTCGAAAATTCATTTTTTGGTGAACTTTGATGAAATTTGCGTTTGCAGCTTCAGAAGCGTAAATTGACGTTTTCATTTTTGATCCGAAAACACGAATAAAGGCTTTTTTGCAGAAAATATTTTTATAGGTATGTTTCTATTGATGTTTAGAGTCATTTTGGGGACCAAAGTCGAAAATTCATTTTTTGGTGAACTTTGATGAAATTTGCGTTTGCAGCTTCAGAAGCGTAAATTGACGTTTTCCTTTTTGATCCAAAAACACGAATAAAGGCTTTTTTGCAGAAAAGATTTTTATAGGTATGTTTCTAATGATGTTTAGAGTCATTTGGGGGACCAAAGTCGAAAATTCATTTTTTGGTGAACTTTGATGAAATTTGCGTTTGCAGCTTCAGAAGCGTAAATTGACGTTTTCATTTTTGATCCAAAAACACGAATAAAGGCTTTTTTGCAGAAAAGATTTTTATAGGTATGTTTCTAATGATGTTTAGAGTCATTTGGGGGACCAAAGTCCAAAATTCATTTTTTGGTGAACTTTGATGAAATTTGCGTTTGCAGCTTCAAAAGCGTAAATTGACGTTTTCATTTTTGATCCAAAAAAACGAATAAAGGCTTTTTTGAAGAAAAGATTTTTATAGGTATGTTTCTAATGATGTTTAGAGTCATTTGGGGGACCAAAGTCGAAAATTCATTTTTTGGTGAACTTTGATGAAATTTGCGTTTGCAGCTTCAGAAGCGTAAATTGACGTTTTCATTTTTGATCCAAAAACACGAATAAAGGCTTTTTTGCAGAAAAGATTTTTATAGGTATGTTTCTAATGATGTTTAGAGTCATTTGGGGGACCAAAGTCGAAAATTCATTTTTTGGTGAACTTTGATGAAATTTCCGTTTGCAGCTTCAGAAGCGTAAATTGACGTTTTCATTTTTGATCCAAAACCACGAATAAAGGCTTTTTTGCAGAAAAGATTTTTATAGGTATGTTTCTAATGATGTTTAGAGTCATTTGGGGGACCAAAGTCGAAAATTCATTTTTTGGTGAACTTTGATGAAATTTGCGTTTGCAGCTTCAGAAGCGTAAATTGACGTTTTAATTTTTGATCCAAAAACACGAATAAAGGCTTTTTTTGCAGAAAAGATTTTTATAGGTATGTTTCTAATGATGTGTAGAGTCATTTGGGGGGACCAAACTCGAAAATTCTTTTTTTGTTGAACTTTGATGAAATTTGCGTTTGCAGCTTAAGAAGCGTAAATTGAAGTTTTTATTTTTAATCCAAAAACACGAATAAAGGCTTTTTTGCAGAAAAGATTTCCATAGGTATGTTTCTAATGATGTTTAGAGTCATTTGGGGGACCAAAGTCGAAAATTCATTTTTTGGTGAACTTTGATGAAATTTGCGTTTGCAGCTTCAGAAGCGTAAATTGACGTTTTCATTTTTGATCCGAAAACACGAATAAAGGCTTTTTTGCAGAAAAGATTTTTGTAGGTATGTTTCTATTTATGTTTAGAGTCATTTTGGGGACCAAAGTCGAAAATTCATTTTTTGGTGAACTTTGATGAAATTTGCGTTTGCAGCTTCAGAAGCGTAAATTGACGTTTTAATTTTTGATCCAAAAACACAAATAAAGGCTTTTTTTGCAGAAAAGATTTTTATAGGTATGTTTCTAATGATGTGTAGAGTCATTTGGGGGACCAAAGTCGAAAATTCATTTTTTGGTGAACTTTGATGAAATTTGCGTTTGCAGCTTCAGAAGCGTAAATTGACGTTTTCATTTTTGATCCAAAAACACGAATAAAGGCTTTTTTGCAGAAAAGATTTTTATAGGTATGTTTCTAATGATGTTTAGAGTCATTTGGGGGACCAAAGTCGAAAATTCATTTTTTGGTGAACTTTGATGAAATATGCGTTTGCAGCTTCAGAAGCGTAAATTGACGTTTTCATTTTTGATCCAAAAACACGAATAAAGGCTTTTTTGCAGAAAAGATTTTTTATAGGTATGTTTCTAATGATGTTTAGAGTCATTTGGGGGACCAAAGTCCAAAATTCATTTTTTGGTGAACTTTGATGAAATTTGCGTTTGCAGCTTCAGAAGCGTAAATTGACGTTTTAATTTTTGATCCAAAAACACGAATAAAGGCTTTTTTTGCAGAAAAGATTTTTATAGGTATGTTTCTAATGATGTGTAGAGTCATTTGGGGGACCAAAGTCGAAAATTCTTTTTTTGTTGAACTTTGATGAAATTTGCGTTTGCAGCTTAAGAAGCGTAAATTGAAGTTTTTATTTTTAATCCAAAAACACGAATAAAGGCTTTTTTGCAGAAAAGATTTTTATAGGTATGTTTCTAATGATGTTTAGAGTCATTTGGGGGACCAAAGTCGAAAATTCATTTTTTGGTGAACTTTGATGAAATTTGCGTTTGCAGCTTCAGAAGCGTAAATTGACGTTTTAATTTTTGATCCAAAAACACGAATAAAGGCTTTTTTTGCAGAAAAGATTTTTATAGGTATGTTTCTAATGATGTGTAGAGTCATTTGGGGGACCAAAGTCGAAAATTCATTTTTTGGTGAACTTTGATGAAATTGCGTTTGCAGCTTCAGAAGCGTAAATTGACGTTTTCCTTTTTGATCCAAAAACACGAATAAAGGCTTTTTTGCAGAAAGATTTTTATAGGTATGTTTCTAATGATGTTTAGAGTCATTTGGGGGACCAAAGTCGAAAATTCATTTTTTGGTGAACTTTGATGAAATTTGCGTTTGCAGCTTCAGAAGCGTAAATTGACGTTTTCATTTTTGATCCGAAAACACGAATAAAGGCTTTTTTGCAGAAAATATTTTTATAGGTATGTTTCTATTGATGTTTAGAGTCATTTTGGGGACCAAAGTCGAAAATTCATTTTTTGGTGAACTTTGATGAAATTTGCGTTTGCAGCTTCAGAAGCGTAAATTGACGTTTTCCTTTTTGATCCAAAAACACGAATAAAGGCTTTTTTGCAGAAAAGATTTTTATAGGTATGTTTCTAATGATGTTTAGAGTCATTTGGGGGACCAAAGTCGAAAATTCATTTTTTGGTGAACTTTGATGAAATTTGCGTTTGCAGCTTCAGAAGCGTAAATTGACGTTTTCCTTTTTGATCCAAAAACACGAATAAAGGCTTTTTTGCAGAAAAGATTTTTATAGGTATGTTTCTAATGATGTTTAGAGTCATTTGGGGGACCAAAGTCCAAAATTCATTTTTTGGTGAACTTTGATGAAATTTGCGTTTGCAGCTTCAAAAGCGTAAATTGACGTTTTCATTTTTGATCCAAAAAAACGAATAAAGGCTTTTTTGAAGAAAAGATTTTTATAGGTATGTTTCTAATGATGTTTAGAGTCATTTGGGGGACCAAAGTCGAAAATTCATTTTTTGGTGAACTTTGATGAAATTTGCGTTTGCAGCTTCAGAAGCGTAAATTGACGTTTTCATTTTTGATCCAAAAACACGAATAAAGGCTTTTTTGCAGAAAAGATTTTTATAGGTATGTTTCTAATGATGTTTAGAGTCATTTGGGGGACCAAAGTCGAAAATTCATTTTTTGGTGAACTTTGATGAAATTTCCGTTTGCAGCTTCAGAAGCGTAAATTGACGTTTTCATTTTTGATCCAAAACCACGAATAAAGGCTTTTTTGCAGAAAAGATTTTTATAGGTATGTTTCTAATGATGTTTAGAGTCATTTGGGGGACCAAAGTCGAAAATTCATTTTTTGGTGAACTTTGATGAAATTTGCGTTTGCAGCTTCAGAAGCGTAAATTGACGTTTTAATTTTTGATCCAAAAACACGAATAAAGGCTTTTTTTGCAGAAAAGATTTTTATAGGTATGTTTCTAATGATGTGTAGAGTCATTTGGGGGACCAAACTCGAAAATTCTTTTTTTGTTGAACTTTGATGAAATTTGCGTTTGCAGCTTAAGAAGCGTAAATTGAAGTTTTTATTTTTAATCCAAAAACACGAATAAAGGCTTTTTTGCAGAAAAGATTTCCATAGGTATGTTTCTAATGATGTTTAGAGTCATTTGGGGGACCAAAGTCGAAAATTCATTTTTTGGTGAACTTTGATGAAATTTGCGTTTGCAGCTTCAGAAGCGTAAATTGACGTTTTCATTTTTGATCCGAAAACACGAATAAAGGCTTTTTTGCAGAAAAGATTTTTGTAGGTATGTTTCTATTTATGTTTAGAGTCATTTTGGGGACCAAAGTCGAAAATTCATTTTTTGGTGAACTTTGATGAAATTTGCGTTTGCAGCTTCAGAAGCGTAAATTGACGTTTTAATTTTTGATCCAAAAACACAAATAAAGGCTTTTTTTGCAGAAAAGATTTTTATAGGTATGTTTCTAATGATGTGTAGAGTCATTTGGGGGACCAAAGTCGAAAATTCATTTTTTGGTGAACTTTGATGAAATTTGCGTTTGCAGCTTCAGAAGCGTAAATTGACGTTTTCATTTTTGATCCAAAAACACGAATAAAGGCTTTTTTGCAGAAAAGATTTTTATAGGTATGTTTCTAATGATGTTTAGAGTCATTTGGGGGACCAAAGTCGAAAATTCATTTTTTGGTGAACTTTGATGAAATTTGCGTTTGCAGCTTCAGAAGCGTAAATTGACGTTTTCATTTTTGATCCAAAAACACGAATAAAGGCTTTTTTGCAGAAAAGATTTTTTATAGGTATGTTTCTAATGATGTTTAGAGTCATTTGGGGGACCAAAGTCCAAAATTCATTTTTTGGTGAACTTTGATGAAATTTGCGTTTGCAGCTTCAGAAGCGTAAATTGACGTTTCAATTTTTGATCCAAAAACACGAATAAAGGCTTTTTTTGCAGAAAAGATTTTTATAGGTATGTTTCTAATGATGTGTAGAGTCATTTGGGGGACCAAAGTCGAAAATTCTTTTTTTGTTGAACTTTGATGAAATTTGCGTTTGCAGCTTAAGAAGCGTAAATTGAAGTTTTTATTTTTAATCCAAAAACACGAATAAAGGCTTTTTTGCAGAAAAGATTTTTATAGGTATGTTTCTAATGATGTTTAGAGTCATTTGGGGGACCAAAGTCGAAAATTCATTTTTTGGTGAACTTTGATGAAATTTGCGTTTGCAGCTTCAGAAGCGTAAATTGACGTTTTTATTTTTGATCCAAAAACACGAATAAAGGCTTTTTTGCAGAAAAGATTTTTGTAGGTATGTTTCTATTGATGTTTAGAGTCATTTTGGTTACCAAAATCGAAAATTCATTTTTTGATGAACTTTGATGAAATTTGCGTTTGCAGCTTCAGAAGCGTAAATTGACGTTTTCATTTTTGATCCAAAAACACGAATAAAGGCTTTTTTGCAGAAATGTTTTTTATAGGTATGTTTCTATTGATGTTTAGAGTCATTTTGGGGACCAAAGTCGAAAATTCATTTTTTGGTGAACTTTGATGAAATTTGCGTTTGCAGCTTCAGAAGCGTAAATTGACGTTTTCATTTTTGATCCGAAAACACGAATAAAGGCTTTTTTGCAGAAAAGATTTTTGTAGGTATGTTTCTATTTATGTTTAGAGTCATTTTGGGGACCAAAGTCGAAAATTCATTTTTTGGTGAACTTTGATGAAATTTGCGTTTGCAGCTTCAGAAGCGTAAATTGACGTTTTAATTTTTGATCCAAAAACACGAATAAAGGCTTTTTTTGCAGAAAAGATTTTTATAGGTATGTTTCTAATGATGTGTAGAGTCATTTGGGGGACCAAAGTAGAAAATTCATTTTTTGGTGAACTTTGATGAAATTTGCGTTTGCAGCTTCAGAAGCGTAAATTGACGTTTTCATTTTTGATCCAAAAACACGAATAAAGGCTTTTTTGCAGAAAAGATTTTTGTAGGTATGTTTCTATTGATGTTTAGAGTCATTTTGGTTACCAAAATCGAAAATTCATTTTTTGATGAACTTTGATGAAATTTGCGTTTGCAGCTTCAGAAGCGTAAATTGACGTTTTCATTTTTGATCCAAAAACACGAATAAAGGCTTTTTTGTAGAAATGTTTTTTATAGGTATGTTTCTATTGATGTTTAGAGTCATTTTGGGGACCAAAGTCGAAAATTCATTTTTTGGTAAACTTTGATGAAATTTGCGTTTGCAGCTTCAGAAGCGTAAATTGACGTTTTCATTTTTGATCCAAAAACACGAATAAAGGCTTTTTTGCAGAAAAGATGTTTATAGGTATGTTTCTAATGATGTTTAGAGTCATTTGGTTTACCAAAGTCGAAAATTCATTTTTTGGTGAACTTTGATGAAATTTGCGTTTGCAGCTTCAGAAGCGTAAATTGACGTTTTAAATTTTGATCCAAAAACAAGAATAAAGGCTTTTTTTGCAGAAAAGATTTTTATAGGTATGTTTCTAATGATGCGTAGAGTCATTTGGGGGACCAAAGTCGAAAATTCATTTTTTGGTGAACTTTGATGAAATTTGCGTTTGCAGCTTCAGAAGCGTAAATTGACGTTTTTATTTTTGATCCAAAAACACGAATAAAGGCTTTTTTGCAGAAAATATTTTTATAGGTATGTTTCTAATGATGTTTAGAGTCATTTGGGGGACCAAAGTCGAAAATTCATTTTTTGGTGAACTTTGATGAAATTTGCGTTTGCAGCTTCAGAAGCGTAAATTGACGTTTTAATTTTTGATCCAAAAACACGAATAAAGGCTTTTTTTGCATAAAAGATTTTTATAGGTATGTTTCTAATGATGTGTAGAGTCATTTGGGGGACCAAAGTCGAAAATTCATTTTTTGGTGAACTTTGATGAAATTTGCGTTTGCAGCTTCAGAAGCGTAAATTGACGTTTTCATTTTTGATCCGAAAACACGAATAAAGGCTTTTTTGCAGAAAAGATTTTTGTAGGTATGTTTTCTTTTGATGTTTAGAGTCATTTTGGTTACCAAAATCGAAAATTCATTTTTTGATGAACTTTGATGAAATTTGCGTTTGCAGCTTCAGAAGCGTAAATTGACGTTTTAATTTTTGATCCAAAAACACGAATAAAGGCTCTTTTGCAGAAATTTTTTTTATAGGTATGTTTCTAATGATGTTTAGAGTCATTTTGGGGACCAAAGTCGAAAATTCATTTTTTGGTGAACTTTGATGAAATTTGCGTTTGCAGCTTCAGAAGCGGAAATTGACGTTTTCCTTTTTGATCCAAAAACACGAATAAAGGCTTTTTTGCAGAAAAGATTTTTATAGGTATGTTTCTAATGATGTTTATAGTCATTTGGGGGACCAAAGTCCAAAATTCATTTTTTGGTGAACTTTGATGAAATTTGCGTTTGCAGCTTCAGAAGCGTAAATTGACGTTTTCCTTTTTGATCCATAAACACGAATAAAGGCTTTTTTTGCAGAAAAGATTTTTATAGGTATGTTTCTAATGATGTTTAGAGTCATTTGGGGGACCAAAGTCGAAAATTCATTTTTTGGTAAACTTTGATGAAATTTGCGTTTGCACCTTCAGAAGCGTAAATTGACGTTTTCATTTTTGATCCAAAAACACGAATAAAGGCTTTTTTGCAGAAAAGATGTTTATAGGTATGTTTCTAATGATGTTTAGAGTCATTTGGTTGACCAAAGTCGAAAATTCATTTTTTGGTGAACTTTGATGAAATTTGCGTTTGCAGCTTCAGAAGCGTAAATTGACGTTTTAATTTTTGATCCAAAAACACGAATAAAGGCTTTTTTGAAGAAAAGATTTGTATAGGTATGTTTCTAATGATGTTTAGAGTCATTTGGGGGACCAAAGTCGAAAATTCATTTTTTGGTGAACTTTGATGAAATTTGCGTTTGCAGCTTCAGAAGCGTAAATTGACGTTTTTATTTTTGATCCAAAAACACGAATAAAGGCTTTTTTGCAGAAAAGATTTTTATAGGTATGTTTCTAATGATGTTTAGAGTCATTTGGGGGACCAAAGTCGAAAATTCATTTTTTGGTGAACTTTGATGAAATTTGCGTTTGCAGCTTCAGAAGCGTAAATTGACGTTTTCATTTTTGATCCAAAAACACGAATAAAGGCTTTTTTTGCAGAAAAGATTTTTATAGGTATGTTTCTAATGATGTGTAGAGTCATTTGGGGGACCAAAGTCGAAAATTCATTTGTTGGTGAACTTTGATGAAATTTGCGTTTGCAGCTTCAGAAGCGTAAATTGACGTTTTAATTTTTGATCCAAAAACACGAATAAAGGCTTTTTTTGCAGAAAAGATTTTTATAGGTATGTTTCTAATGATGTGTAGAGTCATTTGGGGGACCAAATTCGAAAATTCATTTTTTGGTGAACTTTGATGAAATTTGCGTTTGCAGCTTCAGAAGCGTAAATTGACGTTTTCCTTTTTGATCCAAAAACACGAATAAAGGCTTTTTTTGCAGAAAAGATTTTTATAGGTATGTTTCTAATGATGTTTAGAGTCCTTTGGGGGACCAAAGTCGAAAATTCATTTTTTGGTGATTTTTGATGAAATTTGCGTTTGCAGCTTCAGAAGCGCAAATTGACGTTTTGATTTTTTATCCAAAAACTCGAATAAAGGCTTTTTTGCAGAAAAGATTTTTATAGGTATGTTTCTAATGATGTTTAGAGTCATTTGGGGGACCAAAGTCGAAAATTCATTTTTTGGTGAACTTTGATGAAATTTGCGTTTGCAGCTTCAGAAGCGTAAATTGACGTTTTTATTTTTGATCCAAAAACACGAATAAAGGCTTTTTTGCAGAAAAGATTTTTATAGGTATGTTTCTAATGATGTTTAGAGTCATTTGGGGGACCAAAGTCGAAAATTCATTTTTTGGTGAACTTTGATGAAATTTGCGTTTGCAGCTTCAGAAGCGTAAATTGACGTTTTAATTTTTGATCCAAAAACACGAATAAAGGCTTTTTTTGCAGAAAAGATTTTTATAGGTATGTTTCTAATGATGTGTAGAGTCATTTGGGGGACCAAAGTCGAAAATTCATTTTTTGGTGAACTTTGATGAAATTTGCGTTTGCAGCTTCAGAAGCGTAAATTGACGTTTTAATTTTTGATCCAAAAACACGAATAAAGGCTTTTTTTGCAGAAAAGATTTTTATAGGTATGTTTCTAATGATGTGTAGAGTCATTTGGGGGACCAAATTCGAAAATTCATTTTTTGGTGAACTTTGATGAAATTTGCGTTTGCAGCTTCAGAAGCGTAAATTGACGTTTTCCTTTTTGATCCAAAAACACGAATAAAGGCTTTTTTTGCAGAAAAGATTTTTATAGGTATGTTTCTAATGATGTTTAGAGTCCTTTGGGGGACCAAAGTCGAAAATTCATTTTTTGGTGAACTTTGATGAAATTTGCGTTTGCAGCTTCAGAAGCGCAAATTGACGTTTTGATTTTTTATCCAAAAACTCGAATAAAGGCTTTTTTGCAGAAAAGATTTTTATAGGTATGTTTCTAATGATGTTTAGAGTCATTTGGGGGACCAAAGTCGAAAATTCATTTTTTGGTGAACTTTGATGAAATTTGCGTTTGCAGCTTCAGAAGCGAAAATTGACGTTTTCATTTTTGATCCAAAAACACGAATAAAGGCTTTTTTTGCAGAAAAGATTTTAATAGGTATGTTTCTAATGATGTGTAGAGTCATTTGGGGGACCAAAGTCGAAAATTCATTTTTTGGTGAACTTTGATGAAATTTGCGTTTGCAGCTTCAGAAGCGTAAATTGACGTTTTAATTTTTGATCCAAAAACAAGAATAAAGGCTTTTTTTGCAGAAAAGATTTTTATAGGTATGTTTCTAATGATGCGTAGAGTCATTTGGGGGACCAAAGTCGAAAATTCATTTTTTGGTGAACTTTGATGAAATTTGCGTTTGCAGCTTCAGAAGCGTAAATTGACGTTTTTATTTTTGATCCAAAAACACGAATAAAGGCTTTTTTGCAGAAAAGATTTTTATAGGTATGTTTCTAATGATGCGTAGAGTCATTTGGGGGACCAAAGTCGAAAATTCATTTTTTGGTGAACTTTGATGAAATTTGCGTTTGCAGCTTCAGAAGCGTAAATTGACGTTTTTATTTTTGATCCAAAAACACGAATAAAGGCTTTTTTGCAGAAAATATTTTTATAGGTATGTTTCTAATGATGTTTAGAGTCATTTGGGGGACCAAAGTCGAAAATTCATTTTTTGGTGAACTTTGATGAAATTTGCGTTTGCAGCTTCAGAAGCGTAAATTGACGTTTTAATTTTTGATCCAAAAACACGAATAAAGGCTTTTTTTGCATAAAAGATTTTTATAGGTATGTTTCTAATGATGTGTAGAGTCATTTGGGGGACCAAAGTCGAAAATTCATTTTTTGGTGAACTTTGATGAAATTTGCGTTTGCAGCTTCAGAAGCGTAAATTGACGTTTTCATTTTTGATCCGAAAACACGAATAAAGGCTTTTTTGCAGAAAAGATTTTTGTAGGTATGTTTTCTATTGATGTTTAGAGTCATTTTGGTTACCAAAATCGAAAATTCATTTTTTGATGAACTTTGATGAAATTTGCGTTTGCAGCTTCAGAAGCGTAAATTGACGTTTTCATTTTTGATCCAAAAACACGAATAAAGGCTCTTTTGCAGAAATTTTTTTTATAGGTATGTTTCTATTGATGTTTAGAGTCATTTTGGGGACCAAAGTCGAAAATTCATTTTTTGGTGAACTTTGATGAAATTTGCGTTTGCAGCTTCAGAAGCGGAAATTGACGTTTTCCTTTTTGATCCAAAAACACGAATAAAGGCTTTTTTGCAGAAAAGATTTTTATAGGTATGTTTCTAATGATGTTTATAGTCATTTGGGGGACCAAAGTCCAAAATTCATTTTTTGGTGAACTTTGATGAAATTTGCGTTTGCAGCTTCAGAAGCGTAAATTGACGTTTTAATTTTTGATCCATAAACACGAATAAAGGCTTTTTTTGCAGAAAAGATTTTTATAGGTATGTTTCTAATGATGTTTAGAGTCCTTTGGGGGACCAAAGTCGAAAATTCATTTTTTGCTGAACTTTGATGAAATTTGCGTTTGCAGCTTCAGAAGCGTAAATTGACGTTTTCATTTTTGATCCAAAAACACGAATAAAGGCTTTTTTGCAGAAAAGATTTTTATAGGTATGTTTCTAATGATGTTTAGAGTCATTTGGGGGACCAAAGTCGAAAATTCATTTTTTGGTAAACTTTGATGAAATTTGCGTTTACACCTTCAGAAGCGTAAATTGACGTTTTCATTTTTGATCCAAAAACACGAATAAAGGCTTTTTTGCAGAAAAGATGTTTATAGGTATGTTTCTAATGATTTTTAGAGTCATTTGGTTGACCAAAGTCGAAAATTCATTTTTTGGTGAACTTTGATGAAATTTGCGTTTGCAGCTTCAGAAGCGTAAATTGACGTTTTAATTTTTGATCCAAAAACACGAATAAAGGCTTTTTTGAAGAAAAGATTTGTATAGGTATGTTTCTAATGATGTTTAGAGTCATTTGGGGGACCAAAGTCGAAAATTCATTTTTTGGTGAACTTTGATGAAATTTGCGTTTGCAGCTTCAGAAGCGTAAATTGACGTTTTTATTTTTGATCCAAAAACACGAATAAAGGCTTTTTTGCAGAAAAGATTTTTATAGGTATGTTTCTAATGATGTTTAGAGTCATTTGGGGGACCAAAGTCGAAAATTCATTTTTTGGTGAACTTTGATGAAATTTGCGTTTGCAGCTTCAGAAGCGTAAATTGACGTTTTCATTTTTGATCCAAAAACACGAATAAAGGCTTTTTTGCAGAAAAGATTTTTATAGGTATGTTTCTAATGATGTTTAGAGTCATTTGGGGGACCAAAGTCGAAAATTCATTTTTTGGTAAACTTTGATGAAATTTGCGTTTACACCTTCAGAAGCGTAAATTGACGTTTTCATTTTTGATCCAAAAACACGAATAAAGGCTTTTTTGCAGAAAAGATGTTTATAGGTATGTTTCTAATGATGTTTAGAGTCATTTGGTTGACCAAAGTCGAAAATTCATTTTTTGGTGAACTTTGATGAAATTTGCGTTTGCAGCTTCAGAAGCGTAAATTGACGTTTTAATTTTTGATCCAAAAACACGAATAAAGGCTTTTTTGAAGAAAAGATTTGTATAAGTATGTTTCTAATGATGTTTAGAGTCATTTGGGGGACCAAAGTCGAAAATTCATTTTTTGGTGAACTTTGATGAAATTTGCGTTTGCAGCTTCAGAAGCGTAAATTGACGTTTTTATTTTTGATCCAAAAACACGAATAAAGGCTTTTTTGCAGAAAAGATGTTTATAGGTATGTTTCTAATGATGTTTAGAGTCATTTGGTTGACCAAAGTCGAAAATTCATTTTTTGGTGAACTTTGATGAAATTTGCGTTTGCAGCTTCAGAAGCGTAAATTGACGTTTTAATTTTTGATCCAAAAACACGAATAAAGGCTTTTTTGAAGAAAAGATTTGTATAGGTATGTTTCTAATGATGTTTAGAGTCATTTGGGGGACCAAAGTCGAAAATTCATTTTTTGGTGAACTTTGATGAAATTTGCGTTTGCAGCTTCAGAAGCGTAAATTGACGTTTTTATTTTTGATCCAAAAACACGAATAAAGGCTTTTTTGCAGAAAAGATTTTTATAGGTATGTTTCTAATGATGTTTAGAGTCATTTGGGGGACCAAAGTCGAAAATTCATTTTTTGGTGAACTTTGATGAAATTTGCGTTTGCAGCTTCAGAAGCGTAAATTGACGTTTTCATTTTTGATCCAAAAACACGAATAAAGGCTTTTTTTGCAGAAAAGATTTTTATAGGTATGTTTCTAATGATGTGTAGAGTCATTTGGGGGACCAAAGTCGAAAATTCATTTTTTGGTGAACTTTGATGAAATTTGCGTTTGCAGCTTCAGAAGCGTAAATTGACGTTTTCATTTTTGATCCAAAAACACGAATAAAGGCTTTTTTGCAGAAAAGATTTTTATAGGTATGTTTCTAATGATGTTTAGAGTCATTTGGGGGACCAAAGTCGAAAATTCATTTTTTGGTAAACTTTGATGAAATTTGCGTTTACACCTTCAGAAGCGTAAATTGACGTTTTCATTTTTGATCCAAAAACACGAATAAAGGCTTTTTTGCAGAAAAGATGTTTATAGGTATGTTTCTAATGATGTTTAGAGTCATTTGGTTGACCAAAGTCGAAAATTCCTTTTTTGGTGAACTTTGATGAAATTTGCGTTTGCAGCTTCAGAAGCGTAAATTGACGTTTTAATTTTTGATCCAAAAACACGAATAAAGGCTTTTTTGAAGAAAAGATTTGTATAGGTATGTTTCTAATGATGTTTAGAGTCATTTGGGGGACCAAAGTCGAAAATTCATTTTTTGGTGAACTTTGATGAAATTTGCGTTTGCAGCTTCAGAAGCGTAAATTGACGTTTTTATTTTTGATCCAAAAACACGAATAAAGGCTTTTTTGCAGAAAAGATTTTTATAGGTATGTTTCTAATGATGTTTAGAGTCATTTGGGGGACCAAAGTCGAAAATTCATTTTTTGGTGAACTTTGATGAAATTTGCGTTTGCAGCTTCAGAAGCGTAAATTGACGTTTTCATTTTTGATCCAAAAACACGAATAAAGGCTTTTTTTGCAGAAAAGATTTTTATAGGTATGTTTCTAATGATGTGTAGAGTCATTTGGGGGACCAAAGTCGAAAATTCATTTTTTGGTGAACTTTGATGAAATTTGCGTTTGCAGCTTCAGAAGCGTAAATTGACGTTTTCATTTTTGATCCAAAAACACGAATAAAGGCTTTTTTGCAGAAAAGATTTTTATAGGTATGTTTCTAATGATGTTTAGAGTCATTTGGGGGACCAAAGTCGAAAATTCATTTTTTGGTAAACTTTGATGAAATTTGCGTTTACACCTTCAGAAGCGTAAATTGACGTTTTCATTTTTGATCCAAAAACACGAATAAAGGCTTTTTTGCAGAAAAGATGTTTATAGGTATGTTTCTAATGATGTTTAGAGTCATTTGGTTGACCAAAGTCGAAAATTCATTTTTTGGTGAACTTTGATGAAATTTGCGTTTGCAGCTTCAGAAGCGTAAATTGACGTTTTAATTTTTGATCCAAAAACACGAATAAAGGCTTTTTTGAAGAAAAGATTTGTATAGGTATGTTTCTAATGATGTTTAGAGTCATTTGGGGGACCAAAGTCGAAAATTCATTTTTTGGTGAACTTTGATGAAATTTGCGTTTGCAGCTTCAGAAGCGTAAATTGACGTTTTTATTTTTGATCCAAAAACACGAATAAAGGCTTTTTTGCAGAAAAGATTTTTATAGGTATGTTTCTAATGATGTTTAGAGTCATTTGGGGGACCAAAGTCGAAAATTCATTTTTTGGTGAACTTTGATGAAATTTGCGTTTGCAGCTTCAGAAGCGTAAATTGACGTTTTCATTTTTGATCCAAAAACACGAATAAAGGCTTTTTTTGCAGAAAAGATTTTTATAGGTATGTTTCTAATGATGTGTAGAGTCATTTGGGGGACCAAAGTCGAAAATTCATTTTTTGGTGAACTTTGATGAAATTTGCGTTTGCAGCTTCAGAAGCGTAAATTGACGTTTTAATTTTTGATCCAAAAACACGAATAAAGGCTTTTTTTGCAGAAAAGATTTTTATAGGTATGTTTCTAATGATGTGTAGAGTCATTTGGGGGACCAAATTCGAAAATTCATTTTTTGGTGAACTTTGATGAAATTTGCGTTTGCAGCTTCAGAAGTTTAAATTGACGTTTTCCTTTTTGATACAAAAACACGAATAAAGGCTTTTTTGCAGAAAAGATTTTTATAGGTATGTTTCTATTGATGTTTAGAGTCATTTTGGGGATCAAAGTCGAAAATTCATTTTTTGGTGAACTTTGATGAAATTTTCGTTAGCAGCTTGAGAAGCGTAAATTGACGTTTTCATTTTTTATCCGAAAACACGAATAAAATTTTTTTGCAGAAAAGATTTTTATAGGTATGTTTCTAATGATGTTTAGAGTCATTTTGGGGACCAAAGTCGAAAATTCATTTTTTGGTGAACTTTGATGAAATTTGCGTTTGCAGCTTCAGAAGCGTAAATTGACGTTTTCATTTTTGATCCAAAAACACGAATAAAGGCTTTTTTGCAGAAAAGATTTTTATAGGTATGTTTCTAATGATGTTTAGAGTCATTTGGGGGACCAAAGTCGAAAATTCATTTTTTGGTGAACTTTGATGAAATTTGCGTTTGCACCTTCAGAAGCGTAAATTGACGTTTTCATTTTTGATCCAAAAACACGAATAAAGACTTTTTGGCAGAAAAGATTTTTATAGGTATGTTTCTAATGATGTGTAGAGTCATTTGGGGGACCAAAGTCGAAAATTCATTTTTTGGTGAACTTTGATGAAATTTGCGTTTGCAGCTTCAGAAGCGTAAATTGACGTTTTCCTTTTTGATACAAAAACACGAATAAAGGCTTTTTTGCAGAAAAGATTTTTATAGGTATGTTTCTATTGATGTTTAGAGTCATTTGGGGACCAAAGTCGAAAATTCATTTTTTGGTGAACTTTGATGAAATTTTCGTTAGCAGCTTGAGAAGCGTAAATTGACGTTTTCATTTTTGATCCAAAAACACGAATAAAGACTTTTTTGCAGAAAAGATTTTTATAGGTATGTTTCTAATGATGTTTAGAGTCATTTGGGGGACCAAAGTCGAAAATTCATTTTTTGGTGAACTTTGATGAAATTTGCGTTTGCAGCTTCAGAAGCGTAAATTGACGTTTTCATTTTTGATCCAAAAACACGAATAAAGGCTTTTTTTGCAGAAAAGATTTGTATAGGTATGTTTCTAATGATGTTTAGAGTCATTTGGGGGACCAAAGTCGAAAATTCATTTTTTGGTGAACTTTGATGAAATTTGCGTTTGCAGCTTCAGAAGCGTAAATTGACGTTTTCATTTTTGATCCAAAAACACGAATAAAGGCTTTTTTTGCAGAAAAGATTTGTATAGGTATGTTTCTAATGATGTTAAGAGTCATTTGGGGGACCAAAGTCGAAAATTCATTTTTTGGTGAACTTTGATGAAATTTGCGTTTGCAGCTTCAGAAGCGTAAATTGACTTTTTCATTTTTTATCCAAAAACACGAATAAAGACTTTTTTGCAGTAAAGATTTTATAGGTATGTTTCTAATGATGTTTAGAGTCATTTGGGGGACCAAAGTCGAAAATTAATTTTTTGGTGAACTTTGATGAAATTTGCGTTTGCAGCTTCAGAAGCGTAAATTGACGTTTTCATTTTTGATCCGAAAACACGAATAAAGGCTTTTTTGCAGAAAAGATTTTTATAGGTATGTTTCTATTGATGTTTAGAGTCATTTGGGGGACCAAAGTCGAAAATTCATTTTTTGGTGAACTTTGATGAAATTTTCGTTAGCAGCTTGAGAAGCGTAAATTGACGTTTTCATTTTTTATCCGAAAACACGAATAAATTTTTTTTGCAGAAAAGATTTTTATAGGTATGTTTCTATTGATGTTTAGAGTCATTTTGGCGACCAAAGTCGAAAATTCATTTTTTGGTGAACTTTGATGAAATTTGCGTTTGCAGCTTCAGAAGCGTAAATTGACGTTTTCATTTTTGATCCAAAAACACGAATAAAGGCTTTTTTGCAGAAAAGATTTTTATAGGTATGTTTCTAATGATGTTTAGAGTCATTTGGGGGACCAAAGTCGAAAATTCATTTTTTGGTGAACTTTGATGAAATTTGCGTTTGCACCTTCAGAAGCGTAAATTGACGTTTTCATTTTTGATCCAAAAACACGAATAAAGACTTTTTTGCAGAAAAGATTTTTATAGGTATGTTTCTAATGATGTTTAGAGTCATTTGGGGGACCAAAGTCGAAAATTCATTTTTTGGTGAACTTTGATGAAATTTGCGTTTGCAGCTTCAGAAGCGTAAATTGACGTTTTCATTTTTGATCCAAAAACACGAATAAAGGCTTTTTTGCAGAAAAGATTTTTATAGGTATGTTTCTAATGATGTTTAGAGTCAGTTGGGGGACCAAAGTCGAAAATTCATTTTTTGGTGAACTTGGTGAAATTTGCGTTTGCACCTTCAGAAGCGTAAATTGACGTTTTCATTTTTGATCCAAAAACACGAATAAAGACTTTTTGGCAGAAAAGATTTTTATAGGTATGTTTCTAATGATGTTTAGAGTCATTTGGGGGACCAAAGTCGAAAATTCATTTTTTGGTGAACTTTGATGAAATTTGCGTTTGCAGCTTCAGAAGCGTAAATTGACGTTTTCCTTTTTGATACAAAAACACGAATAAAGGCTTTTTTGCAGAAAAGATTTCTATAGGTATGTTTCTATTGATGTTTAGAGTCATTTTGGGGACCAAAGTCGAAAATTCATTTTTTGGTGAACTTTGATGAAATTTTCGTTAGCAGCTTGAGAAGCGTAAATTGACGTTTTCATTTTTTATCCGAAAACACGAATGAATTTTTTTTGCAGAAAAGATTTGTATAGGTATGTTTCTAATGATGTTAAGAGTCATTTGGGGGACCAAAGTCGAAAATTCATTTTTTGGTGAACTTTGATGAAATTTGCGTTTGCAGCTTCAGAAGCGTAAATTGACTTTTTCATTTTTTATCCAAAAACACGAATAAAGGCTTTTTTGCAGTAAAGATTTTATAGGTATGTTTCTAATGATGTTTAGAGTCATTTGGGGGACCAAAGTCGAAAATTCATTTTTTGGTGAACTTTGATGAAATTTGCGTTTGCAGCTTCAGAAGCGTAAATTGACGTTTTCATTTTTGATCCGAAAACACGAATAAAGGCTTTTTTGCAGAAAATATTTTTATAGGTATGTTTCTAATGATGTTTAGAGTCATTTGGGGGACCAAAGTCGAAAATTCATTTTTTGGTGAACTTTGATGAAATTTTCGTTTGCAGCTTCAGAAGCGTAAATTGACGTTTTCATTTTTTATCCGAAAACACGAATAAATTTTTTTTGCAGAAAAGATTATTATAGGTATGTTTCTATTGATGTTTAGAGTCATTTTGGGGACCAAAGTCTAAAATTCATTTTTTGGTGAACTTTGATGAAATTTGCGTTTGCAGCTTCAGAAGCGTAAATTGACGTTTTCATTTTTGATCCAAAAACACGAATAAAGGCTTTTTTGCAGAAAAGATTTTTATAGGTATGTTTCTAATGATGTTTAGAGTCATTTGGGGGACCAAAGTCGAAAATTCATTTTTTGGTGAACTTTGATGAAATTTGCGTTTGCAGCTTCAGAAGCGTAAATTGACGTTTTCCTTTTTGATACAAAAACACGAATGAAGGCTTTTTTGCAGAAAAGATTTTTATAGGTATGTTTCTATTGATGTTTAGAGTCATTTTGGGGACCAAAGTCGAAAATTCATTTTTTGGTGAACTTTGATGAAATTTTCGTTAGCAGCTTGAGAAGCGTAAATTGACGTTTTCATTTTTTATCCGAAAACACGAATAAATTTTTTTTGCAGAAAAGATTTTTATAGGTATGTTTCTATTGATGTTTAGAGTCATTTTGGCGACCAAAGTCGAAAATTCATTTTTTGGTGAACTTTGATGAAATTTGCGTTTGCAGCTTCAGAAGCGTAAATTGACGTTTTCATTTTTGATCCAAAAACACGAATAAAGGCTTTTTTGCAGAAAAGATTTTTATAGGTATGTTTCTAATGATGTTTAGAGTCATTTGGGGGACCAAAGTCCAAAATTCATTTTTTGGTGAACTTTGATGAAATTTGCGTTTGCACCTTCAGAAGCGTAAATTGACGTTTTCATTTTTGATCCAAAAACACGAATAAAGACTTTTTTGCAGAAAATATTTTTATAGGTATGTTTCTAATGATGTTTAGAGTCATTTTGTCGACCAAAGTCGAAAATTCATTTTTTGGTGAACTTTGATGAAATTTGCGTTTGCAGCTTCAGAAGCGTAAATTGACGTTTTCATTTTTGATCCGAAAACACGAATAAAGGCTTTTTTGCAGAAAAGATTTTTATAGGTATGTTTCTATTGATGTTTAGAGTCATTTGGGGGACCAAAGTCGAAAATTCATTTTTTGGTGAACTTTGATGAAATTTTCGTTAGCAGCTTGAGAAGCGTAAATTGACGTTTTCATTTTTTATCCGAAAACACGAATAAATTTTTTTTGCAGAAAAGATTTTTATAGGTATGTTTCTATTGATGTTTAGAGTCATTTTGTCGACCAAAGTCGAAAATTCATTTTTTGGTGAACTTTGATGAAATTTGCGTTTGCAGCTCAGAAGCGTAAATTGACGTTTTCATTTTTGATCCAAAAACACGAATAAAGGCTTTTTTGCAGAAAAGATTTTTATAGGTATGTTTCTAATGATGTTTAGAGTCATTTGGGGGACCAAAGTCGAAAATTCATTTTTTGGTGAACTTTGATGAAATTTGCGTTTGCACCTTCAGAAGCGTAAATTGACGTTTTCATTTTTGATCCAAAAACACGAATAAAGACTTTTTTGCAGAAAAGATTTTTATAGGTATGTTTCTAATGATGTTTAGAGTCATTTGGGGGACCAAAGTCGAAAATTCATTTTTTGGTGAACTTTGATGAAATTTGCGTTTGCAGCTTCAGAAGCGTAAATTGACGTTTTCATTTTTGATCCAAAAACACGAATAAAGGCTTTTTTGCAGAAAAGATTTTTATAGGTATGTTTCTAATGATGTTTAGAGTCATTTGGGGGACCAAAGTCGAAAATTCATTTTTTGGTGAACTTGGTGAAATTTGCGTTTGCACCTTCAGAAGCGTAAATTGACGTTTTCATTTTTGATCCAAAAACACGAATAAAGACTTTTTGGCAGAAAAGATTTTTATAGGTATGTTTCTAATGATGTTTAGAGTCATTTGGGGGACCAAAGTCGAAAATTCATTTTTTGGTGAACTTTGATGAAATTTGCGTTTGCAGCTTCAGAAGCGTAAATTGACGTTTTCCTTTTTGATACAAAAACACGAATAAAGGCTTTTTTGCAGAAAAGATTTCTATAGGTATGTTTCTATTGATGTTTAGAGTCATTTTGGGGACCAAAGTCGAAAATTCATTTTTTGGTGAACTTTGATGAAATTTTCGTTAGCAGCTTGAGAAGCGTAAATTGACGTTTTCATTTTTTATCCGAAAACACGAATGAATTTTTTTTGCAGAAAAGATTTTTATAGGTATGTTTCTATTGATGTTTAGAGTCATTTTGGCGACCAAAGTCGAAAATTCATTTTTTGGTGAACTTTGATGAAATTTGCGTTTGCAGCTTCAGAAGCGTAAATTGACGTTTTCATTTTTGATCCAAAAACACGAATAAAGGCTTTTTTGCAGAAAAGATTTTTATAGGTATGTTTCTAATGATGTTTAGAGTCATTTGGGGGACCAAAGTCGAAAATTCATTTTTTGGTGAACTTTGATGAAATTTGCGTTTGCACCTTCAGAAGCGTAAATTGACGTTTTCATTTTTGATCCAAAAACACGAATAAAGACTTTTTTGCAGAAAAGATTTTTATAGGTATGTTTCTAATGATGTTTAGAGTCATTTGGGGGACCAAAGTCGAAAATTCATTTTTTGGTGAACTTTGATGAAATTTGCGTTTGCAGCTTCAGAAGCGTAAATTGACGTTTTCATTTTTGATCCAAAAACACGAATAAAGGCTTTTTTTGCAGAAAAGATTTGTATAGGTATGTTTCTAATGATGTTAAGAGTCATTTGGGGGACCAAAGTCGAAAATTCATTTTTTGGTGAACTTTGATGAAATTTGCGTTTGCAGCTTCAGAAGCGTAAATTGACTTTTTCATTTTTTATCCAAAAACACGAATAAAGGCTTTTTTGCAGTAAAGATTTTATAGGTATGTTTCTAATGATGTTTAGAGTCATTTGGGGGACCAAAGTCGAAAATTCATTTTTTGGTGAACTTTGATGAAATTTGCGTTTGCAGCTTCAGAAGCGTAAATTGACGTTTTCATTTTTGATCCGAAAACACGAATAAAGGCTTTTTTGCAGAAAATATTTTTATAGGTATGTTTCTAATGATGTTTAGAGTCATTTGGGGGACCAAAGTAGAAAATTCATTTTTTGGTGAACTTTGATGAAATTTTCGTTTGCAGCTTCAGAAGCGTAAATTGACGTTTTCATTTTTTATCCGAAAACACGAATAAATTTTTTTTGCAGAAAAGATTATTATAGGTATGTTTCTATTGATGTTTAGAGTCATTTTGGGGACCAAAGTCGAAAATTCATTTTTTGGTGAACTTTGATGAAATTTGCGTTTGCAGCTTCAGAAGCGTAAATTGACGTTTTCATTTTTGATCCAAAAACACGAATAAAGGCTTTTTTGCAGAAAAGATTTTTATAGGTATGTTTCTAATGATGTTTAGAGTCATTTGGGGGACCAAAGTCGAAAATTCATTTTTTGGTGAACTTTGATGAAATTTGCGTTTGCAGCTTCAGAAGCGTAAATTGACGTTTTCATTTTTGATCCAAAAACACGAATAAAGGCTTTTTTGCAGAAAAGATTTTTATAGGTATGTTTCTAATGATGTTTAGAGTCATTTGGGGGACCAAAGTCGAAAATTCATTTTTTGGTAAACTTTGATGAAATTTGCGTTTACACCTTCAGAAGCGTAAATTGACGTTTTCATTTTTGATCCAAAAACACGAATAAAGGCTTTTTTGCAGAAAAGATGTTTATAGGTATGTTTCTAATGATGTTTAGAGTCATTTGGTTGACCAAAGTCGAAAATTCATTTTTTGGTGAACTTTGATGAAATTTGCGTTTGCAGCTTCAGAAGCGTAAATTGACGTTTTAATTTTTGATCCAAAAACACGAATAAAGGCTTTTTTGAAGAAAAGATTTGTATAAGTATGTTTCTAATGATGTTTAGAGTCATTTGGGGGACCAAAGTCGAAAATTCATTTTTTGGTGAACTTTGATGAAATTTGCGTTTGCAGCTTCAGAAGCGTAAATTGACGTTTTTATTTTTGATCCAAAAACACGAATAAAGGCTTTTTTGCAGAAAAGATTTTTATAGGTATGTTTCTAATGATGTTTAGAGTCATTTGGTTGACCAAAGTCGAAAATTCATTTTTTGGTGAACTTTGATGAAATTTGCGTTTGCAGCTTCAGAAGCGTAAATTGACGTTTTAATTTTTGATCCAAAAACACGAATAAAGGCTTTTTTGAAGAAAAGATTTGTATAGGTATGTTTCTAATGATGTTTAGAGTCATTTGGGGGACCAAAGTCGAAAATTCATTTTTTGGTGAACTTTGATGAAATTTGCGTTTGCAGCTTCAGAAGCGTAAATTGACGTTTTTATTTTTGATCCAAAAACACGAATAAAGGCTTTTTTGCAGAAAAGATTTTTATAGGTATGTTTCTAATGATGTTTAGAGTCATTTGGGGGACCAAAGTCGAAAATTCATTTTTTGGTGAACTTTGATGAAATTTGCGTTTGCAGCTTCAGAAGCGTAAATTGACGTTTTCATTTTTGATCCAAAAACACGAATAAAGGCTTTTTTTGCAGAAAAGATTTTTATAGGTATGTTTCTAATGATGTTTAGAGTCATTTGGGGGACCAAAGTCGAAAATTCATTTTTTGGTGAACTTTGATGAAATTTGCGTTTGCAGCTTCAGAAGCGTAAATTGACGTTTTCCTTTTTGATACAAAAACACGAATAAAGGCTTTTTTGCAGAAAAGATTTCTATAGGTATGTTTCTATTGATGTTTAGAGTCATTTTGGGGACCAAAGTCGAAAATTCATTTTTTGGTGAACTTTGATGAAATTTTCGTTAGCAGCTTGAGAAGCGTAAATTGACGTTTTCATTTTTTATCCGAAAACACGAATGAATTTTTTTTGCAGAAAAGATTTTTATAGGTATGTTTCTATTGATGTTTAGAGTCATTTTGGCGACCAAAGTCGAAAATTCATTTTTTGGTGAACTTTGATGAAATTTGCGTTTGCAGCTTCAGAAGCGTAAATTGACGTTTTCATTTTTGATCCAAAAACACGAATAAAGGCTTTTTTGCAGAAAAGATTTTTATAGGTATGTTTCTAATGATGTTTAGAGTCATTTGGGGGACCAAAGTCGAAAATTCATTTTTTGGTGAACTTTGATGAAATTTGCGTTTGCACCTTCAGAAGCGTAAATTGACGTTTTCATTTTTGATCCAAAAACACGAATAAAGACTTTTTTGCAGAAAAGATTTTTATAGGTATGTTTCTAATGATGTTTAGAGTCAGTTGGGGGACCAAAGTCGAAAATTCATTTTTTGGTGAACTTTGATGAAATTTGCGTTTGCAGCTTCAGAAGCGTAAATTGACGTTTTCATTTTTGATCCAAAAACACGAATAAAGGCTTTTTTTGCAGAAAAGATTTGTATAGGTATGTTTCTAATGATGTTAAGAGTCATTTGGGGGACCAAAGTCGAAAATTCATTTTTTGGTGAACTTTGATGAAATTTGCGTTTGCAGCTTCAGAAGCGTAAATTGACTTTTTCATTTTTTATCCAAAAACACGAATAAAGGCTTTTTTGCAGTAAAGATTTTATAGGTATGTTTCTAATGATGTTTAGAGTCATTTGGGGGACCAAAGTCGAAAATTCATTTTTTGGTGAACTTTGATGAAATTTGCGTTTGCAGCTTCAGAAGCGTAAATTGACGTTTTCATTTTTGATCCGAAAACACGAATAAAGGCTTTTTTGCAGAAAATATTTTTATAGGTATGTTTCTAATGATGTTTAGAGTCATTTGGGGGACCAAAGTCGAAAATTCATTTTTTGGTGAACTTTGATGAAATTTTCGTTTGCAGCTTCAGAAGCGTAAATTGACGTTTTCATTTTTTATCCGAAAACACGAATAAATTTTTTTTGCAGAAAAGATTATTATAGGTATGTTTCTATTGATGTTTAGAGTCATTTTGGGGACCAAAGTCGAAAATTCATTTTTTGGTGAACTTTGATGAAATTTGCGTTTGCAGCTTCAGAAGCGTAAATTGACGTTTTCATTTTTGATCCAAAAACACGAATAAAGGCTTTTTTGCAGAAAAGATTTTTATAGGTATGTTTCTAATGATGTTTAGAGTCATTTGGGGGACCAAAGTCGAAAATTCATTTTTTGGTGAACTTTGATGAAATTTGCGTTTGCAGCTTCAGAAGCGTAAATTGACGTTTTCCTTTTTGATACAAAAACACGAATGAAGGCTTTTTTGCAGAAAAGATTTTTATAGGTATGTTTCTATTGATGTTTAGAGTCATTTTGGGGACCAAAGTCGAAAATTCATTTTTTGGTGAACTTTGATGAAATTTTCGTTAGCAGCTTGAGAAGCGTAAATTGACGTTTTCATTTTTTATCCGAAAACACGAATAAATTTTTTTTGCAGAAAAGATTTTTATAGGTATGTTTCTATTGATGTTTAGAGTCATTTTGGCGACCAAAGTCGAAAATTCATTTTTTGGTGAACTTTGATGAAATTTGCGTTTGCAGCTTCAGAAGCGTAAATTGACGTTTTCATTTTTGATCCAAAAACACGAATAAAGGCTTTTTTGCAGAAAAGATTTTTATAGGTATGTTTCTAATGATGTTTAGAGTCATTTGGGGGACCAAAGTCCAAAATTCATTTTTTGGTGAACTTTGATGAAATTTGCGTTTGCACCTTCAGAAGCGTAAATTGACGTTTTCATTTTTGATCCAAAAACACGAATAAAGACTTTTTTGCAGAAAATATTTGTATAGGTATGTTTCTAATGATGTTTAGAGTCATTTTGTCGACCAAAGTCGAAAATTCATTTTTTGGTGAATTTTGATGAAATTTGCGTTTGCAGCTTCAGAAGCGTAAATTGACGTTTTCATTTTTGATCCGAAAACACGAATAAAGGCTTTTTTGCAGAAAAGATTTTTATAGGTATGTTTCTAAAGATGTTTAGAGTCATTTGGGGGACCAAAGTCGAAAATTCATTTTTTGGTGAACTTTGAGGAAATTTGCGTTAGCAGCTTGAGAGGCGTAAATTGACGTTTTCATTTTTTATAAGAAAACACGAATACATTTTTTTGCAGAAAAGATTTTTATAGGTATGTTTCTATTGATGTTTAGAGTCATTTGGGGGACCAAAGTCGAAAATTCATTTTTTGGTGAACTTTGATGAAATTTGCGTTTGCAGCTTCAGAAGCGTAAATTGACGTTTTAATTTTTGATCCAAAAACACGAATAAAGGCTTTTTTTGCATAAAAGATTTTTATAGGTATGTTTCTAATGATGTGTAGAGTCATTTGGGGGACCAAAGTCGAAAATTCATTTTTTGGTGAACTTTGATGAAATTTGCGTTTGCAGCTTCCAAAGCGTAAATTGACGTTTTCATTTTTTATCCAAAACCACGAATAAAGGCTTTTTTGCAGTAAAGATTTTATAGGTATGTTTCTAATGATGTTTAGAGTCATTTGGGGGACCAAAGTCCAAAATTCATTTTTTGGTGAACTTTGATGAAATTTGCGTTTGCAGCTTCAGAAGCGTAAATTGACGTTTACATTTTTGATCCAAAAACACCAATAAAGGCTTTTTTGCAGAAATTTTTTTTATAGGTATGTTTCTATTGATGTTTAGAGTCATTTTGGGGACCAAAGTCTAAAATTCATTTTTTGGTGAACTTTGATGAAATTTGCGTTTGCAGCTTCAGAAGCGTAAATTGACGTTTTCATTTTTGATCCAAAAACACGAATAAAGGCTTTTTTGCAGAAAAGATTTTTATAGGTATGTTTCTAATGATGTTTAGAGTCATTTGGGGGACCAAAGTCGAAAATTCATTTTTTGGTGAACTTTGATGAAATTTGCGTTTGCAGCTTCAGAAGCGTAAATTGACGTTTTCCTTTTTGATACAAAAACACGAATGAAGGCTTTTTTGCAGAAAAGATTTTTATAGGTATGTTTCTATTGATGTTTAGAGTCATTTTGGGGACCAAAGTCGAAAATTCATTTTTTGGTGAACTTTGATGAAATTTTCGTTAGCAGCTTGAGAAGCGTAAATTGACGTTTTCATTTTTTATCCGAAAACACGAATAAATTTTTTTTGCAGAAAGATTTTTATAGGTATGTTTCTATTGATGAATAGAGTCATTTTGGCGACCAAAGTCGAAAATTCATTTTTTGGTGAACTTTGATGAAATTTGCGTTTGCAGCTTCAGAAGCGTAAATTGACGTTTTCATTTTTGATCCAAAAACACGAATAAAGGCTTTTTTGCAGAAAAGATTTTTATAGGTATGTTTCTAATGATGTTTAGAGTCATTTGGCGGACCAAAGTCCAAAATTCATTTTTTGGTGAACTTTGATGAAATTTGCGTTTGCAGCTTCAGAAGCGTAAATTGACGTTTTCATTTTTGATCCAAAAACACGAATAAAGGCTTTTTTTGCAGAAAAGATTTTTATAGGTATGTTTCTAATGATGTTTAGAGTCATTTTGTCGACCAAAGTCGAAAATTCATTTTTTGGTGAATTTTGATGAAATTTGCGTTTGCAGCTTCAGAAGCGTAAATTGACGTTTTCATTTTTGATCCAAAAACACGAATAAAGGCTTTTTTTGCAGAAAAGATTTGTATAGGTATGTTTCTAATGATGTTTAGAGTCATTTGGGGGACCAAAGTCGAAAATTCATTTTTTGGTGAATTTTGATGAAATTTGCGTTTGCAGCTTCAGAAGCGTAAATTGACGTTTTCATTTTTGATCCGAAAACACGAATAAAGGCTTTTTTGCAGAAAAGATTTTTATAGGTATGTTTCTAATGATGTTTAGAGTCATTTGGGGGACCAAAGTCGAAAATTCATTTTTTGGTGAACTTTGAGGAAATTTGCGTTAGCAGCTTGAGAGGCGTAAATTGACGTTTTCATTTTTTATAAGAAAACACGAATACATTTTTTTGCAGAAAAGATTTTTATAGGTATGTTTCTATTGATGTTTAGAGTCATTTGGGGGACCAAAGTCGAAAATTCATTTTTTGGTGAACTTTGATGAAATTTGCGTTTGCAGCTTCAGAAGCGTAAATTGACGTTTTAATTTTTGATCCAAAAACACGAATAAAGGCTTTTTTTGCATAAAAGATTTTTATAGGTATGTTTCTAATGATGTGTAGAGTCATTTGGGGGACCAAAGTCGAAAATTCATTTTTTGGTGAACTTTGATGAAATTTGCGTTTGCAGCTTCCAAAGCGTAAATTGACGTTTTCATTTTTTATCCAAAACCACGAATAAAGGCTTTTTTGCAGTAAAGATTTTATAGGTATGTTTCTAATGATGTTTAGAGTCATTTGGGGGACCAAAGTCCAAAATTCATTTTTTGGTGAACTTTGATGAAATTTGCGTTTGCAGCTTCAGAAGCGTAAATTGACGTTTACATTTTTGATCCAAAAACACCAATAAAGGCTTTTTTGCAGAAATTTTTTTTATAGGTATGTTTCTATTGATGTTTAGGGTCATTTTGGGGACCAAAGTCGAAAATTCATTTTTTGGTGAACTTTGATGAAATATGCGTTTGCAGCTTCAGAAGCGTAAATTGACGTTTTCATTTTTGATCCGAAAACACGAATAAAGGCTTTTTTGCAGAAAAGATTTTTATAGGTATGTTTCTAATGATGTTTAGAGTCATTTGGGGGACCAAAGTCGAAAATTCATTTTTTGGTGAACTTTGATGAAATTTGCGTTTGCAGCTTCAGAAGCGTAAATTGACGTTTTCATTTTTGATCCAAAAACACGAATAAAGGCTTTTTTTGCAGAAAAGATTTTTATAGGTATGTTTCTAATGATGTTTAGAGTCATTTTGTCGACCAAAGTCGAAAATTCATTTTTTGGTGAATTTTGATGAAATTTGCGTTTGCAGCTTCAGAAGCGTAAATTGACGTTTTCATTTTTGATCCAAAAACACGAATAAAGGCTTTTTTTGCAGAAAAGATTTGTATAGGTATGTTTCTAATGATGTTTAGAGTCATTTGGGGGACCAAAGTCGAAAATTCATTTTTTGGTGAATTTTGATGACATTTGCGTTTGCAGCTTCAGAAGCGTAAATTGACGTTTTCATTTTTGATCCGAAAACACGAATAAAGGCTTTTTTGCAGAAAAGATTTTTATAGGTATGTTTCTAATGATGTTTAGAGTCATTTGGGGGACCAAAGTCGAAAATTCATTTTTTGGTGAACTTTGAGGAAATTTGCGTTAGCAGCTTGAGAGGCGTAAATTGACGTTTTCATTTTTTATAAGAAAACACGAATACATTTTTTTGCAGAAAAGATTTTTATAGGTATGTTTCTATTGATGTTTAGAGTCATTTGGGGGACCAAAGTCGAAAATTCATTTTTTGGTGACTTTGATGAAATTTGCGTTTGCAGCTTCAGAAGCGTAAATTGACGTTTTAATTTTTGATCCAAAAACACGAATAAAGGCTTTTTTTGCATAAAAGATTTTTATAGGTATGTTTCTAATGATGTGTAGAGTCATTTGGGGGACCAAAGTCGAAAATTCATTTTTTGGTGAACTTTGATGAAATTTGCGTTTGCAGCTTCCAAAGCGTAAATTGACGTTTTCATTTTTTATCCAAAACCACGAATAAAGGCTTTTTTGCAGTAAAGATTTTATAGGTATGTTTCTAATGATGTTTAGAGTCATTTGGGGGACCAAAGTCCAAAATTCATTTTTTGGTGAACTTTGATGAAATTTGCGTTTGCAGCTTCAGAAGCGTAAATTGACGTTTACATTTTTGATCCAAAAACACCAATAAAGGCTTTTTTGCAGAAATTTTTTGATAGGTATGTTTCTATTGATGTTTAGAGTCATTTTGGGGACCAAAGTCGAAAATTCATTTTTTGGTGAACTTTGATGAAATATGCGTTTGCAGCTTCAGAAGCGTAAATTGACGTTTTCATTTTTGATCCGAAAACACGAATAAAGGCTTTTTTGCAGAAAAGATTTTTATAGGTATGTTTCTAATGATGTTTAGAGTCATTTGGGGGACCAAAGTCGAAAATTCATTTTTTGGTGAACTTTGATGAAATTTGCGTTTGCAGCTTCAGAAGCGTAAATTGACGTTTTCATTTTTTATTCGAAAACACGAATAAAGGCTTTTTTGCAGAAAAGATTTTTATAGGTATGTTTCTAATGATGTTTAGAGTCATTTGGGGGACGAAAGTCGAAAATTCATTTTTTGGTGAACTTTGATGAAATTTGCGTTTGCAGCTTCAGAAGCGTAAATTGACGTTTTCATTTTTGATCCGAAAACACGAATAAAGGCTTTTTTGCAGAAAAGATTTTTATAGGTATGTTTCTAATGATGTTTAGAGTCATTTGGGGGACGAAAGTCGAAAATTCATTTTTTGGTGAACTTTGATGAAATTTGCGTTTGCAGCTTCAGAAGCGTAAATTGACGTTTTCATTTTTGATCCGAAAACACGAAAAAAGGCTTTTTTGCAGAAAAGATTTTGATAGGTATGTTTCTATTGATGTTTAGAGTCATTTGGGGGACCAAAGTCCAAAATTCATTTTTTGGTGAACTTTGATGAAATTTGCGTTTGCAGCTTCAGAAGCGTTAATTGACGTTTACATTTTTGATCCAAAAACACGAATAAAGGCTTTTTTGCAGAAATTTTTTTATAGGTATGTTTCTTTTGATGTTTAGAGTCATTTTGGGGACCAAAGTCGAAAATTCATTTTTTGGTGAACTTTGATGAAATTTGCGTTTGCAGCTTCAGAAGCGTAAATTGACGTTTTCATTTTTGATCCGAAAACACGAATAAAGGCTTTTTTGCAGAAAATATTTTTATAGGTATGTTTCTAATGATGTTTAGAGTCATTTGGGGGACCAAAGTCGAAAATTCATTTTTTGGTGAACTTTGATGAAATTTTCGTTAGCAGCTTGAGAAGCGTAAATTGACGTTTTCATTTTTTATAAGAAAACACGAATACATTTTTTTTGCAGAAAAGATTGTTATAGGTATGTTTCTATTGATGTTTAGAGTCATTTTGGGGACCAAAGTCGAAAATTCATTTTTTGGTGAACTTTGATGAAATTTGCGTTTGCAGCTTCAGAAGCGTAAATTGACGTTTTCATTTTTGATCCAAAAACACGAATAAAGGCTTTTTTGCAGAAATTTTTTTTATAGTGATGTTTCTAATGATGTTTAGAGTCATTTGGTTGACCAAAGTCGAAAATTCATTTTTTGGTGAACTTTGATGAAATTTGCGTTTGCAGCTTCAGAAGCGTAAATTGACGTTTTCATTTTTGATCCGAAAACACGAATAAAGGCTTTTTTGCAGAAAAGATTTTTATAGGTATGTTTCTAATGATGTTTAGAGTCATTTGGGGGACCAAAGTCGAAAATTCATTTTTTGGTGAACTTTGATGAAATTTTCGTTAGCAGCTTCAGAAGCGTAAATTGACGTTTTCATTTTTTATAAGAAAACACGAATACATTTTTTTTGCAGAAAAGATTTTTATAGGTATGTTTCTATTGATGTTTAGAGTCATTTTGGGGACCAAAGTCGAAAATTCATTTTTTGGTGAACTTTGATGAAATTTGCGTTTGCAGCTTCAAAAGCGTAAATTGACGTTTTCATTTTTGATCCAAAAACACGAATAAAGGCTTTTTTGCAGAAATTTTTTTTATAGGTATGTTTCTAATGATGTTTAGAGTCATTTGGGGGACCAAAGTCGAAAATTCATTTTTTGGTGAACTTTGATGAAATTTGCGTTTGCACCTTCAGAAGCGTAAATTGACGTTTTCATTTTTGATCCAAAAACACGAATAAAGACTTTTTTGCAGAAAAGATTTTTATAGGTATGTTTCTAATGATGTTTAGAGTCATTTGGGGGACCAAAGTCGAAAATTCATTTTTTGGTGAACTTTGATGAAATTTGCGTTTGCAGCTTCAGAAGCGTAAATTGACGTTTTCATTTTTGATCCAAAAACACGAATAAAGGCTTTTTTTGCAGAAAAGATTTTTATAGGTATGTTTATAATGATGTTTAGAGTCATTTGGGGGACGAAAGTCGAAAATTAATTTTTTGGTGAACTTTGATGAAATTTGCGTTTGCAGCTTCAGAAGCGTAAATTGAAGTTTTCATTTTTTATCCAAAAACACGAATAAAGGCCTTTTTGCAGAAAAGATTTTTATAGGTATGTTTCTAATGATGTTTAGAGTCATTTGGGGGACCAAAGTCGAAAATTCATTTTTTGGTGAACTTTGATGAAATTTGCGTTTGCAGCTTCAGAAGCGTAAATTGACGTTTTCATTTTTGAACCAAAAACACGAATAAAGGCTTTTTTGCAGAAAAGATTGTATAGGTATGTTTCTAATGATGTTTAGAGTCATTTGAGGGACCAAAGTCGAAAATTCTTTTTTTGGTGAACATTGATGAAATTTGCGTTTGCAGCTTCAGAAGCGTAAATTGACGTTTTCATTTTTGATCCAAAAACACGAATAAAGGCTTTTTTGCAGAAAATATTTTTATAGGTATGTTTCTAATGATGTTTAGAGTCATTTGGGGGACCAAAGTCGAAAATTCATTTTTTGGTGAACTTTGATGAAATTTGCGTTTGCAGCTTCAGAAGCGTAAATTGACGTTTTCATTTTTGATCCAAAAACACGAATAAAGGCTTTTTTGCAGAAAATTTTTTTATAGTGATGTTTCTAATGATGTTTAGAGTCATTTGGTTGACCAAAGTCGAAAATTCATTTTTTGGTGAACTTTGATGAAATTTTCGTTAGCAGCTTGAGAAGCGTAAATTGACGTTTTCATTTTTTATAAGAAAACACGAATACATTTTTTTTGCAGAAAAGATTTTTATAGGTATGTTTCTATTGATGTTTAGAGTCATTTTGGGGACCAAAGTCGAAAATTCATTTTTTGGTGAACTTTGATGAAATTTGCGTTTGCAGCTTCAGAAGCGTAAATTGACGTTTTCATTTTTGATCCAAAAACACGAATAAAGGCTTTTTTGCAGAAAATTTTTTTATAGTGATGTTTCTAATGATGTTTAGAGTCATTTGGTTGACCAAAGTCGAAAATTCATTTTTTGGTGAACTTTGATGAAATTTGCGTTTGCAGCTTCAGAAGCGTAAATTGACGTTTTCATTTTTGATCCGAAAACACGAATAAAGGCTTTTTTGCAGAAAAGATTTTTATAGGTATGTTTCTAATGATGTTTAGAGTCATTTGGGGGACCAAAGTCGAAAATTCATTTTTTGGTGAACTTTGATGAAATTTTCGTTAGCAGCTTGAGAAGCGTAAATTGACGTTTTCATTTTTTATAAGAAAACACGAATACATTTTTTTTGCAGAAAAGATTTTTATAGGTATGTTTCTATTGATGTTTAGAGTCATTTTGGGGACCAAAGTCGAAAATTCATTTTTTGGTGAACTTTGATGAAATTTGCGTTTGCAGCTTCAGAAGCGTAAATTGACGTTTTCATTTTTGATCCAAAAACACGAATAAAGGCTTTTTTGCAGAAATTTTTTTTATAGGTATGTTTCTAATGATGTTTAGAGTCATTTGGGGGACCAAAGTCGAAAATTCAGTTTTTGGTGAACTTTGATGAAATTTGCGTTTGCAGCTTCAGAAGCGTAAATTGACGTTTTCATTTTTGATCCAAAAACACGAATAAAGGCTTTTTTTGCAGAAAAGATTTTTATAGGTATGTTTATAATGATGTTTAGAGTCATTTGGGGGACCAAAGTCGAAAATTCATTTTTTGGTGAACTTTGATGAAATTTGCGTTTGCAGCTTCAGAAGCGTAAATTGACGTTTTCATTTTTTATCCAAAAACACGAATAAAGGCCTTTTTGCAGAAAAGATTTTTATAGGTATGTTTATAATGATGTTTAGAGTCATTTGGGGGACCAAAGTCGAAAATTCATTTTTTGGTGAACTTTGATGAAATTTGCGTTTGCAGCTTCAGAAGCGTAAATTGACGTTTTCATTTTTTATCCAAAAACACGAATAAAGGCCTTTTTGCAGAAAAGATTTTTATAGGTATGTTTCTAATGATGTTTAGAGTCATTTGGGGGACCAAAGTCGAAAATTCATTTTTTGGTGAACTTTGATGAAATTTTCGTTAGCAGCTTGAGAAGCGTAAATTGACGTTTTCATTTTTTATAAGAAAACACGAATACATTTTTTTTGCAGAAAAGATTTTTATAGGTATGTTTCTATTGATGTTTAGAGTCATTTTGGGGACCAAAGTCGAAAATTCATTTTTTGGTGAACTTTGATGAAATTTGCGTTTGCAGCTTCAGAAGCGTAAATTGACGTTTTCATTTTTGATCCAAAAACACGAATAAAGGCTTTTTTGCAGAAAATTTTTTTATAGTGATGTTTCTAATGATGTTTAGAGTCATTTGGTTGACCAAAGTCGAAAATTCATTTTTTGGTGAACTTTGATGAAATTTGCGTTTGCAGCTTCAGAAGCGTAAATTGACGTTTTCATTTTTGATCCGAAAACACGAATAAAGGCTTTTATGCAGAAAAGATTTTTATAGGTATGTTTCTAATGATGTTTAGAGTCATTTGGGGGACCAAAGTCGAAAATTCATTTTTTGGTGAACTTTGATGAAATTTTCGTTAGCAGCTTGAGAAGCGTAAATTGACGTTTTCATTTTTTATAAGAAAACACGAATACATTTTTTTTGCAGAAAAGATGTTTATAGGTATGTTTCTATTGATGTTTAGAGTCATTTTGGGGACCAAAGTCGAAAATTCATTTTTTGGTGAACTTTGATGAAATTTGCGTTTGCAGCTTCAGAAGCGTAAATTGACGTTTTCATTTTTGATCCAAAAACACGAATAAAGGCTTTTTTGCAGAAATTTTTTTTATAGGTATGTTTCTAATGATGTTTAGAGTCATTTGGGGGACCAAAGTCGAAAATTCATTTTTTGGTGAACTTTGATGAAATTTGCGTTTGCAGCTTCAGAAGCGTAAATTGACGTTTTCATTTTTTATCCAAAAACATGAATAAAGGCCTTTTTGCAGAAAAGATTTTTATAGGTATGTTTCTAATGATGTTTAGAGTCATTTGGGGGACCAAAGTCGAAAATTCATTTTTTGGTGAACTTTGATGAAATTTGCGTTTGCAGCTTCAGAAGCGTAAATTGACGCTTTCATTTTTGAACCAAAAACACGAATAAAGGCTTTTTTGCAGAAAAGATTTTATAGGTATGTTTCTAATGATGTTTAGAGTCATTTGGGGGACCAAAGTCGAAAATTCATTTTTTGGTGAACTTTGATGAAATTTGCGTTTGCAGCTTCAGAAGCGTAAATTGACGTTTTCATTTTTGATCCAAAAACACGAATAAAGGCTTTTTTGCAGAAAAGATTTTTATAGGTATGTTTCTAATGATGTTTAGAGTCATTTGGGGGACCAAAGTCGAAAATTCATTTTTTGGTGAACTTTGATGAAATTTGCGTTTGCACCTTCAGAAGCGTAAATTGACGTTTTCATTTTTGATCCAAAAACACGAATAAAGGCTTTTTTGCAGAAAAGATTTTTATAGGTATGTTTCTAATGATGTTTAGAGTCATTTGGGGGACCAAAGTCGAAAATTCATTTTTTGGTGAACTTTGATGAAATTTGCGTTTGCAGCTTCAGAAGCGTAAATTGACGTTTTCATTTTTGATCCAAAAACACGAATAAAGGCTTTTTTGCAGAAAAGATTTTTATAGGTATGTTTCTAATGATGTTTAGAGTCATTTGGGGGACCAAAGTCGAAAATTCATTTTTTGGTGAACTTTGATGAAATTTGCGTTTGCAGCTTCAGAAGCGTAAATTGACGTTTTCATTTTTGATCCAAAAACACGAATAAAGGCTTTTTTGCAGAAAAGATTTTTATAGGTATGTTTCTAATGATGTTTAGAGTCATTTGGGGGACCAAAGTCGAAAATTCATTTTTTGGTGAACTTTGATGAAATTTGCGTTTGCAGCTTCAGAAGCGTAAATTGACGTTTTCATTTTTTATCCAAAAACACGAATAAAGGCTTTTTTGCAGAAAAGATTTTTATAGGTATGTTTCTAATGATGTTTAGAGTCATTTGGGGGACCAAAGTCGAAAATTCATTTTTTGGTGAACTTTGATGAAATTTGCGTTTGCAGCTTCAGAAGCGTAAATTGACGTTTTCATTTTTGATCCAAAAACACGAATAAAGGCTTTTTTGCAGAAAAGATTTTATAGGTATGTTTCTAATGATGTTTAGAGTCATTTGGGGGACCAAAGTCGAAAATTCATTTTTTGGTGAACTTTGATGAAATTTGCGTTTGCAGCTTCAGAAGCGTAAATTGACATTTTCATTTTTGATCCAAAAACACGAATAAAGGCTTTTTTGCAGAAAAGATTTTTATAGGTATGTTTCTAATGATGTGTAGAGTCATTTGGGGGACCAATGTCCAAAATTCATTTTTTGGTGAACTTTGATGAAATTTGCGTTTGCAGCTTCAGAAGCGTAAATTGATGTTTTCATTTTTGATCCAAAAACACGAATAAAGGCTTTTTTGCAGAAAAGATTTTTATAGGTATGTTTCTAATGATGTTTAGAGTCATTTGGGGGACCAAAGTCGAAAATTCATTTTTTGGTGAACTTTGATGAAATTTGCGTTTGCACCTTCAGAAGCGAAAATTGACGTTTTCATTTTTGATCCAAAAACACGAATAAAGGCTTTTTTGCAGAAAAGATTTTTATAGGTATGTTTCTAATGATGTTGAGAGTCATTTGGGGGACCAAAGTCGAAAATTCATTTTTTGGTGAACTTTGATGAAATTTGCGTTTGCAGCTTCAGAAGCGTAAATTGACGTTTTCATTTTTGATCCAAAAACACGAATAAAGGCTTTTTTGCAGAAAAGATTTTTATAGGTATGTTTCTAATGATGTTTAGAGTCATTTGGGGGACCAAAGTCGAAAATTCATTTTTTGGTGAACTTTGATGAAATTTGCGTTTGCAGCTTCAGAAGCGTAAATTGACGTTTTCATTTTTTATCCAAAAACACGAATAAAGGCTTTTTTGCAGAAAAGATTTTTATAGGTATGTTTCTAATGATGTGTAGAGTCATTTGGGGGACCAAAGTCCAAAATTCATTTTTTGGTGAACTTTGATGAAATTTGCGTTTGCAGCTTCAGAAGCGTAAATTGATGTTTTCATTTTTGATCCAAAAACACGAATAAAGGCTTTTTTGCAGAAAAGATTTTTATAGGTATGTTTCTAATGATGTTTAGAGTCATTTGGGGGACCAAAGTCGAAAATTCATTTTTTGGTGAACTTTGATGAAATTTGCGTTTGCAGCTTCAGAAGCGTAAATTGACGTTTTCATTTTTGATCCAAAAACACGAATAAAGGCTTTTTTGCAGAAAAGATTTTTATAGGTATGTTTCTAATGATGTTTAGAGTCATTTGGGGGACCAAAGTCGAAAATTCATTTTTTGGTGAACTTTGATGAAATTTGCGTTTGCAGCTTCAGAAGCGTAAATTGACGTTTTCATTTTTGATCCAAAAACACGAATAAAGGCTTTTATGCAGAAAAGATTTTTATAGGTATGTTTCTAATGATGTTTAGAGTCATTTGGGGGACCAAAGTCGAAAATTCATTTTTTGGTGAACTTTGATGAAATTTGCGTTTGCAGCTTCAGAAGCGTAAATTGACGTTTTCATTTTTTATCCAAAAACACGAATAAAGGCTTTTTTGCAGAAAAGATTTTTATAGGTATGTTTCTAATGATGTTTAGAGTCATTTGGGGGACCAAAGTCGAAAATTCATTTTTTGGTGAACTTTGATGAAATTTTCGTTTGCAGCTTCAGAAGCGTAAATTGACGTTTTCATTTTTGATCCAAAAACACGAATAAAGGCTTTTTTGCAGAAAAGATTTTATAGGTATGTTTCTAATGATGTTTAGAGTCATTTGGGGGACCAAAGTCGAAAATTCATTTTTTGGTGAACTTTGATGAAATTTGCGTTTGCAGCTTCAGAAGCGTAAATTGACATTTTCATTTTTGATCCAAAAACACGAATAAAGGCTTTTTTGCAGAAAAGATTTTTATAGGTATGTTTCTAATGATGTGTAGAGTCATTTGGGGGACCAAAGTCCAAAATTCATTTTTTGGTGAACTTTGATGAAATTTGCGTTTGCAGCTTCAGAAGCGTAAATTGATGTTTTCATTTTTGATCCAAAAACACGAATAAAGGCTTTTTTGCAGAAAAGATTTTTATAGGTATGTTTCTAATGATGTTTAGAGTCATTTGGGGGACCAAAGTCGAAAATTCATTTTTTGGTGAACTTTGATGAAATTTGCGTTTGCAGCTTCAGAAGCGTAAATTGACGTTTTCATTTTTGATCCAAAAACACGAATAAAGGCTTTTTTGCAGAAAAGATTTTTATAGGTATGTTTCTAATGATGTTTAGAGTCATTTGGGGGACCAAAGTCGAAAATTCATTTTTTGGTGAACTTTGATGAAATTTTCGTTTGCAGCTTCAGAAGCGTAAATTGACGTTTTCATTTTTGATCCAAAAACACGAATAAAGGCTTTTTTGCAGAAAAGATTTTATAGGTATGTTTCTAATGATGTTTAGAGTCATTTGGGGGACCAAAGTCGAAAATTCATTTTTTGGTGAACTTTGATGAAATTTGCGTTTGCAGCTTCAGAAGCGTAAATTGACATTTTCATTTTTGATCCAAAAACACGAATAAAGGCTTTTTTGCAGAAAAGATTTTTATAGGTTTGTTTCTAATGATGTTTAGAGTCATTTGGGGGACCAAAGTCGAAAATTCATTTTTTGGTGAACTTTGATGAAATTTGCGTTTGCAGCTTCAGAAGCGTAAATTGATGTTTTCATTTTTGATCCAAAAACACGAATAAAGGCTTTTTTGCAGAAAAGATTTTTATAGGTATGTTTCTAATGATGTTTAGAGTCATTTGGGGGACCAAAGTCGAAAATTCATTTTTTGGTGAACTTTGATGAAATTTGCGTTTGCAGCTTCAGAAGCGTAAATTGACGTTTTCATTTTTTATCCAAAAACACGAATAAAGGCTTTTTTGCAGAAAAGATTTTTATAGGTATGTTTCTAATGATGTTTAGAGTCATTTGGGGGACCAAAGTCGAAAATTCATTTTTTGGTGAACTTTGATGAAATTTGCGTTTGCAGCTTCAGAAGCGTAAATTGATGTTTTCATTTTTGATCCAAAAACACGAATAAAGGCTTTTTTGCAGAAAAGATTGTTATAGGTATGTTTCTAATGATGTTTAGAGTCATTTGGGGGACCAAAGTCGAAAATTCATTTTTTGGTGAACTTTGATGAAATTTGCGTTTGCAGCTTCAGAAGCGTAAATTGACGTTTTCATTTTTGATCCAAAAACACGAATAAAGGCTTTTTTGCAGAAAAGATTTTTATAGGTATGTTTCTAATGATGTTTAGAGTCATTTGGGGGACCAAAGTCGAAAATTCATTTTTTGGTGAACTTTGATGAAATTTGCGTTTGCAGCTTCAGAAGCGCAAATTGACGTTTTCATTTTTGATCCAAAAACACGAATAAAGGCTTTTTTGCAGAAAAGATTTTTATAGGTATGTTTCTAATGATGTTTAGAGTCATTTGGGGGACCAAAGTCGAAAATTCATTTTTTGGTGAACTTTGATGAAATTTGCGTTTGCAGCTTCAGAAGCGTAAATTGATGTTTTCATTTTTGATCCAAAAACACGAATAAAGGCTTTTTTGCAGAAAAGATTGTTATAGGTATGTTTCTAATGATGTTTAGAGTCATTTGGGGGACCAAAGTCGAAAATTCATTTTTTGGTGAACTTTGATGAAATTTGCGTTTGCAGCTTCAGAAGCGTAAATTGACGTTTTCATTTTTGATCCAAAAACACGAATAAAGGCTTTTTTGCAGAAAATATTTTTATAGGTATGTTTCTAATGATGTTTAGAGTCATTTGGGGGACCAAAGTCGAAAATTCATTTTTTGGTGAACTTTGATGAAATTTGCGTTTGCAGCTTCAGAAGCGCAAATTGACGTTTTCATTTTTTATCCAAAAACACGAATAAAGGCTTTTTTGCAGAAAAGATTTTTATAGGTATGTTTCTAATGATGTTTAGAGTCATTTGGGGGACCAAAGTCGAAAATTCATTTTTTGGTGAACTTTGATGAAATTTGCGTTTGCAGCTTCAGAAGCGTAAATTGACGTTTTCATTTTTGATCCAAAAACACGAATAAAGGCTTCTTTGCAGAAAAGATTTTATAGGTATGTTTCTAATGATGTTTAGAGTCATTTGGGGGACCAAAGTCGAAAATTCATTTTTTGGTGAACTTTGATGAAATTTGCGTTTGCACCTTCAGAAGCGTAAATTGACGTTTTCATTTTTGATCCAAAAACACGAATAAAGACTTTTTTGCAGAAAAGATTTTTATAGGTATGTTTCTAATGATGTTTAGAGTCATTTGGGGGACCAAATTCGAAAATTCATTTTTTTGTGAACTTTGATGAAATTTGCGTTTGCAGCTTCAGAAGCGTAAATTGACGTTTTCCTTCTTGATCCAAAAACACGAATAAAGGCTTTTTTGCAGAAAAGATTTTTATAGGTATGTTTCTAATGATGTTTAGAGTCATTTTGGGGACCAAAGTCGAAAATTCATTTTTTTGTGAACTTTGATGAAATTTGCGTTTGCAGCTTCAGAAGCGTAAATTGACGTTTTCATTTTTGATCCAAAAACACGAATAAAGGCTTTTTTGCAGAAAAGATTTTATAGGTATGTTTCTAATGATGTTTAGAGTCATTTGGGGGACCAAAGTCGAAAATTCATTTTTTGGTGAACTTTGATGAAATTTGCGTTTGCAGCTTCAGAAGCGTAAATTGACGTTTTCATTTTTGATCCAAAAACACGAATAAAGGCTTTTTTGCAGAAAAGATTTTTATAGGTATGTTTCTAATGATGTTTAGAGTCATTTGGGGGACCAAAGTCGAAAATTCATTTTTTGGTGAACTTTGATGAAATTTGCGTTTGCAGCTTCAGAAGCGTAAATTGACGTTTTCATTTTTGATCCAAAAACACGAATAAAGGCTTTTTTGCAGAAAAGATTTTTATAGGTATGTTTCTAATGATGTTTAGAGTCATTTGGGGGACCAAAGTCGAAAATTCATTTTTTGGTGAACTTTGATGAAATTTGCGTTTGCAGCTTCAGAAGCGTAAATTGACGTTTTCATTTTTGATCCAAAAACACGAATAAAGGCTTTTTTGCAGAAAAGATTTTTATAGGTATGTTTCTAATGATGTTTAGAGTCATTTGGGGGACCAAAGTCGAAAATTCATTTTTTGGTGAACTTTGATGAAATTTGCGTTTGCACCTTCAGAAGCGTAAATTGACGTTTTCATTTTTGATCCAAAAACACGAATAAAGGCTTTTTTTGCAGAAAAGATTTTTATAGGTATGTTTCTAATGATGTTTAGAGTCATTTGGGGGACCAAAGTCGAAAATTCATTTTTTGGTGAACTTTGATGAAATTTGCGTTTGCAGCTTCAGAAGCGTAAATTGACGTTTTCATTTTTGATCCAAAAACACGAATAAAGGCTTTTTTGCAGAAAAGATTTTTATAGGTATGTTTATAATGATGTTTAGAGTCATTTGGGGGACCAAAGTCGAAAATTCATTTTTTGGTGAACTTTGATGAAATTTGCGTTTGCAGCTTCAGAAGCGTTAATTGACGTTTTCATTTTTGATCCAAAAACACGAATAAAGGCTTTTTTGCAGAAAAGATTTGTATAGGTATGTTTCTAATGATGTTTAGAGTCATTTGGGGGACCAAAGTCGAAAATTCATTTTTTGGTGAACTTTGATGAAATTTGCGTTTGCAGCTTCAGAAGCGCAAATTGACGTTTTCATTTTTGATCCAAAAACACGAATAAAGGCTTTTTTGCAGAAAAGATTTTTATAGGTATGTTTATAATGATGTTTAGAGTCATTTGGGGGACCAAAGTCGAAAATTCATTTTTTGGTGAACTTTGATGAAATTTGCGTTTGCAGCTTCAGAAGCGTAAATTGACGTTTTCATTTTTGATCCAAAAACACGAATAAAGGCTTTTTTGCAGAAAATATTTTTATAGGTATGTTTCTAATGATGTTTAGAGTCATTTGGGGGACCAAAGTCGAAAATTCATTTTTTGGTGAACTTTGATGAAATTTGCGTTTGCAGCTTCAGAAGCGTAAATTGACGTTTTCATTTTTGAACCAAAAACACGAATAAAGGCTTTTTTGCAGAAAAGATTTTATAGGTATGTTTCTAATGATGTTTAGAGTCATTTGGGGGACCAAAGTCGAAAATTCATTTTTTGGTGAACTTTGATGAAATTGGCGTTTGCAGCTTCAGAAGCGTAAATTGACGTTTTCATTTTTGATCCAAAAACACGAATAAAGGCTTTTTTGCAGAAAAGATTTTTATAGGTATGTTTCTAATGATGTTTAGAGTCATTTGGGGGACCAAAGTCGAAAATTCATTTTTTGGTGAACTTTGATGAAATTTGCGTTTGCAGCTTCAGAAGCGTAAATTGACGTTTTCATTTTTGATCCAAAAACACGAATAAAGGCTTTTTTGCAGAAAAGATTTTTATAGGTATGTTTCTAATGATGTTGAGAGTCATTTGGGGGACCAAAGTCGAAAATTCATTTTTTGGTGAACTTTGATGAAATTTGCGTTTGCAGCTTCAGAAGCGTAAATTGACGTTTTCATTTTTGATCCAAAAACACGAATAAAGGCTTTTTTGCAGAAAAGATTTTTATAGGTATGTTTCTAATGATGTTTAGAGTCATTTGGGGGACCAAAGTAGAAAATTCATTTTTTGGTGAACTTTGATGAAATTTGCGTTTGCAGCTTCAGAAGCGTAAATTGACGTTTTCATTTTTTATCCAAAAACACGAATAAAGGCTTTTTTGCAGAAAAGATTTTTATAGGTATGTTTCTAATGATGTTTAGAGTCATTTGGGGGACCAAAGTCGAAAATTCATTTTTTGGTGTACTTTGATGAAATTTGCGTTTGCAGCTTCAGAAGCGTAAATTGACGTTTTCATTTTTGATCCAAAAACACGAATAAAGGCTTTTTTGCAGAAAAGATTTTATAGGTATGTTTCTAATGATGTTTAGAGTCATTTGGGGGACCAAAGTCGAAAATTCATTTTTTGGTGAACTTTGATGAAATTTGCGTTTGCAGCTTCAGAAGCGTAAATTGACATTTTCATTTTTGATCCAAAAACACGAATAAAGGCTTTTTTGCAGAAAAGATTTTTATAGGTATGTTTCTAATGATGTTTAGAGTCATTTGGGGGACCAAAGTCGAAAATTCATTTTTTGGTGAACTTTGATGAAATTTGCGTTTGCAGCTTCAGAAGCGTAAATTGACGTTTTCATTTTTGATCCAAAAACACGAATAAAGGCTTTTTTGCAGAAAAGATTTTTATAGGTATGTTTCTAATGATGTTTAGAGTCATTTGGGGGACCAAAGTCGAAAATTCATTTTTTGGTGAACTTTGATGAAATTTGCGTTTGCAGCTTCAGAAGCGTAAATTGACGTTTTCATTTTTGATCCAAAAACACGAATAAAGGCTTTTTGCAGAAAAGATTTTTATAGGTATGTTTCTAATGATGTTTAGAGTCATTTGGGGGACCAAAGTCGAAAATTCATTTTTTGGTGAACTTTGATGAAATTTGCGTTTGCAGCTTCAGAAGCGCAAATTGACGTTTTCATTTTTTATCCAAAAACACGAATAAAGGCTTTTTTGCAGAAAAGATTTTTATAGGTATGTTTCTAATGATGTTTAGAGTCATTTGGGGGACCAAAGTCGAAAATTCATTTTTTGGTGAACTTTGATGAAATTTGCGTTTGCAGCTTCAGAAGCGTAAATTGACGTTTTCATTTTTGATCCAAAAACACGAATAAAGGCTTTTTTGCAGAAAAGATTTTTATAGGTATGTTTATAATGATGTTTAGAGTCATTTGGGGGACCAAAGTCGAAAATTCATTTTTTGGTGAACTTTGATGAAATTTGCGTTTGCAGCTTCAGAAGCGTAAATTGACGTTTTCATTTTTTATCCAAAAACACGAATAAAGGCTTTTTTGCAGAAAAGATTTTTATAGGTATGTTTCTAATGATGTTTAGAGTCATTTGGGGGACCAAAGTCGAAAATTCATTTTTTTGGTGAACTTTGATGAAATTTGCGTTTGCAGCTTCAGAAGCGTAAATTGACGTTTTAATTTTTGAACCAAAAACACGAATAAAGGCTTTTTTGCAGAAAAGATTTTATAGGTATGTTTCTAATGATGTTTAGAGTCATTTGGGGGACCAAAGTCGAAAATTCATTTTTTGGTGAACTTTGATGAAATTTGCGTTTGCAGCTTCAGAAGCGTAAATTGACGTTTTAATTTTTGATCCAAAAACACGAATAAAGGCTTTTTTGCAGAAAAGATTTTTATAGGTATGTTTCTAATGATGTTTAGAGTCATTTGGGGGACCAAAGTCGAAAATTCATTTTTTGGTGAACTTTGATGAAATTTGCGTTTGCAGCTTCAGAAGCGTAAATTGACGTTTTCATTTTTGATCCAAAAACACGAATAAAGGCTTTTTTCAGAAAAGATTTTTATAGGTATGTTTCTAATGATGTTTAGAGTCATTTGGGGGACCAAAGTCGAAAATTCATTTTTTGGTGAACTTTGATGAAATTTGCGTTTGCAGCTTCAGAAGCGTAAATTGACGTTTTCATTTTTGATCCAAAAACACGAATAAAGGCTTTTTTGCAGAAAAGATTTTTATAGGTATGTTTCTAATGATGTTTAGAGTCATTTGGGGGACCAAAGTCGAAAATTCATTTTTTGGTGAACTTTGATGAAATTTGCGTTTGCAGCTTCAGAAGCGTAAATTGACGTTTTCATTTTTGATCCAAAAACACGAATAAAGGCTTTTTTGCAGAAAAGATTTTTATAGGTATGTTTATAATGATGTTTAGAGTCATTTGGGGGACCAAAGTCGAAAATTCATTTTTTGGTGAACTTTGATGAAATTTGCGTTTGCAGCTTCAGAAGCGTAAATTGACGTTTTCATTTTTCATCCAAAAACACGAATAAAGGCTTTTTTGCAGAAAAGATTTTTATAGGTATGTTTCTAATGATGTTTAGAGTCATTTGGGGGACCAAAGTCGAAAATTCATTTTTTTGGTGAACTTTGATGAAATTTGCGTTTGCAGCTTCAGAAGCGTAAATTGACGTTTTAATTTTTGAACCAAAAACACGAATAAAGGCTTTTTTGCAGAAAAGATTTTTATAGGTATGTTTCTAATGATGTTTAGAGTCATTTGGGGGACCAAAGTCGAAAATTCATTTTTTGGTGAACTTTGATGAAATTTGCGTTTGCAGCTTCAGAAGCGTAAATTGACGTTTTCATTTTTGATCCAAAAACACGAATAAAGGCTTTTTTGCAGAAAAGATTTTATAGGTATGTTTCTAATGATGTTTAGAGTCATTTGGGGGACCAAAGTCGAAAATTCATTTTTTGGTGAACTTTGATGAAATTTGCGTTTGCAGCTTCAGAAGCGTAAATTGACGTTTTCCTTCTTGATCCAAAAACACGAATAAAGGCTTTTTTGCAGAAAAGATTTTTATAGGTATGTTTCTAATGATGTTTAGAGTCATTTGGGGGACCAAAGTCGAAAATTTATTTTTTGGTGAACTTTGATGAAATTTTCGTTTGCAGCTTCAGAAGCGTAAATTGACGTTTTCATTTTTGATCCAAAAACACGAATAAAGGCTTTTTTTGCAGAAAATATTTTTATAGGTATGTTTCTAATGATGTTTAGAGTCATTTGGGGGACCAAAGTCGAAAATTCATTTTTTGGTGAACTTTGATGAAATTTGCGTTTGCAGCTTCAGAAGCGTAAATTGACGTTTTCATTTTTGATCCAAAAACACGAATAAAGGCTTTTTTTGCAGAAAAGATTTTTATAGGTATGTTTCTAATGATGTTTAGAGTCATTTTGGGGACCAAAGTCGAAAATTCATTTTTTGGTGAACTTTGATGAAATTTGCGTTTGCAGCTTCAGAAGCGTAAATTGACGTTTGCATTTTTGATCCAAAAACACGAATAAAGGCTTTTTTGCAGAAAAGATTTTTATAGGTATGTTTCTAATGATGTTTAGAGTCATTTGGGGGACCAAAGTCGAAAATTTATTTTTTGGTGAACTTTGATGAAATTTTCGTTTGCAGCTTCAGAAGCGTAAATTGACGTTTTCATTTTTGATCCAAAAACACGAATAAAGGCTTTTTTTGCAGAAAATATTTTTATAGGTATGTTTCTAATGATGTTTAGAGTCATTTGGGGGACCAAAGTCGAAAATTCATTTTTTGGTGAACTTTGATGAAATTTGCGTTAGCAGCTTCAGAAGCGTAAATTGACGTTTTCATTTTTTATCCAAAAACACGAATAAAGGCTTTTTTGCAGAAAAGATTTTTATAGGTAAGTTTCTAATGATGTTTAGAGTCATTTGGGGGACCAAAGTCGAAAATTCATTTTTTGGTGAACTTTGATGAAATTTCCGTTTGCAGCTTCAGAAGCGTAAATTGACGTTTTCATTTTTGATCCAAAAACACGAATAAAGGCTTTTTTGCAGAAAAGATTTTTATAGGTATGTTTCTAATGATGTTTAGAGTCATTTGGGGGACCAAAGTCGAAAATTCATTTTTTGGTGAACTTTGATGAAATTTGCGTTTGCAGCTTCAGAAGCGTAAATTGACGTTTTCATTTTTGATCCAAAAACACGAATAAAGGCTTTTTTGCAGAAAAGATTTTCATAGGTATGTTTATAATGATGTTTAGAGTCATTTGGGGGACCAAAGTCGAAAATTCATTTTTTGGTGAACTTTGATGAAATTTGCGTTTGCAGCTTCAGAAGCGTAAATTGACGTTTTCATTTTTTATCCAAAAACACGAATAAAGGCTTTTTTGCAGAAAAGATTTTTATAGGTATGTTTCTAATGATGTTTAGAGTCATTTGGGGGACCAAAGTCGAAAATTCATTTTTTTGGTGAACTTTGATGAAATTTGCGTTTGCAGCTTCAGAAGCGTAAATTGACGTTTTAATTTTTTAACCAAAAACACGAATAAAGGCTTTTTTGCAGAAAAGATTTTTATAGGTATGTTTCTAATGATGTTTAGAGTCATTTGGGGGACCAAAGTCGAAAATTCATTTTTTGGTGAACTTTGATGAAATTTGCGTTTGCAGCTTCAGAAGCGTAAATTGACGTTTTCATTTTTGATCCAAAAACACGAATAAAGGCTTTTTTGCAGAAAAGATTTTATAGGTATGTTTCTAATGATGTTTAGAGTCATTTGGGGGACCAAAGTCGAAAATTCATTTTTTGGTGAACTTTGATGAAATTTGCGTTTGCAGCTTCAGAAGCGTAAATTGACGTTTTCCTTCTTGATCCAAAAACACGAATAAAGGCTTTTTTGCAGAAAAGATTTTTATAGGTATGTTTCTAATGATGTTTAGAGTCATTTGGGGGACCAAAGTCGAAAATTTATTTTTTGGTGAACTTTGATGAAATTTTCGTTTGCAGCTTCAGAAGCGTAAATTGACGTTTTCATTTTTGATCCAAAAACACGAATAAAGGCTTTTTTTGCAGAAAATATTTTTATAGGTATGTTTCTAATGATGTTTAGAGTCATTTGGGGGACCAAAGTCGAAAATTCATTTTTTGGTGAACTTTGATGAAATTTGCGTTAGCAGCTTCAGAAGCGTAAATTGACGTTTTCATTTTTTATCCAAAAACACGAATAAAGGCTTTTTTGCAGAAAAGATTTTTATAGGTATGTTTCTAATGATGTTTAGAGTCATTTGGGGGACCAAAGTCGAAAATTCATTTTTTGGTGAACTTTGATGAAATTTGCGTTTGCAGCTTCAGAAGCGTAAATTGACGTTTTCATTTTTGATCCAAAAACACGAATAAAGGCTTTTTTTGCAGAAAAGATTTTTATAGGTATGTTTCTAATGATGTTTAGAGTCATTTTGGGGACCAAAGTCGAAAATTCATTTTTTGGTGAACTTTGATGAAATTTGCGTTTGCAGCTTCAGAAGCGTAAATTGACGTTTGCATTTTTGATCCAAAAACACGAATAAAGGCTTTTTTGCAGAAAAGATTTTTATAGGTATGTTTCTAATGATGTTTAGAGTCATTTGGGGGACCAAAGTCGAAAATTTATTTTTTGGTGAACTTTGATGAAATTTTCGTTTGCAGCTTCAGAAGCGTAAATTGACGTTTTCATTTTTGATCCAAAAACACGAATAAAGGCTTTTTTTGCAGAAAATATTTTTATAGGTATGTTTCTAATGATGTTTAGAGTCATTTGGGGGACCAAAGTCGAAAATTCATTTTTTGGTGAACTTTGATGAAATTTGCGTTAGCAGCTTCAGAAGCGTAAATTGACGTTTTCATTTTTTATCCAAAAACACGAATAAAGGCTTTTTTGCAGAAAAGATTTTTATAGGTAAGTTTCTAATGATGTTTAGAGTCATTTGGGGGACCAAAGTCGAAAATTCATTTTTTGGTGAACTTTGATGAAATTTCCGTTTGCAGCTTCAGAAGCGTAAATTGACGTTTTCATTTTTGATCCAAAAACACGAATAAAGACTTTTTTTGCAGAAAAGATTTTTATAGGTATGTTTCTAATGATGTTTAGAGTCATTTGGGGGACCAAAGTCGAAAATTCATTTTTTGGTGAACTTTGATGAAATTTGCGTTTGCAGCTTCAGAAGCGTAAATTGACGTTTTCATTTTTGATCCAAAAACACGAATAAAGGCTTTTTCGCAGAAAAGATTTTATAGGTATGTTTCTAATGATGTTTAGAGTCATTTGGGGGACCAAAGTCGAAAATTCATTTTTTGGTGAACTTTGATGAAATTTGCGTTTGCAGCTTCAGAAGCGTAAATTGACGTTTTCATTTTTGATCCAAAAACACGAATAAAGGCTTTTTTGCAGAAAAGATTTTTATAGGTATGTTTCTAATGATGTTTAGAGTCATTTGGGGGACCAAAGTCGAAAATTCATTTTTTGGTGAACTTTGATGAAATTTGCGTTTGCAGCTTCAGAAGCGTAAATTGACGTTTTCATTTTTGATCCAAAATCACGAATAAAGGCTTTTTTGCAGAAAAGATTTTTATAGGTATGTTTATAATGATGTTTAGAGTCATTTGGGGGGACCAAATTCGAAAATTACATTTTTTGGTGAACTTTGATGAAATTTGCGTTTGCACCTTCAGAAGCGTAAATTGACGTTTTCATTTTGATCCAAAAACACGAATAAAGACTTTTTTGCAGAAAAGATTTTTATAGGTATGTTTCTAATGATGTTTAGAGTCATTTGGGGGACCAAAGTCGAAAATTCATTTTTTTGTGAACTTTGATGAAATTTGCGTTAGCAGCTTCAGAAGCGTAAATTGACGTTTTCATTTTTATCCAAAAACACGAATAAAGGCTTTTTTGCAGAAAAGATTGTTATAGGTATGTTTCTAATGATGTTTAGAGTCATTTGGGGGACCAAAGTCGAAAATTCATTTTTTGGTGAACTTTGATGAAATTTGCGTTTGCAGCTTCAGAAGCGTAAATTGACGTTTTCATTTTTGATCCAAAAACACGAATAAAGGCTTTTTTTGCAGAAAATATTTTTATAGGTATGTTTCTAATGATGTTTAGAGTCATTTGGGGGACCAAAGTCGAAAATTCATTTTTTGGTGAACTTTGATGAAATTTGCGTTTGCAGCTTCAGAAGCGTAAATTGACGTTTTCATTTTTGATCCAAAAACACGAATAAAGGCTTTTTTGCAGAAAAGATTTCATAGGTATGTTTCTAATGATGTTTAGAGTCATTTGGGGGACCAAAGTCGAAAATTCATTTTTTGGTGAACTTTGATGAAATTTGCGTTAGCAGCTTCAGAAGCGTAAATTGACGTTTTAATTTTTTATCCAAAAACACGAATAAAGGCTTTTTTGCAGAAAAGATTTTTATAGGTATGTTTCTAATGATGTTTAGAGTCATTTGGGGGACCAAAGTCGAAAATTCATTTTTTGGTGAACTTTGATGAAATTTGCGTTTGCAGCTTCAGAAGCGTAAATTGACGTTTTCATTTTTGATCCAAAAACACGAATAAAGGCTTTTTTGCAGAAAAGATTTTTATAGGTATGTTTCTAATGATGTTTAGAGTCATTTGGGGGACCAAAGTCGAAAATTCATTTTTTGATGAACTTTGATGAAATTTGCGTTTGCAGCTTCAGAAGCGTAAATTGACGTTTTCATTTTTGATCCAAAAACACGAATAAAGGCTTTTTTGCAGAAAAGATTTTATAGGTATGTTTCTAATGATGTTTAGAGTCATTTGGGGGACCAAAGTCGAAAATTCATTTTTTGGTGAACTTTGATGAAATTTGCGTTTGCAGCTTCAGAAGCGTAAATTGACGTTTTCATTTTTGATCCAAAATCACGAATAAAGGCTTTTTTGCAGAAAAGATTTTTATAGGTATGTTTATAATGATGTTTAGAGTCATTTGGGGGTACCAAATTCGAAAATTACATTTTTTGGTGAACTTTGATGAAATTTGCGTTTGCACCTTCAGAAGCGTAAATTGACGTTTTCATTTTTGATCCAAAAACACGAATAAAGGCTTTTTTGCAGAAAAGATTGTTATAGGTATGTTTCTAATGATGTTTAGAGTCATTTGGGGGACCAAAGTCGAAAATTCATTTTTTGGTGAACTTTGATGAAATTTGCGTTTGCAGCTTCAGAAGCGTAAATTGACGTTTTCATTTTTGATCCAAAAACACGAATAAAGGCTTTTTTTGCACAAAATATTTTTATAGGTATGTTTCTAATGATGTTTAGAGTCATTTGGGGGACCAAAGTCGAAAATTCATTTTTTGGTGAACTTTGATGAAATTTGCGTTTGCAGCTTCAGAAGCGTAAATTGACGTTTTCATTTTTTATCCAAAAACACGAATAAAGGCTTTTTTGCAGAAAAGATTATTATAGGTATGTTTCTAATGATGTTTAGAGTCATTTGGGGGACCAAAGTCGAAAATTCATTTTTTGGTGAACTTTGATGAAATTTGCGTTTGCAGCTTCAGAAGCGTAAATTGACGTTTTCATTTTTGATCCAAAAACACGAATAAAGGCTTTTTTGCAGAAAAGATTTTTATAGGTATGTTTCTAATGATGTTTAGAGTCATTTGGGGGACCAAAGTCGAAAATTCATTTTTTGATGAACTTTGATGAAATTTGCGTTTGCAGCTTCAGAAGCGTAAATTGACGTTTTCATTTTTGATCCAAAAACACGAATAAAGGCTTTTTTGCAGAAAAGATTTTATAGGTATGTTTCTAATGATGTTTAGAGTCATTTGGGGGACCAAAGTCGAAAATTCATTTTTTGGTGAACTTTGATGAAATTTGCGTTTGCAGCTTCAGAAGCGTAAATTGACGTTTTCATTTTTGATCCAAAATCACGAATAAAGGCTTTTTTGCAGAAAAGATTTTTATAGGTATGTTTATAATGATGTTTAGAGTCATTTGGGGGGACCAAATTCGAAAATTACATTTTTTGGTGAACTTTGATGAAATTTGCGTTTGCACCTTCAGAAGCGTAAATTGACGTTTTCATTTTTGATCCAAAAACACGAATAAAGGCTTTTTTGCAGAAAAGATTGTTATAGGTATGTTTCTAATGATGTTTAGAGTCATTTGGGGGACCAAAGTCGAAAATTCATTTTTTGGTGAACTTTGATGAAATTTGCGTTTGCAGCTTCAGAAGCGTAAATTGACGTTTTCATTTTTGATCCAAAAACACGAATAAAGGCTTTTTTTGCAGAAAATATTTTTATAGGTATGTTTCTAATGATGTTTAGAGTCATTTGGGGGACCAAAGTAGAAAATTCATTTTTTGGTGAACTTTGATGAAATTTGCGTTTGCAGCTTCAGAAGCGTAAATTGACGTTTTCATTTTTTATCCAAAAACACGAATAAAGGCTTTTTTGCAGAAAAGATTATTATAGGTATGTTTCTAATGATGTTTAGAGTCATTTGGGGGACCAAAGTAGAAAATTCATTTTTTGGTGAACTTTGATGAAATTTGCGTTTGCAGCTTCAGAAGCGTAAATTGACGTTTTCATTTTTGATCCAAAAACACGAATAAAGGCTTTTTTGCAGAAAAGATTTTTATAGGTATGTTTCTAATGATGTTTAGAGTCATTTGGGGGACCAAAGTCGAAAATTCATTTTTTGATGAACTTTGATGAAATTTGCGTTTGCAGCTTCAGAAGCGTAAATTGACGTTTTCATTTTTGATCCAAAAACACGAATAAAGGCTTTTTTGCAGAAAAGATTTTATAGGTATGTTTCTAATGATGTTTAGAGTCATTTGGGGGACCAAAGTCGAAAATTCATTTTTTGGTGAACTTTGATGAAATTTGCGTTTGCAGCTTCAGAAGCGTAAATTGACGTTTTCATTTTTGATCCAAAAACACGAATAAAGGCTTTTTTGCAGAAAAGATTTTTATAGGTATGTTTATAATGATGTTTAGAGTCATTTGGGGGGACCAAATTCGAAAATTACATTTTTTGGTGAACTTTGATGAAATTTGCGTTTGCACCTTCAGAAGCGTAAATTGACGTTTTCATTTTTGATCCAAAAACACGAATAAAGGCTTTTTTGCAGAAAAGATTGTTATAGGTATGTTTCTAATGATGTTTAGAGTCATTTGGGGGACCAAAGTCGAAAATTCATTTTTTGGTGAACTTTGATGAAATTTGCGTTTGCAGCTTCAGAAGCGTAAATTGACGTTTTCATTTTTGATCCAAAAACACGAATAAAGGCTTTTTTTGCACAAAATATTTTTATAGGTATGTTTCTAATGATGTTTAGAGTCATTTGGGGGACCAAAGTAGAAAATTCATTTTTTGGTGAACTTTGATGAAATTTGCGTTTGCAGCTTCAGAAGCGTAAATTGACGTTTTCATTTTTTATCCAAAAACACGAATAAAGGCTTTTTTGCAGAAAAGATTTTTATAGGTATGTTTCTAATGATGTTTAGAGTCATTTGGGGGACCAAAGTCGAAAATTCATTTTTTGGTGAACTTTGATGAAATTTGCGTTTGCAGCTTCAGAAGCGTAAATTGATGTTTTCATTTTTGATCCAAAAACACGAATAAAGGCTTTTTTTGCAGAAAAGATTTTTATAGGTATGTTTCTAATGATGTTTAGAGTCATTTTGGGGACCAAAGTCGAAAATTCATTTTTTGGTGAACTTTGATGAAATTTGCGTTTGCAGCTTCAGAAGCGTAAATTGACGTTTTCATTTTTGATCCAAAATCACGAATAAAGGCTTTTTTGCAGAAAAGATTTTTATAGGTATGTTTATAATGATGTTTAGAGTCATTTGGGGGGACCAAATTCGAAAATTACATTTTTTGGTGAACTTTGATGAAATTTGCGTTTGCACCTTCAGAAGCGTAAATTGACGTTTTCATTTTTGATCCAAAAACACGAATAAAGACTTTTTTGCAGAAAAGATTTTTATAGGTATGTTTCTAATGATGTTTAGAGTCATTTGGGGGACCAAAGTCGAAAATTCATTTTTTTGTGAACTTTGATGAAATCTGCGTTTGCAGCTTCAGAAGCGTAAATTGACGTTTTCCTTCTTGATCCAAAAACACGAATAAAGGCTTTTTTGCAGAAAAGATTTTTATAGGTATGTTTCTAATGATGTTTAGAGTCATTTGGGGGACCAAAGTCGAAAATTCATTTTTTGGTGAACTTTGATGAAATTTTCGTTTGCAGCTTCAGAAGCGTAAATTGACGTTTTCATTTTTTGATCCAAAAACACGAATAAAGGCTTTTTTTGCAGAAAATATTTTTATAGGTATGTTTCTAATGATGTTTAGAGTCATTTGGGGGACCAAAGTCGAAAATTCATTTTTTGGTGAACTTTGATGAAATTTGCGTTAGCAGCTTCAGAAGCGTAAATTGACGTTTTCATTTTTTATCCAAAAACACGAATAAAGGCTTTTTTGCAGAAAAGATTTTTATAGGTATGTTTCTAATGATGTTTAGAGTCATTTGGGGGACCAAAGTCGAAAATTCATTTTTTGGTGAACTTTGATGAAATTTGCGTTTGCAGCTTCAGAAGCGTAAATTGACGTTTTCATTTTTGATCCAAAAACACGAATAAAGGCTTTTTTTGCAGAACAGATTTTTATAGGTATGTTTCTAATGATGTTTAGAGTCATTTTGGGGACCAAAGTCGAAAATTCATTTTTTGGTGAACTTTGATGAAATTTGCGTTTGCAGCTTCAGAAGCGTAAATTGACGTTTGCATTTTTGATCCAAAAACACGAATAAAGGCTTTTTTGCAGAAAAGATTTTTATAGGTATGTTTCTAATGATGTTTAGAGTCATTTGGGGGACCAAAGTCGAAAATTCATTTTTTGGTGAACTTTGATGAAATTTCCGTTTGCAGCTTCAGAAGCGTAAATTGACGTTTTCCTTCTTGATCCAAAAACACGAATAAAGGCTTTTTTGCAGAAAAGATTTTTATAGGTATGTTTCTAATGATGTTTAGAGTCATTTGGGGGACCAAAGTCGAAAATTCATTTTTTGGTGAACTTTGATGAAATTTGCGTTTGCAGCTTCAGAAGCGTAAATTGATGTTTTCATTTTTGATCCAAAAACACGAATAAAGGCTTTTTTTGCAGAAAAGATTTTTATAGGTATGTTTCTAATGATGTTTAGAGTCATTTTGGGGACCAAAGTCGAAAATTCATTTTTTGGTGAACTTTGATGAAATTTGCGTTTGCAGCTTCAGAAGCGTAAATTGACGTTTTCATTTTTGATCCAAAAACACGAATGAAGGCTTTTTTGCAGAAAAGATTTTATAGGTATGTTTCTAATGATGTTTAGAGTCATTTGGGGGACCAAAGTCGAAAATTCATTTTTTGGTGAACTTTGATGAAATTTGCGTTAGCAGCTTCAGAAGCGTAAATTGACGTTTTCATTTTTTATCCAAAAACACGAATAAAGGCTTTTTTGCAGAAAAGATTTTTATAGGTATGTTTCTAATGATGTTTAGAGTCATTTGGGGGACCAAAGTCGAAAATTCATTTTTTGGTGAACTTTGATGAAATTTGCGTTTGCAGCTTCAGAAGCGTAAATTGATGTTTTCATTTTTGATCCAAAAACACGAATAAAGGCTTTTTTTGCAGAAAAGATTTTTATAGGTATGTTTCTAATGATGTTTAGAGTCATTTTGGGGACCAAAGTCGAAAATTCATTTTTTGGTGAACTTTGATGAAATTTGCGTTTGCAGCTTCAGAAGCGTAAATTGACGTTTTCATTTTTGATCCAAAATCACGAATAAAGGCTTTTTTGCAGAAAAGATTTTTATAGGTATGTTTATAATGATGTTTAGAGTCATTTGGGGGGACCAAATTCGAAAATTACATTTTTTGGTGAACTTTGATGAAATTTGCGTTTGCACCTTCAGAAGCGTAAATTGACGTTTTCATTTTTGATCCAAAAACACGAATAAAGACTTTTTTGCAGAAAAGATTTTTATAGGTATGTTTCTAATGATGTTTAGAGTCATTTGGGGGACCAAAGTCGAAAATTCATTTTTTGGTGAACTTTGATGAAATTTGCGTTTGCAGCTTCAGAAGCGTAAATTGACGTTTTCCTTCTTGATCCAAAAACACGAATAAAGGCTTTTTTGCAGAAAAGATTTTTATAGGTATGTTTCTAATGATGTTTAGAGTCATTTGGGGGACCAAAGTCGAAAATTCATTTTTTGGTGAACTTTGATGAAATTTTCGTTTGCAGCTTCAGAAGCGTAAATTGACGTTTTCATTTTTTGATCCAAAAACAAGAATAAAGGCTTTTTTTGCAGAAAATATTTTTATAGGTATGTTTCTAATGATGTTTAGAGTCATTTGGGGGATTAAAGTCGAAATTTCATTTTTTGGTGAACTTTGATGAAATTTGCGTTAGCAGCTTCAGAAGCGTAAATTGACGTTTTCATTTTTTATCCAAAAACACGAATAAAGGCTTTTTTTGCAGAACAGATTTTTATAGGTATGTTTCTAATGATGTTTAGAGTCATTTTGGGGACCAAAGTCGAAAATTCATTTTTTGGTGAACTTTGATGAAATTTGCGTTTGCAGCTTCAGAAGCGTAAATTGACGTTTGCATTTTTGATCCAAAAACACGAATAAAGGCTTTTTTGCAGAAAAGATTTTTATAGGTATGTTTCTAATGATGTTTAGAGTCATTTGGGGGACCAAAGTCGAAAATTCATTTTTTGGTGAACTTTGATGAAATTTCCGTTTGCAGCTTCAGAAGCGTAAATTGACGTTTTCATTTTTGATCCAAAAACACGAATAAAAACTTTTTTTGCAGAAAAGATTTTTATAGGTATGTTTCTAATGATGTTTAGAGTCATTTGGGGGACCAAAGTCGAAAATTCATTTTTTGGTGAACTTTGATGAAATTTGCGTTTGCAGCTTCAGAAGCGTAAATTGACGTTTTCATTTTTGATCCAAAAACACGAATAAAGGCTTTTTTGCAGAAAAGATTTTATAGGTATGTTTCTAATGATGTTTAGAATCATTTGGGGGACCAAAGTCGAAAATTCATTTTTTGGTGAACTTTGATGAAATTTGCGTTTGCAGCTTCAGAAGCGTAAATTGACGTTTTCATTTTTGATCCAAAATCACGAATAAAGGCTTTTTTGCAGAAAAGATTTTTATAGGTATGTTTATAATGATGTTTAGAGTCATTTGGGGGACCAAATTCGAAAATTACATTTTTTGGTGAACTTTGATGAAATTTGCGTTTGCAGCTTCAGAAGCGTAAATTGACGTTTTCATTTTTGATCCAAAAACACGAATAAAGGCTTTTTTGCAGAAAAGATTTTTTATAGGTATGTTTCTAATGATGTTTAGAGTCATTTGGGGGACCAAAGTCGAAAATTCATTTTTTGGTGAACTTTGATGAAATTTGCGTTTGCAGCTTCAGAAGCGTAAATTGACGTTTTCATTTTTGATCCAAAATCACGAATAAAGGCTTTTTTGCAGAAAAGATTTTTATAGGTATGTTTATAATGATGTTTAGAGTCATTTGGGGGGACCAAATTCGAAAATTACATTTTTTGGTGAACTTTGATGAAATTTGCGTTTGCACCTTCAGAAGCGTAAATTGACGTTTTCATTTTTGATCCAAAAACACGAATAAAGACTTTTTGCAGAAAAGATTTTTATAGGTATGTTTCTAATGATGTTTAGAGTCATTTGGGGGACCAAAGTCGAAAATTCATTTTTTTGTGAACTTTGATGAAATTTGCGTTTGCAGCTTCAGAAGCGTAAATTGACGTTTTCCTTCTTGATCCAAAAACACGAATAAAGGCTTTTTTGCAGAAAAGATTTTTATAGGTATGTTTCTAATGATGTTTAGAGTCATTTGGGGGACCAAAGTCGAAAATTCATTTTTTGGTGAACTTTGATGAAATTTTCGTTTGCAGCTTCAGAAGCGTAAATTGACGTTTTCATTTTTGATCCAAAAACACGAATAAAGACTTTTTTTGCAGAAAAGATTTTTATAGGTATGTTTCTAATGATGTTTAGAGTCATTTGGGGGACCAAAGTCGAAAATTCATTTTTTGGTGAACTTTGATGAAATTTGCGTTTGCAGCTTCAGAAGCGTAAATTGACGCTTTCATTTTTGATCCAAAAACACGAATAAAGGCTTTTTTGCAGAAAAGATTTTATAGGTATGTTTCTAATGATGTTTAGAGTCATTTGGGGGACCAAAGTCGAAAATTCATTTTTTGGTGAACTTTGATGAAATTTGCGTTTGCAGCTTCAGAAGCGTAAATTGACGTTTTCATTTTTGATCCAAAAACACGAATAAAGGCTTTTTTGCAGAAAAGATTTTTATAGGTATGTTTCTAATGATGTTTAGAGTCATTTGGGGGACCAAAGTCGAAAATTCATTTTTTGGTGAACTTTGATGAAATTTGCGTTTGCAGCTTCAGAAGCGTAAATTGACGTTTTCATTTTTGATCCAAAATCACGAATAAAGGCTTTTTTGCAGAAAAGATTTTTATAGGTATGTTTATAATGATGTTTAGAGTCATTTGGGGGGACCAAATTCGAAAATTACATTTTTTGGTGAACTTTGATGAAATTTGCGTTTGCACCTTCAGAAGCGTAAATTGACGTTTTCATTTTTGATCCAAAAACACGAATAAAGACTTTTTTGCAGAAAAGATTTTTATAGGTATGTTTCTAATGATGTTTAGTGTCATTTGGGGGACCAAAGTCGAAAATTCATTTTTTTGTGAACTTTGATGAAATTTGCGTTTGCAGCTTCAGAAGCGTAAATTGACGTTTTCCTTCTTGATCCAAAAACACGAATAAAGGCTTTTTTGCAGAAAAGATTTTTATAGGTATGTTTCTAATGATGTTTAGAGTCATTTGGGGGACCAAAGTCGAAAATTCATTTTTTGGTGAACTTTGATGAAATTTTCGTTTGCAGCTTCAGAAGCGTAAATTGACGTTTTCATTTTTGATCCAAAAACACGAATAAAGGCTTTTTTTGCAGAAAAGATTTCTATAGGTATGTTTCTAATGATGTTTAGAGTCATTTTGGGGACCAAAGTCGAAAATTCATTTTTTGGTGAACTTTGATGAAATTTGCGTTTGCAGCTTCAGAAGCGTAAATTGACCTTTGCATTTTTGATCCAAAAACACGAATAAAGGCTTTTTTGCAGAAAAGATTTTTATAGGTATGTTTCTAATGATGTTTAGAGTCATTTGGGGGACCAAAGTCGAAAATTCATTTTTTGGTGAACTTTGATGAAATTTCCGTTTGCAGCTTCAGAAGCGTAAATTGACGTTTTCATTTTTGATCCAAAAACACGAATAAAGGCTTTTTTGCAGAAAAGATTTGTATAGGTATGTTTCTAATGATGTTTAGAGTCATTTGGGGGACCAAAGTCGAAAATTCATTTTTTGGTGAACTTTGATGAAATTTGCGTTTGCAGCTTCAGAAGCGTAAATTGACGTTTTCATTTTTGATCCAAAATCACGAATAAAGGCTTTTTTGCAGAAAAGATTTTTATAGGTATGTTTATAATGATGTTTAGAGTCATTTGGGGGGACCAAATTCGAAAATTACATTTTTTGGTGAACTTTGATGAAATTTGCGTTTGCACCTTCAGAAGCGTAAATTGACGTTTTCATTTTTGATCCAAAAACACGAATAAAGACTTTTTTGCAGAAAAGATTTTTATAGGTATGTTTCTAATGATGTTTAGAGTCATTTGGGGACCAAAGTCGAAAATTCATTTTTTTGTGAACTTTGATGAAATTTGCGTTTGCAGCTTCAGAAGCGTAAATTGACGTTTTCCTTCTTGATCCAAAAACATGAATAAAGGCTTTTTTGCAGAAAAGATTTTTATAGGTATGTTTCTAATGATGTTTAGAGTCATTTGGGGGACCAAAGTCGAAAATTCATTTTTTGGTGAACTTTGATGAAATTTTCGTTTGCAGCTTCAGAAGCGTAAATTGACGTTTTCATTTTTGATCCAAAAACACGAATAAAAACTTTTTTTGCAGAAAAGATTTTTATAGGTATGTTTCTAATGATGTTTAGAGTCATTTGGGGGACCAAAGTCGAAAATTCATTTTTTGGTGAACTTTGATGAAATTTGCGTTTGCAGCTTCAGAAGCGTAAATTGACGTTTTCATTTTTGATCCAAAAACACGAATAAAGGCTTTTTTGCAGAAAAGATTTTATAGGTATGTTTCTAATGATGTTTAGAGTCATTTGGGGGACCAAAGTCGAAAATTCATTTTTTTGTGAACTTTGATGAAATTTGCGTTTGCAGCTTCAGAAGCGTAAATTGACGTTTTCATTTTTGATCCAAAATCACGAATAAAGGCTTTTTTGCAGAAAAGATTTTTATAGGTATGTTTATAATGATGTTTAGAGTCATTTGGGGGGGACCAAATTCGAAAATTACATTTTTTGGTGAACTTTGATGAAATTTGCGTTTGCACCTTCAGAAGCGTAAATTGACGTTTTCATTTTTGATCCAAAAACACGAATAAAGACTTTTTTGCAGAAAAGATTTTTATAGGTATGTTTCTAATGATGTTTAGAGTCATTTGGGGGACCAAAGTCGAAAATTCATTTTTTTGTGAACTTTGATGAAATTTGCGTTTGCAGCTTCAGAAGCGTAAATTGACGTTTTCCTTCTTGATACAAAAACACGAATAAAGGCTTTTTTGCAGAAAAGATTTTTATAGGTATGTTTCTAATGATGTTTAGAGTCATTTGGGGGACCAAAGTCGAAAATTCATTTTTTGGTGAACTTTGATGAAATTTGCGTTTGCAGCTTCAGAAGCGTAAATTGACGTTTTCATTTTTGATCCAAAATCACGAATAAAGGCTTTTTTGCAGAAAAGATTTTTATAGGTATGTTTATAATGATGTTTAGAGTCATTTGGGGGGACCAAATTCGAAAATTACATTTTTTGGTGAACTTTGATGAAATTTGCGTTTGCACCTTCAGAAGCGTAAATTGACGTTTTCATTTTTGATCCAAAAACACGAATAAAGACTTTTTTGCAGAAAAGATTTTTATAGGTATGTTTCTAATGATGTTTAGTGTCATTTGGGGGACCAAAGTCGAAAATTCATTTTTTTGTGAACTTTGATGAAATTTGCGTTTGCAGCTTCAGAAGCGTAAATTGACGTTTTCCTTCTTGATCCAAAAACACGAATAAAGGCTTTTTTGCAGAAAAGATTTGTATAGGTATGTTTCTAATGATGTTTAGAGTCATTTGGGGGACCAAAGTCGAAAATTCATTTTTTGGTGAACTTTGATGAAATTTTCGTTTGCAGCTTCAGAAGCGTAAATTGACGTTTTCATTTTTGATCCAAAAACACGAATAAAGGCTTTTTTTGCAGAAAATATTTTATAGGTATGTTTCTAATGATGTTTAGAGTCATTTGGGGGACCAAAGTCGAAAATTCATTTTTTGGTGAACTTTGATGAAATTTGCGTTAGCAGCTTCAGAAGCGTAAATTGACGTTTTCATTTTTTATCCAAAAACACGAATAAAGGCTTTTTTGCAGAAAAGATTTTTATAGGTATGTTTCTAATGATGTTTAGAGTCATTTGGGGGACCAAAGTCGAAAATTCATTTTTTGGTGAACTTTGATGAAATTTGCGTTTGCAGCTTCAGAAGCGTAAATTGACGTTTTCATTTTTGATCCAAAAACACGAATAAAGGCTTTTTTGCAGAAAAGATTTCTATAGGTATGTTTCTAATGATGTTTAGAGTCATTTGGGGGACCAAAGTCGAAAATTCATTTTTTGGTGAACTTTGATGAAATTTGCGTTTGCAGCTTCAGAAGCGTAAATTGACGTTTTCATTTTTGATCCAAAATCACGAATAAAGGCTTTTTTGCAGAAAAGATTTTTATAGGTATGTTTATAATGATGTTTAGAGTCATTTGGGGGGACCAAATTCGAAAATTACATTTTTTGGTGAACTTTGATGAAATTTGCGTTTGCACCTTCAGAAGCGTAAATTGACGTTTTCATTTTTGATCCAAAAACACGAATAAAGACTTTTTTGCAGAAAAGATTTTTATAGGTATGTTTCTAATGATGTTTAGAGTCATTTGGGGGACCAAAGTCGAAAATTCATTTTTTTGTGAACTTTGATGAAATTTGCGTTTGCAGCTTCAGAAGCGTAAATTGACGTTTTCCTTCTTGATCCAAAAACACGAATAAAGGCTTTTTTGCAGAAAAGATTTTTATAGGTATGTTTCTAATGATGTTTAGAGTCATTTGGGGGACCAAAGTCGAAAATTCATTTTTTGGTGAACTTTGATGAAATTTGCGTTTGCAGCTTCAGAAGCGTAAATTGACGTTTTCATTTTTGATCCAAAATCACGAATAAAGGCTTTTTTGCAGAAAAGATTTTTATAGGTATGTTTATAATGATGTTTAGAGTCATTTGGGGGGACCAAATTCGAAAATTACATTTTTTGGTGAACTTTGATGAAATTTGCGTTTGCACCTTCAGAAGCGTAAATTGACGTTTTCATTTTTGATCCAAAAACACGAATAAAGACTTTTTTGCAGAAAAGATTTTTATAGGTATGTTTCTAATGATGTTTAGTGTCATTTGGGGGACCAAAGTCGAAAATTCATTTTTTTGTGAACTTTGATGAAATTTGCGTTTGCAGCTTCAGAAGCGTAAATTGACGTTTTCCTTCTTGATCCAAAAACACGAATAAAGGCTTTTTTGCAGAAAAGATTTTTATAGGTATGTTTCTAATGATGTTTAGAGTCATTTGGGGGACCAAAGTCGAAAATTCATTTTTTGGTGAACTTTGATGAAATTTTCGTTTGCAGCTTCAGAAGCGTAAATTGACGTTTTCATTTCTGATCCAAAAACACGAATAAAGGCTTTTTTTGCAGAAAATATTTTTATAGGTATGTTTCTAATGATGTTTAGAGTCATTTGGGGGACCAAAGTCGAAAATTCATTTTTTGGTGAACTTTGATGAAATTTGCGTTAGCAGCTTCAGAAGCGTAAATTGACGTTTTCATTTTTTATCCAAAAACACGAATAAAGGCTTTTTTGCAGAAAAGATTTTTATAGGTATGTTTCTAATGATGTTTAGAGTCATTTGGGGGACCAAAGTCGAAAATTCATTTTTTGGTGAACTTTGATGAAATTTGCGTTTGCAGCTTCAGAAGCGTAAATTGACGTTTTCATTTTTTATCCAAAAACACGAATAAAGGCTTTTTTGCAGAAAAGATTTCTATAGGTATGTTTCTAATGATGTTTAGAGTCATTTTGGGGACCAAAGTCGAAAATTCATTTTTTGGTGAACTTTGATGAAATTTGCGTTTGCAGCTTCAGAAGCGTAAATTGACGTTTGCATTTTTGATCCAAAAACACGAATAAAGGCTTTTTTGCAGAAAAGATTTTTATAGGTATGTTTCTAATGATGTTTAGAGTCATTTGGGGGACCAAAGTCGAAAATTCATTTTTTGGTGAACTTTGATGAAATTTCCGTTTGCAGCTTCAGAAGCGTAAATTGACGTTTTCATTTTTGATCCAAAAACACGAATAAAGGCTTTTTTGCAGAAAAGATTTGTATAGGTATGTTTCTAATGATGTTTAGAGTCATTTGGGGGACCAAAGTCGAAAATTCATTTTTTGGTGAACTTTGATGAAATTTGCGTTTGCAGCTTCAGAAGCGTAAATTGACGTTTTCATTTTTGATCCAAAATCACGAATAAAGGCTTTTTTGCAGAAAAGATTTTTATAGGTATGTTTATAATGATGTTTAGAGTCATTTGGGGGGACCAAATTCGAAAATTACATTTTTTGGTGAACTTTGATGAAATTTGCGTTTGCACCTTCAGAAGCGTAAATTGACGTTTTCATTTTTGATCCAAAAACACGAATAAAGACTTTTTTGCAGAAAAGATTTTTATAGGTATGTTTCTAATGATGTTTAGAGTCATTTGGGGGACCAAAGTCGAAAATTCATTTTTTTGTGAACTTTGATGAAATTTGCGTTTGCAGCTTCAGAAGCGTAAATTGACGTTTTCCTTCTTGATCCAAAAACACGAATAAAGGCTTTTTTGCAGAAAAGATTTTTATAGGTATGTTTCTAATGATGTTTAGAGTCATTTGGGGGACCAAAGTCGAAAATTCATTTTTTGGTGAACTTTGATGAAATTTTCGTTTGCAGCTTCAGAAGCGTAAATTGACGTTTTCATTTTTGATCCAAAAACACGAATAAAAACTTTTTTTGCAGAAAAGATTTTTATAGGTATGTTTCTAATGATGTTTAGAGTCATTTGGGGGACCAAAGTCGAAAATTCATTTTTTGGTGAACTTTGATGAAATTTGCGTTTGCAGCTTCAGAAGCGTAAATTGACGCTTTCATTTTTGATCCAAAAACACGAATAAAGGCTTTTTTGCAGAAAAGATTTTATAGGTATGTTTCTAATGATGTTTAGAGTCATTTGGGGGACCAAAGTCGAAAATTAATTTTTTGGTGAACTTTGATGAAATTTGCGTTTGCAGCTTCAGAAGCGTAAATTGACGTTTTCATTTTTGATCCAAAAACACGAATAAAGGCTTTTTTGCAGAAAAGATTTTTATAGGTATGTTTCTAATGATGTTTAGAGTCATTTGGGGGACCAAAGTCGAAAATTCATTTTTTGGTGAACTTTGATGAAATTTGCGTTTGCAGCTTCAGAAGCGTAAATTGACGTTTTCATTTTTGATCCAAAATCACGAATAAAGGCTTTTTTGCAGAAAAGATTTTTATAGGTATGTTTATAATGATGTTTAGAGTCATTTGGGGGGACCAAATTCGAAAATTACATTTTTTGGTGAACTTTGATGAAATTTGCGTTTGCACCTTCAGAAGCGTAAATTGACGTTTTCATTTTTGATCCAAAAACACGAATAAAGACTTTTTTGCAGAAAAGATTTTTATAGGTATGTTTCTAATGATGTTTAGAGTCATTTGGGGGACCAAAGTCGAAAATTCATTTTTTTGTGAACTTTGATGAAATTTGCGTTTGCAGCTTCAGAAGCGTAAATTGACGTTTTCCTTCTTGATCCAAAAACACGAATAAAGGCTTTTTTGCAGAAAAGATTTTTATAGGTATGTTTCTAATGATGTTTAGAGTCATTTGGGGGACCAAAGTCGAAAATTCATTTTTTGGTGAACTTTGATGAAATTTTCGTTTGCAGCTTCAGAAGCGTAAATTGACGTTTTCATTTTTGATCCAAAAACACGAATAAAGACTTTTTTTGCAGAAAATATTTTTATAGGTATGTTTCTAATGATGTTTAGAGTCATTTGGGGGACCAAAGTCGAAAATTCATTTTTTGGTGAACTTTGATGAAATTTGCGTTAGCAGCTTCAGAAGCGTAAATTGACGTTTTCATTTTTTATCCAAAAACACGAATAAAGGCTTTTTTGCAGAAAAGATTTTTATAGGTATGTTTCTAATGATGTTTAGAGTCATTTGGGGGACCAAAGTCGAAAATTCATTTTTTGGTGAACTTTGATGAAATTTGCGTTTGCAGCTTCAGAAGCGTAAATTGACGTTTTCATTTTTGATCCAAAAACACGAATAAAGGCTTTTTTGCAGAAAAGATTTTATAGGTATGTTTCTAATGATGTTTAGAGTCATTTGGGGGACCAAAGTCGAAAATTCATTTTTTGGTGAACTTTGATGAAATTTGCGTTTGCAGCTTCAGAAGCGTAAATTGACGTTTTCATTTTTGATCCAAAAACACGAATAAAGGCTTTTTTGCAGAAAAGATTTTTATAGGTATGTTTCTAATGATGTTTAGAGTCATTTGGGGGACCAAAGTCGAAAATTCATTTTTTGGTGAACTTTGATGAAATTTGCGTTTGCAGCTGCAGAAGCGTAAATTGACGTTTTCATTTTTGATCCAAAATCACGAATAAAGGCTTTTTTGCAGAAAAGATTTTTATAGGTATGTTTATAATGATGTTTAGAGTCATTTGGGGGGACCAAATTCGAAAATTACATTTTTTGGTGAACTTTGATGAAATTTGCGTTTGCACCTTCAGAAGCGTAAATTGACGTTTTCATTTTTGATCCAAAAACACGAATAAAGACTTTTTTGCAGAAAAGATTTTTATAGGTATGTTTCTAATGATGTTTAGAGTCATTTGGGGGACCAAAGTCGAAAATTCATTTTTTTGTGAACTTTGATGAAATTTGCGTTTGCAGCTTCAGAAGCGTAAATTGACGTTTTCCTTCTTGATCCAAAAACACGAATAAAGGCTTTTTTGCAGAAAAGATTTTTATAGGTATGTTTCTAATGATGTTTAGAGTCATTTGGGGGACCAAAGTCGAAAATTCATTTTTTGGTGAACTTTGATGAAATTTTCGTTTGCAGCTTCAGAAGCGTAAATTGACGTTTTCATTTTTGATCCAAAAACACGAATAAAGACTTTTTTTGCAGAAAATATTTTTATAGGTATGTTTCTAATGATGTTTAGAGTCATTTGGGGGACCAAAGTCGAAAATTCATTTTTTGGTGAACTTTGATGAAATTTGCGTTAGCAGCTTCAGAAGCGTAAATTGACGTTTTCATTTTTTATCCAAAAACACGAATAAAGGCTTTTTTGCAGAAAAGATTTTTATAGGTATGTTTCTAATGATGTTTAGAGTCATTTGGGGGACCAAAGTCGAAAATTCATTTTTTGGTGAACTTTGATGAAATTTGCGTTTGCAGCTTCAGAAGCGTAAATTGACGTTTTCATTTTTGATCCAAAAACACGAATAAAGGCTTTTTTGCAGAAAAGATTTTATAGGTATGTTTCTAATGATGTTTAGAGTCATTTGGGGGACCAAAGTCGAAAATTCATTTTTTGGTGAACTTTGATGAAATTTGCGTTTGCAGCTTCAGAAGCGTAAATTGACGTTTTCATTTTTGATCCAAAAACACGAATAAAGGCTTTTTTGCAGAAAAGATTTTTATAGGTATGTTTCTAATGATGTTTAGAGTCATTTGGGTGACCAAAGTCGAAAATTCATTTTTTGGTGAACTTTGATGAAATTTGCGTTTGCAGCTTCAGAAGCGTAAATTGACGTTTTCATTTTTGATCCAAAATCACGAATAAAGGCTTTTTTGCAGAAAAGATTTTTATAGGTATGTTTATAATGATGTTTAGAGTCATTTGGGGGGACCAAATTCGAAAATTACATTTTTTGGTGAACTTTGATGAAATTTGCGTTTGCACCTTCAGAAGCGTAAATTGACGTTTTCATTTTTGATCCAAAAACACGAATAAAGACTTTTTTGCAGAAAAGATTTTTATAGGTATGTTTCTAATGATGTTTAGAGTCATTTGGGGGACCAAAGTCGAAAATTCATTTTTTGGTGAACTTTGATGAAATTTTCGTTTGCAGCTTCAGAAGCGTAAATTGACGTTTTCATTTTTGATCCAAAAACACGAATAAAGGCTTTTTTTGCAGAAAATATTTTTATAGGTATGTTTCTAATGATGTTTAGAGTCATTTGGGGGACCAAAGTCGAAAATTCATTTTTTGGTGAACTTTGATGAAATTTGCGTTAGCAGCTTCAGAAGCGTAAATTGACGTTTTCATTTTTTATCCAAAAACACGAATAAAGGCTTTTTTGCAGAAAAGATTTTTATAGGTATGTTTCTAATGATGTTTAGAGTCATTTGGGGGACCAAAGTCGAAAATTCATTTTTTGGTGAACTTTGATGAAATTTGCGTTTGCAGCTTCAGAAGCGTAAATTGACGTTTTCATTTTTGATCCAAAAACACGAATAAAGGCTTTTTTGCAGAAAAGATTTCTATAGGTATGTTTCTAATGATGTTTAGAGTCATTTTGGGGACCAAAGTCGAAAATTCATTTTTTGGTGAACTTTGATGAAATTTGCGTTTGCAGCTTCAGAAGCGTAAATTGACGTTTGCATTTTTGATCCAAAAACACGAATAAAGGCTTTTTTGCAGAAAAGATTTTTATAGGTATGTTTCTAATGATGTTTAGAGTCATTTGGGGGACCAAAGTCGAAAATTCATTTTTTGGTGAACTTTGATGAAATTTCCGTTTGCAGCTTCAGAAGCGTAAATTGACGTTTTCATTTTTGATCCAAAAACACGAATAAAAACTTTTTTTGCAGAAAAGATTTTTATAGGTATGTTTCTAATGATGTTTAGAGTCATTTGGGGGACCAAAGTCGAAAATTCATTTTTTGGTGAACTTTGATGAAATTTGCGTTTGCAGCTTCAGAAGCGTAAATTGACGTTTTCATTTTTGATCCAAAAACACGAATAAAGGCTTTTTTGCAGAAAAGATTTTATAGGTATGTTTCTAATGATGTTTAGAGTCATTTGGGGGACCAAAGTCGAAAATTCATTTTTTGGTGAACTTTGATGAAATTTGCGTTTGCAGCTTCAGAAGCGTAAATTGACGTTTTCATTTTTGATCCAAAAACACGAATAAAGGCTTTTTTGCAGAAAAGATTTTTATAGGTATGTTTCTAATGATGTTTAGAGTCATTTGGGGGACCAAAGTCGAAAATTCATTTTTTGGTGAACTTTGATGAAATTTGCGTTTGCAGCTTCAGAAGCGTAAATTGACGTTTTCATTTTTGATCCAAAATCACGAATAAAGGCTTTTTTGCAGAAAAGATTTTTATAGGTATGTTTATAATGATGTTTAGAGTCATTTGGGGGGACCAAATTCGAAAATTACATTTTTTGGTGAACTTTGATGAAATTTGCGTTTGCACCTTCAGAAGCGTAAATTGACGTTTTCATTTTTGATCCAAAAACACGAATAAAGACTTTTTTGCAGAAAAGATTTTTATAGGTATGTTTCTAATGATGTTTAGAGTCATTTGGGGGACCAAAGTCGAAAATTCATTTTTTGGTGAACTTTGATGAAATTTGCGTTTGCAGCTTCAGAAGCGTAAATTGACGTTTTCATTTTTGATCCAAAAACACGAATAAAGGCTTTTTTGCAGAAAATATTTTTATAGGTATGTTTATAATGATGTTTAGAGTCATTTGGGGGGACCAAATTCGAAAATTACATTTTTTGGTGAACTTTGATGAAATTTGCGTTTGCACCTTCAGAAGCGTAAATTGACGTTTTCATTTTTGATCCAAAAACACGAATAAAGACTTTTTTGCAGAAAAGATTTTTATAGGTATGTTTCTAATGATGTTTAGAGTCATTTGGGGGACCAAAGTCGAAAATTCATTTTTTGGTGAACTTTGATGAAATTGGCGTTTGCAGCTTCAGAAGCGTAAATTGACGTTTTCATTTTTGATCCAAAAACACGAATAAAGGCTTTTTTTGCAGAAAAGATTTTTATAGGTATGTTTCTAATGATGTTTAGAGTCATTTGGGGGACCAAAGTCGAAAATTCATTTTTTGGTGAACTTTGATGAAATTTGCGTTAGCAGCTTCAGAAGCGTAAATTGACGTTTTCATTTTTTATCCAAAAACACGAATAAAGGCTTTTTTGCAGAAAAGATTGTTATAGGTATGTTTCTAATGATGTTTAGAGTCATTTGGGGGACCAAAGTCGAAAATTCATTTTTTGGTGAACTTTGATGAAATTTGCGTTTGCAGCTTCAGAAGCGTAAATTGACGTTTTCCTTCTTGATCCAAAAACACGAATAAAGGCTTTTTTGCAGAAAAGATTTTTATAGGTATGTTTCTAATGATGTTTAGAGTCATTTGGGGGACCAAAGTCGAAAATTCATTTTTTGGTGAACTTTGATGAAATTTGCGTTAGCAGCTTCAGAAGCGTAAATTGACGTTTTCATTTTTTATCCAAAAACACGAATAAAGGCTTTTTTGCAGAAAAGATTGTTATAGGTATGTTTCTAATGATGTTTAGAGTCATTTGGGGGACCAAAGTCGAAAATTCATTTTTTGGTGAACTTTGATGAAATTTGCGTTTGCAGCTTCAGAAGCGTAAATTGACGTTTTCCTTCTTGATCCAAAAACACGAATAAAGGCTTTTTTGCAGAAAAGATTTTTATAGGTATGTTTCTAACGATGTTTAGAGTCATTTGGGGGACCAAAGTCGAAAATTCATTTTTTGGTGAACTTTGATGAAATTTGCGTTTGCAGCTTCAGAAGCGTAAATTGACGTTTTCCTTCTTGATCCAAAAACACGAATAAAGGCTTTTTTGCAGAAAAGATTTTTATAGGTATGTTTCTAATAATGTTTAGAGTCATTTGGGGGACCAAAGTCGAAAATTCATTTTTTGGTGAACTTTGATGAAATTTGCGTTTGCAGTTCAGAAGCGTAAATTGACGTTTACATTTTTGATCCAAAAACACGAATAAAGGCTTATTTGCAGAAAAGATTTGTATAGGTATGTTTCTAATGATGTTTAGAGTCATTTGGGGGACCAAAGTCGAAAATTCATTTTTTGGTGAACTTTGATGAAATTTGCGTTTGCAGCTTCAGAAGCGTAAATTGACGTTTTCATTTTTGATCCAAAAACACGAATAAAACTTTTTTTGCAGAAAAGATTTTTATAGGTATGTTTCTAATGATGTTTAGAGTCCTTTGGGGGACCAAAGTCGAAAATTCATTTTTTGGTGAACTTTGATGAAATTTGCGTTTGCAGCTTCAGAAGCGTAAATTGACGTTTTCATTTTTGATCCAAAAACACGAATAAAGGCTTTTTTGCAGAAAAGATTTTTATAGGTATGTTTCTAATGATGTTTAGAGTCATTTGGGGGACCAAAGTCGAAAATTCATTTTTTGGTGAACTTTGATGAAATTTTCGTTTGCAGCTTCAGAAGCGTAAATTGACGTTTTCATTTTTTATCCAAAAACACGAATAAAGGCTTTTTTGCAGAAAAGATTGTTATAGGTATGTTTCTAATGATGTTTAGAGTCATTTGGGGGACCAAAGTCGAAAATTCATTTTTTGGTGAACTTTGATGAAATTTGCGTTTGCAGCTTCAGAAGCGTAAATTGACGTTTTCATTTTTGATCCAAAAACACGAATAAAGGCTTTTTTTGCAGAAAAGATTTTTATAGGTATGTTTCTAATGATGTTTAGAGTCATTTTGGGGACCAAAGTCGAAAATTCATTTTTTGGTGAACTTTGATGAAATTTGCGTTTGCAGTTTCAGAAGCGTAAATTGACGTTTGCATTTTTGATCCAAAAACACGAATAAAGGCTTTTTTGCAGAAAAGATTTTTATAGGTATGTTTCTAATGATGTTTAGAGTCATTTGGGGGACCAAAGTCGAAAATTCATTTTTTGGTGAACTTTGATGAAATTTGCGTTTGCAGCTTCAGAAGCGTAAATTGACGTTTTCATTTTTGATCCAAAAACACGAATAAAAACTTTTTTTGCAGAAAAGATTTTTATAGGTATGTTTCTAATGATGTTTAGAGTCATTTGGGGGACCAAAGTCGAAAATTCATTTTTTGGTGAACTTTGATGAAATTTGCGTTTGCAGCTTCAGAAGCGTAAATTGACGTTTTCATTTTTGATCCAAAAACACGAATAAAGGCTTTTTTGCAGAAAATATTTTTATAGGTATGTTTCTAATGATGTTTAGAGTCATTTGGGGGACCAAAGTCGAAAATTCATTTTTTGGTGAACTTTGATGAAATTTGCGTTTGCAGCTTCAGAAGCGTAAATTGACGTTTTCATTGTTTATCCAAAAACACGAATAAAGGCTTTTTTGCAGAAAAGATTTTATAGGTATGTTTCTAATGATGTTTAGAGTCATTTGGGGGACCAAAGTCGAAAATTCATTTTTTGGTGAACTTTGATGAAATTTGCGTTTGCAGCTTCAGAAGCGTAAATTGACGTTTTCATTTTTGATCCAAAAACACGAATAAAGGCTTTTTTTGCAGAAAAGATTTTTATAGGTATGTTTCTTATGATGTTTAGAGTCATTTGGGGGACCAAAGTCGAAAATTCATTTTTTGGTGAACTTTGATGAAATTTGCGTTTGCAGCTTCAGAAGCGTAAATTGACGTTTTCATTTTTGATCCAAAAACACGAATAAAGGCTTTTTTGCAGAAAAGATTTTTATAGGTATGTTTCTAATGATGTTTAGAGTCATTTGGGGGACCAAAGTCGAAAATTCATTTTTTGGTGAACTTTGATGAAATTTGCGTTTGCAGCTTCAGAAACGTAAATTGACGTTTTCATTTTTGATCCAAAAACACGAATAAAGGCTTTTTTGCAGAAAAGATTTTTATAGGTATGTTTCTAATGATGTTTAGAGTCATTTGGGGGACCAAAGTCGAAAATTCATTTTTTGGTGAACTTTGATGAAATTTGCGTTTGCAGCTTCAGAAGCGTAAATTGACGTTTTCATTTTTGATCCAAAAACACGAATAAAGGCTTTTTTGCAGAAAAGATTTTTATAGGTATGTTTCTAATGATGTTTAGAGTCATTTGGGGGACCAAAGTCGAAAATTCATTTTTTGGTGAACTTTGATGAAATTTGCGTTTGCAGCTTCAGAAGCGTAAATTGACGTTTTCATTTTTGATCCAAAAACACGAATAAAGGCTTTTTTTGCAGAAAAGATTTTTATAGGTATGTTTCTAATGATGTTTAGAGTCATTTGGGGGACCAAAGTCGAAAATTCATTTTTTGGTGAACTTTGATGAAATTTGCGTTTGCAGCTTCAGAAGCGTAAATTGACGTTTTCATTTTTGATCCAAAAACACGAATAAAGGCTTTTTTTGCAGAAAAGATTTTTATAGGTATGTTTCTTATGATGTTTAGAGTCATTTGGGGGACCAAAGTCGAAAATTCATTTTTTGGTGAACTTTGATGAAATTTGCGTTTGCAGCTTCAGAAGCGTAAATTGACGTTTTCATTTTTGATCCAAAAACACGAATAAAGGCTTTTTTGCAGAAAAGATTTTTATAGGTATGTTTCTAATGATGTTTAGAGTCATTTGGGGGACCAAAGTCGAAAATTCATTTTTTGGTGAACTTTGATGAAATTTGCGTTTGCAGCTTCAGAAGCGTAAATTGACGTTTTCATTTTTTATCCAAAAACACGAATAAAGGCTTTTTTGCAGAAAAGATTTTTATAGGTATGTTTCTAATGATGTTTAGAGTCATTTGGGGGACCAAAGTCGAAAATTCATTTTTTGGTGAACTTTGATGAAATTTGCGTTTGCAGCTTCAGAAGCGTAAATTGACGTTTTCAATTTTGATCCAAAAACACGAATAAAGGCTTTTATGCAGAACAGATTTTTATAGGTATGTTTATAATGATGTTTAGAGTCATTTGGGGGACCAAAGTCGAAAATTCATTTTTTGGTGAACTTTGATGAAATTTGCGTTTGCACCTTCAGAAGCGTAAATTGACGTTTTCATTTTTGATCCAAAAACACGAATAAAGACTTTTTTGCAGAAAAGATTTTTATAGGTATGTTTCTAATGATGTTTAGAGTCATTTGGGGGACCAAAGTCGAAAATTCATTTTTTGGTGAACTTTGATGAAATTTGCGTTTGCAGCTTCAGAAACGTAAATTGACGTTTTCATTTTTGATCCAAAAACACGAATAAAGGCTTTTTTGCAGAAAAGATTTTTATAGGTATGTTTCTAATGATGTTTAGAGTCATTTGGGGGACCAAAGTCGAAAATTCATTTTTTGGTGAACTTTGATGAAATTTGCGTTTGCAGCTTCAGAAGCGTAAATTGACGTTTTCATTTTTGATCCAAAAACACGAATAAAGGCTTTTTTGCAGAAAAGATTTTTATAGGTATGTTTCTAATGATGTTTAGAGTCATTTGGGGGACCAAAGTCGAATATTCATTTTTTGGTGAACTTTGATGAAATTTGCGTTTGCAGCTTCAGAAGCGTAAATTGACGTTTTCATTTTTGATCCAAAAACACGAATAAAGGCTTTTTTGCAGAAAAGATTTTTATAGGTATGTTTCTAATGATGTTTAGAGTCATTTGGGGGACCAAAGTCGAAAATTCATTTTTTGGTGAACTTTGATGAAATTTGCGTTTGCAGCTTCAGAAGCGTAAATTGACGTTTTCATTTTTTATCCAAAAACACGAATAAAGGCTTTTTTTGCACAAAAGATTTTTATAGGTATGTTTCTAATGATGTTTAGAGTCATTTGGGGGACCAAAGTCGAAAATTCATTTTTTGGTGAACTTTGATGAAATTTGCGTTTGCAGCTTCAGAAGCGTAAATTGACGTTTTCATTTTTGATCCAAAAACACGAATAAAGGCTTTTTTTGCAGAAAAGATTTTTATAGGTATGTTTCTTATGATGTTTAGAGTCATTTGGGGGACCAAAGTCGAAAATTCATTTTTTGGTGAACTTTGATGAAATTTGCGTTTGCAGCTTCAGAAGCGTAAATTGACGTTTTCATTTTTGATCCAAAAACACGAATAAAGGCTTTTTTGCAGAAAAGATTTTTATAGGTATGTTTCTAATGATGTTTAGAGTCATTTGGGGGACCAAAGTCGAAAATTCATTTTTTGGTGAACTTTGATGAAATTTGCGTTTGCAGCTTCAGAAGCGTAAATTGACGTTTTCATTTTTTATCCAAAAACACGAATAAAGGCTTTTTTGCAGAAAAGATTTTTATAGGTATGTTTCTAATGATGTTTAGAGTCATTTGGGGGACCAAAGTCGAAAATTCATTTTTTGGTGAACTTTGATGAAATTTGCGTTTGCAGCTTCAGAAGCGTAAATTGACGTTTTCAATTTTGATCCAAAAACACGAATAAAGGCTTTTATGCAGAACAGATTTTTATAGGTATGTTTATAATGATGTTTAGAGTCATTTGGGGGACCAAAGTCGAAAATTCATTTTTTGGTGAACTTTGATGAAATTTGCGTTTGCAGCTTCAGAAGCGTAAATTGACGTTTTCATTTTTGATCCAAAAACACGAATAAAGGCTTTTTTGCAGAAAAGATTTTTATAGGTATGTTTCTAATGATGTTTAGAGTCATTTGGGGGACCAAAGTCGAAAATTCATTTTTTGGTGAACTTTGATGAAATTGGCGTTTGCAGCTTCAGAAGCGTAAATTGACGTTTTCATTTTTGATCCAAAAACACGAATAAAGGCTTTTTTTGCAGAAAAGATTTTTATAGGTATGTTTCTAATGATGTTTAGAGTCATTTGGGGGACCAAAGTCGAAAATTCATTTTTTGGTGAACTTTGATGAAATTTGCGTTTGCAGCTTCAGAAGCGTAAATTGACGTTTTCATTTTTGATCCAAAAACACGAATAAAGGCTTTTTTGCAGAAAAGATTTTTATAGGTATGTTTCTAATGATGTTTAGAGTCATTTGGGGGACCAAAGTCGAAAATTCATTTTTTGGTGAACTTTGATGAAATTTGCGTTTGCAGCTTCAGAAGCGTAAATTGACGTTTTCATTTTTGATCCAAAAACACGAATAAAGGCTTTTTTTGCAGAAAAGATTTTTATAGGTATGTTTCTAATGATGTTTAGAGTCATTTGGGGGACCAAAGTCGAAAATTCATTTTTTGGTGAACTTTGATGAAATTTGCGTTTGCAGCTTCAGAAGCGTAAATTGACGTTTTCATTTTTGATCCAAAAACACGAATAAAGGCTTTTTTTGCAGAAAAGATTTTTATAGGTATGTTTCTTATGATGTTTAGAGTCATTTGGGGGACCAAAGTCGAAAATTCATTTTTTGGTGAACTTTGATGAAATTTGCGTTTGCAGCTTCAGAAGCGTAAATTGACGTTTTCATTTTTGATCCAAAAACACGAATAAAGGCTTTTTTGCAGAAAAGATTTTTATAGGTATGTTTCTAATGATGTTTAGAGTCATTTGGGGGACCAAAGTCGAAAATTCATTTTTTGGTGAACTTTGATGAAATTTGCGTTTGCAGCTTCAGAAGCGTAAATTGACGTTTTCATTTTTTATCCAAAAACACGAATAAAGGCTTTTTTGCAGAAAAGATTGTTATAGGTATGTTTCTAATGATGTTTAGAGTCATTTGGGGGACCAAAGTCGAAAATTCATTTTTTGGTGAACTTTGATGAAATTTGCGTTTGCAGCTTCAGAAGCGTAAATTGACGTTTTCATTTTTGATCCAAAAACACGAATAAAGGCTTTTATGCAGAAAAGATTTTTATAGGTATGTTTATAATGATGTTTAGAGTCATTTGGGGGACCAAAGTCGAAAATTCATTTTTTGGTGAACTTTGATGAAATTTGCGTTTGCAGCTTCAGAAGCGTAAATTGACGTTTTCATTTTTGATCCAAAAACACGAATAAAGACTTTTTTGCAGAAAAGATTTTTATAGGTATGTTTCTAATGATGTTTAGAGTCATTTGGGGGACCAAAGTCGAAAATTCATTTTTTTGTGAACTTTGATGAAATTTGCGTTTGCAGCTTCAGAAGCGTAAATTGACGTTTTCCTTCTTGATCCAAAAACACGAATAAAGGCTTTTTTGCAGAAAAGATTTTTATAGGTATGTTTCTAATGATGTTTAGAGTCATTTGGGGGACCAAAGTCGAAAATTCATTTTTTGGTGAACTTTGATGAAATTTGCGTTTGCAGCTTCAGAAGCGTAAATTGACGTTTTCATTTTTGATCCAAAAACACGAATAAAGGCTTTTTTGCAGAAAAGATTTTTATAGGTATGTTTCTAATGATGTTTAGAGTCATTTGGGGGACCAAAGTCGAAAATTCATTTTTTGGTGAACTTTGATGAAATTTGCGTTTGCACCTTCAGAAGCGTAAATTGACGTTTTCATTTTTGATCCAAAAACACGAATAAAGACTTTCTTGCAGAAAAGATTTTTATAGGTATGTTTCTAATGATGTTTAGAGTCATTTGGGGGACCAAAGTCGAAAATTCATTTTTTGGTGAACTTTGATGAAATTTGCGTTTGCAGCTTCAGAAGCGTAAATTGACGTTTTCATTTTTGATCCAAAAACACGAATAAAGGCTTTTTTGCAGAAAAGATTGTTATAGGTATGTTTCTAATGATGTTTAGAGTCATTTGGGGGACCAAAGTCGAAAATTCATTTTTTGGTGAACTTTGATGAAATTTGCGTTTGCAGCTTCAGAAGCGTAAATTGACGTTTTCATTTTTGATCCAAAAACACGAATAAAACTTTTTTTGCAGAAAAGATTTTTATAGGTATGTTTCTAATGATGTTTAGAGTCCTTTGGGGGACCAAAGTCGAAAATTCATTTTTTGGTGAACTTTGATGAAATTTGCGTTTGCAGCTTCAGAAGCGTAAATTGACGTTTTCATTTTTGATCCAAAAACACGAATAAAGGCTTTTTTGCAGAAAAGATTTTTATAGGTATGTTTCTAATGATGTTTAGAGTCATTTGGGGGACCAAAGTCGAAAATTTATTTTTTGGTGAACTTTGATGAAATTGGCGTTTGCAGCTTCAGAAGCGAAAATTGACGTTTTCATTTTTGATCCAAAAACACGAATAAAGGCTTTTTTTGCAGAAAAGATTTTTATAGGTATGTTTCTAATGATGTTTAGAGTCATTTGGGGGACCAAAGTCGAAAATTCATTTTTTGGTGAACTTTGATGAAACTTGCGTTTGCAGCTTCAGAAGCGTAAATTGACGTTTTCAATTTTTATCCAAAAACACGAATAAAGGCTTTTTTGCAGAAAAGATTTTATAGGTATGTTTCTAATGATGTTTAGAGTCATTTTTGGGGACCAAAGTCGAAAATTCATTTTTTGGTGAACTTTGATGAAATTTGCGTTAGCAGCTTCAGAAGCGTAAATTGACGTTTTCATTTTTTATCCAAAAACACGAATAAAGGCTTTTTTGCAGAAAAGATTTTTATAGGTATGTTTCTAATGATGTTTAGAGTCATTTGGGGGACCAAAGTCGAAAATTCATTTTTTGGTGAACTTTGATGAAATTTGCGTTTGCAGCTTCAGAAGCGTAAATTGACGTTTTCATTTTTGATCCAAAAACACGAATAAAGGCTTTTTTTGCAGAAAAGATTTTTATAGGTATGTTTCTAATGATGTTTAGAGTCATTTGGGGGACCAAAGTCGAAAATTCATTTTTTGGTGAACTTTGATGAAATTTGCGTTTGCAGCTTCAGAAGCGTAAATTGACGTTTTCATTTTTGATCCAAAAACACGAATAAAGGCTTTTTTTGCAGAAAAGATTTTTATAGGTATGTTTCTTATGATGTTTAGAGTCATTTGGGGGACCAAAGTCGAAAATTCATTTTTTGGTGAACTTTGATGAAATTTGCGTTTGCAGCTTCAGAAGCGTAAATTGACGTTTTCATTTTTGATCCAAAACGCGAATAAGGGCTTTTTTGCAGAAAAGATTTTTATAGGTATGTTTCTAATGATGTTTAGAGTCATTTGGGGGACCAAAGTCGAAAATTCATTTTTTGGTGAACTTTGATGAAATTTGCGTTTGCAGCTTCAGAAGCGTAAATTGACGTTTTCATTTTTTATCCAAAAACACGAATAAAGGCTTTTTTGCAGAAAAGATTTTTATAGGTATGTTTCTAATGATGTTTAGAGTCATTTGGGGGACCAAAGTCGAAAATTCATTTTTTGGTGAACTTTGATGAAATTTGCGTTTGCAGCTTCAGAAGCGTAAATTGACGTTTTCATTTTTGATCCAAAAACACGAATAAAGGCTTTTTTGCAGAAAAGATTTTATAGGTATGTTTCTAATGATGTTTAGAGTCATTTGGGGGACCAAAGTCGAAAATTCATTTTTTGGTGAACTTTGATGAAATTTGCGTTTGCAGCTTCAGAAGCGTAAATTGACGTTTTCATTTTTGATCCAAAAACACGAATAAAGGCTTTTTTGCAGAAAAGATTTTTATAGGTATGTTTCTAATGATGTTTAGAGTCATTTGGGGGACCAAAGTCGAAAATTCATTTTTTGGTGAACTTTGATGAAATTTGCGTTTGCAGCTTCAGAAGCGCAAATTGACGTTTTCATTTTTTATCCAAAAACACGAATAAAGGCTTTTTTGCAGAAAAGAATTTTATAGGTATGTTTCTAATGATGTTTAGAGTCATTTGGGGGACCAAAGTCGAAAATTCATTTTTTGGTGAACTTTGATGAAATTGGCGTTTGCAGCTTCAGAAGCGTAAATTGACGTTTTCATTTTTGATCCAAAAACACGAATAAAGGCTTTTTTTGCAGAAAATATTTTTATAGGTATGTTTCTAATGATGTTTAGAGTCATTTGGGGGACCAAAGTCGAAAATTCATTTTTTGGTGAACTTTGATGAAATTTGCGTTTGCAGCTTCAGAAGCGTAAATTGACGTTTTCATTTTTTATCCAAAAACACGAATAAAGGCTTTTTTGCAGAAAATATTTTTATAGGTATGTTTCTAATGATGTTTAGAGTCATTTGGGGGACCAAAGTCGAAAATTCATTTTTTGGTGAACTTTGATGAAATTTGCGTTTGCAGCTTCAGAAGCGTAAATTGACGTTTTCATTTTTTATCCAAAAACACGAATAAAGGCTTTTTTGCAGAAAAGATTTTTATAGGTATGTTTCTAATGATGTTTAGAGTCATTTGGGGGACCAAAGTCGAAAATTCATTTTTTGGTGAACTTTGATGAAATTTGCGTTTGCAGCTTCAGAAGCGTAAATTGACGTTTTCATTTTTGATCCAAAAACACGAATAAAGGCTTTTTTGCAGAAAAGATTTTATAGGTATGTTTCTAATGATGTTTAGAGTCATTTGGGGGACCAAAGTCGAAAATTCATTTTTTGGTGAACTTTGATGAAATTTGCGTTTGCAGCTTCAGAAGCGTAAATTGACGTTTTCATTTTTGATCCAAAAACACGAATAAAGGCTTTTTTGCAGAAAAGATTTTTATAGGTATGTTTCTAATGATGTTTAGAGTCATTTGGGGGACCAAAGTCGAAAATTCATTTTTTGGTGAACTTTGATGAAATTTGCGTTTGCAGCTTCAGAAGCGCAAATTGACGTTTTCATTTTTTATCCAAAAACACGAATAAAGGCTTTTTTGCAGAAAAGATTTTTATAGGTATGTTTCTAATGATGTTTAGAGTCATTTGGGGGACCAAAGTCGAAAATTCATTTTTGGTGAACTTTGATGAAATTGGCGTTTGCAGCTTCAGAAGCGTAAATTGACGTTTTCATTTTTGATCCAAAAACACGAATAAAGGCTTTTTTTGCAGAAAATATTTTTATAGGTATGTTTCTAATGATGTTTAGAGTCATTTGGGGGACCAAAGTCGAAAATTCATTTTTTGGTGAACTTTGATGAAATTTGCGTTAGCAGCTTCAGAAGCGTAAATTGACGTTTTCATTTTTTATCCAAAAACACGAATAAAGGCTTTTTTGCAGAAAAGATTGTTATAGGTATGTTTCTAATGATGTTTAGAGTCATTTGGGGGACCAAAGTCGAAAATTCATTTTTTGGTCAACTTTGATGAAATTTGCGTTTGCAGCTTCAGAAGCGTAAATTGACGTTTTCATTTTTGATCCAAAAACCGAATAAAACTTTTTTTGCAGAAAAGATTTTTAAAGGTATGTTTCTAATGATGTTTAGAGTCATTTGGGGGACTAAAGTCTAAAATTCATTTTTTGGTGAACTTTGATGAAATTTGCGTTTGCAGCTTCAGAAGCGTAAATTGACGTTTTCATTTTTGATCCAAAAACACGAATAAAGGCTTTTTTGCAGAAAAGATTTTTATAGGTATGTTTCTAATGATGTTTAGAGTCATTTGGGGGACCAAAGTCGAAAATTCATTTTTTGGTGAACTTTGATGAAATTTGCGTTTGCAGCTTCAGAAGCGTAAATTGACGTTTTCCTTCTTGATCCAAAAACACGAATAAAGGCTTTTTTGCAGAAAAGATTTTTATAGGTATGTTTCTAATGATGTTTAGAGTCATTTGGGGGACCAAAGTCGAAAATTCCTTTTTTGGTGAACTTTGATGAAATTTGCGTTTGCAGCTTCAGAAGCGTAAATTGACGTTTTCATTTTTGATCCAAAAACACGAATAAAGGCTTTTTTGCAGAAAATATTTTTATAGGTATGTTTCTAATGATGTTTAGAGTCATTTGGGGGACCAAAGTCGAAAATTCATTTTTTGGTGAACTTTGATGAAATTTGCGTTTGCAGCTTCAGAAGCGTAAATTGACGTTTTCATTTTTTATCCAAAAACACGAATAAAGGCTTTTTTGCAGAAAAGATTTTTATAGGTATGTTTCTAATGATGTTTAGAGTCATTTGGGGGACCAAAGTCGAAAATTCATTTGTTGGTGAACTTTGATGAAATTTGCGTTTGCAGCTTCAGAAGCGTAAATTGACGTTTTCATTTTTGATCCAAAAACACGAATAAAGGCTTTTTTGCAGAAAATATTTTTATAGGTATGTTTCTAATGATGTTTAGAGTCATTTGGGGGACCAAAGTCGAAAATTCATTTTTTGGTGAACTTTGATGAAATTTGCGTTTGCAGCTTCAGAAACGTAACTTGACGTTTTCATTTTTGATCCAAAAACACGAATAAAGGCTTTTTTGCAGAAAAGATTTTTATAGGTATGTTTCTAATGATGTTTAGAGTCATTTGGGGGACCAAAGTCGAAAATTCATTTTTTGGTGAACTTTGATGAAATTTGCGTTTGCAGCTTCAGAAGCGTAAATTGACGTTTTCATTTTTGATCCAAAAACACGAATAAAGGCTTTTTTGACATTTTCTATGATCAATGTTTTCTGAGGCTAAACAATTATAATTATGCCCCTTACGTTTGTTAATACCTAGAAAACAAAGACCTGAGGCGTGGGTTTGAAACTGATGCGACGGAAGCTAGAAACAAATATATTTTTTTTTGGGGGGGGGGGGGGGGGGGCATATTATATTGTTATTCAGCCACAGGAGCTGGGATTGGATATCAGTTCCCTTTTGTTCGCTCTTTGACTTTTTAGTCAGAAATTTACCCCAATTCGGATTTGACAATGTGCTGTAATGAAATCTTTTTCATTCATTTCATATAAAGATAATCTCCCAAAGTCGTTTAAATTCCAAACCTATCGATATTCGTTCATGATAAAGCTATCCGCGGATTGTTTAATCGACACCAGTGATATTGATAATATGTCAGATATATTTATATATCAGAAAACGCGATATCCTGGGACTTGTCGTTAAAAGACGTTTTAAAACATTACTCTCCCTTCACTTGTGTAAGTAATAGTATTGGTTTTGGCTCAGAATATGTATATACAGGGCTGGCATGAATCTCTGACTTCTAGCCCGAAAACGTATTCGTATTCATTATATAAACATTTATTTTCTGTTGAGTTATATCTGGGCTGTATAAGTAGCAAACGTTTCCGTACTGCTCTTGCTCAGTTTCGTTGCAGCCCACATCAATTAAATATTGAAACGGGTAGATATACCAATACGCCTAGGAACCTTAGATTTTGTCATATGTGTAATGATGGTCACATTGAGAACGAGTTTAATTTTATCCTAATATGTTCTGCCTATAATCATATTCGTAAGTTATATATCCCTGCAAACTATTATTCTTATCCTTCATCGCATATGTCTTGATGTCTGCTAATAACTCCAGTGTTCTGTGAAACCTGGCTATGTACATTTTCTATGCTATGAAGCAACGCAATAGCCGCTTATTAGCTGTATGATACGATGTAATGTGTATAATGGGCCGATGGCCTACATACACCTGAATAAAGATATATATGATGAAGTCAATCAAACCAATTATTGACTTAGTCTACAATTAGCCTGGCAAACATACACTTAAAGCAAAGGCTTATGGTATGACACAGTTCGTCTGTAGATGCATTTAGCAAACCTCATAAATCCAGGGTTCGAATTCCACCAGGGGCTCCGCAATATTTATTCCGAAGTGTTCCACATGAAGTAAGGTTTGAACGCAGTGCTTCAGAGCAGTGCCACCCATTGTTTTCTAGAGTCAGCCGATGGTCTCAGGTTTCAACACAATGCAAAGTCACAGTGGTATTGTTGGCTCACTGCAATCTTGTAGCCCAGGGCCTAGATTTTCGAAGCTCTCTTAGCACTAAGATAGTCGTAAGCCAATGTTAATGTACGGATCTTACGACTGCCTTAGCGCTAAGAGAGCTTGGAAAATCTAGGCTTGATAAGTACATGTACGATTCCTTCAGGGTAATAATTGTGTAGCGCATTGAGCATGCATTAGCATGGATATGTGCGCATTATATATATACTGTTGTTATTATTATTATCAATTTTAAATGGGGGCGGGATAGCGCAGTGATTAGCGCGTTCGGCCGCGGATCAAGAGGGTCAGGGTTCGAATCCCGCCAGGGGCACGGCAACTTTATCTGCAGTAGAGACCTGTTCTACACGCAGTAAGGTTTGGGTGCAATGCTACACTAAATTTCAGCGTATTGCCACCCAAGGTTCGCTAGTTCCAGCCGCTGCTCGCAGGTTTCACCGCAAAGTATAGCCACATGGCGTTGCGGGCTTTCTCCCTGCCGTAATACTAGCAACGTAGAACAACCAAAATTGAGAGAAGGATATCATACGATAAGAGACGTAAGTTTGAATCACATACGCTAACATCGGTGTCATCTGAATCTACAGAAGATACCCAGGAAAAAATAGAGCATCACACATGGCGAGATACTAAAAAGGATGATGTCATTATTACTCACCAGGACACCAGTCTATCAAGAGAACGACATACTACTACGACACCAAAAGAACAACAGTACCACTCTGACGGCATGACAGAGAGCAGTGAACCATCTGAAATTACATCATGCAATCAGTCTGAGGTCTGTCAACGTAAGCCATCGGTCAACGAAGACAAACACATCGGACAAAGGATAGACAAAGAAACTGATTATGCTGAGAGGTCAGTAACATTTAATAACGAATGGTCAAGAGCTTTTCAAGGAGTTACACCTAGGTTCAAAACAAAGAGACTTGTCCTGTCATTTGTCCGTGCAGATGAACCAGTGAGTGTCATTCAGGACGCAATCTGTGATTATACTAAAAAGCGTGGAGTACATGTGACCAGCGTGAGACTACTGAAACTCTGGGAGGATCCGACTCCTACCTACACTCTGAGGGTTAATGTTGACAGCAGGAATGCTAAACTGATTACAGAGAATGACAACTTCTGGCCAAGGTATGTTAAATGTAGAGAATGGATACCCTACTCTAAATCAGGACAAAGTGCCTCTTATTAGACTTTCACCATGATTGTACGACTGATGTACTACATCGCCATGCTTTCTATTTCTACATGGAACATACGAGGCGTAATGCATAACAGTAACTTCCTTGAAAACATTGCTGATACCTGTGACATTCTTACTTTAGCAGAACACTGGTTAACGGATAACACTAAGTGTTATTTCGAACAGTATAAGGACGACTATGATTGTGCCGTTACAGTAAAGTCTTCACAGAATGGAATGAGAGGAGAAGGTGGTGTGGCAATACTTATGAAGGAAACTTTGAGTCACGATGTGTGTGTTCATTGCATTGAGAATGACAGACTGTGTGCTGTAACCATACATCGCGAACACTGTGTTGATCTGTCTGTAGTTTGTGTTCATCTTCCCTCTTCTAACCAGAGTTACGACATATACGAGGATAGCGTAAAATGCACGTTTGATATTGTGGATGAACTTTCTGTAAGCAGTGTAACGCTTCTGTGTGATATATCAATACAGACCTTTACAAAAGGCCGAATTCACGACGTTCTCTATTATTGACAAAGTACTTAAAAGATCGCCATATGATTCCGACATTTCAAGATATGAAGGATATACCAACGACATGGAGAAACAAATCCAAAACACAGAGTTCGACTGTAGATTATGTCTTCATACCAGAAATGATACAGTCTTCACTACTAGAGAGCAGAGTCGATGAGTCTATCCCGTATGATATTTCAGAGATATCATTTCCCAGTAACTGTAACGTTTATGAATGATTCATTTCTCACTGGACCAAAATCATGGAACTGTAGCTCACTCAAATGGAGCAAAGCTAGCATAAATGATGTAACAATGTATGAGACTGAAGTGGCATTACAGTTGGGTAGGAAACTCCCCAGTACGAACTCCGTAACAGAAGACGTCATCGACAACTATATGGATACCCTCACAACATGTCTACACTCAGCAGCAGCATCTTGTATACCCCTTGGGGTGTATAGACCATACCTAAAGCCCTACTGGAAAGGGTCTCATTTGGACTTTAACCATTATCAGATGAGAACAGCAAAACGGCTCTGGGTATCTAAGGGCAAACCAAGACAAGAAGAGAACCAATCATACAAAGATTATAAAGATTCAAAGAGAGAATTCAGACAGCAGTTGAGAAAAGCGAAGCGAAAATGGAATAAAGAGAAATATGTGGAAATCAACACAGCTAGTGAAGTTGATATTGCAGAATTTTACAGGACGGTTAAGAAACACAGAAAGAAAGATGCGTCAAATGTTCAGAGCAACATTATGTATAAAGGAAAGTGTGCTTCTTCTCCCTTAGAAGTATCTGATCTCTGGTCGGAGTATTACTGTGACTTACTTTCCCCACATCAAAGTACTAACTTTGATATAAACAATCTTGAATATGTAAACAATACTGTTGAAGAGATAGAACGTTCTGACTTCCCATTGTGTGACGGAAAACGGTGTGTCTGTAAGTGATATTAAATCTGTAGTTAAGTCACTTAAGATGAAGAAAGCACCTGGACAAGATCTTATCACTAATGAACATATACGATTTGCTGGCCCTAGTCTGTACGAACACCTGGCTCGCCTATTCAACCTTATAATTCAGGTGTGTTACATACCCAAGTCAATGCGTGTAGGCACAATTCTACCATTATATAAAGGAAACAATAAGAGCAAGACAGACCCAGCTAGTTATAGAGGTATCACACTCACATCAGCAGTGAGTAAGCTATTTGAAAAAATATTACTAGACAAGGTTGAAAAGCATGTGAAATTGACAAATCCTGACTTTCCAAACAAACTCCAGTGTGGATTTCGGAAAGATCACGGTGCAACTATAGCTGTCCATATATTGAAAGAAACAATAGCATACTACATTGAACGAAAATCAAATATATATGTTGGATTCTTGGACAATGAAAAGGCGTTTGACAGGATTTGGCATAATGGACTGCTGTTCAAGTTGTTTGATATTGGTGCTACCGGACGGGCATGGCACTTAATTAAACACTCGTATAAAGAAGCGTCTGCTTGTGTTCAATATAATGGCGTCACGAGTAGAACATTCCCTATCAGACAAGGAGTGGGGCAAGGAAGAGTATTGTCTGCGTGGATGTTTCTCCTCTACATCAACGACCTGATTACCCAACTCGACAACCTCAAAAGGGAAGCAATCATTGGCCAACAACATATACCTTCTGTAGTGCTAGCAGAAGACACGACACTGATCAGTACAACAAGCAACGGTCTACAGGCTTCACTCAATGCTGTACATGGTTACTCGTGTCAGTGGAGAATGTGCTATAATCCAGCAAAGAGTTGTGTTCTTGTTTTCAAAGGTGGAGTAAAGGAAATCAAGGAAAATGAATTTAAATTGAATGACAGATGCGTGCCTATACAAGAAAGTACAATATATGCAGGGTCTTTAATCCATACTACAAAGCAAACTGAGAGAACGAATCGTGCTTGTTCTTCTGCTAGAAGGACAATTGCATCTCTCAAAGATGTTGGTCTTCGCGCAGGGGGATTAAATCGGAGTTAATTGTGCTAAGATATGGCAGCGTATTATCCTAGCAAGTGCCCTATATTCGTGCGAGCTGTGGTCTAACATCACCAGGTCTGAAATGAAAGAAATAGAAAGATTGCACAGATATTTTGCAAGAATTATCCAAGGTTACCATGTACGATCTTCAACTGCTGTTACAACCCAAACTCTCGGCCTCTTGACTATGGAAGCCACGATTGACAAAAAGAAATTGGGCTATCTCGGCAGAATATGTCGAGCGAGTTCAACCCAAATAGTCAAATTGTTCTTCTATTTCAGATATGGACAATTCTTAAGCGGTAGTTTCACCAAAAACTCTGTGATACTTGACTTGATTACTATATGTGTTAAGTATGGACTGTACCAATATCTGCTGCAATATGTGGACAATGGACACTTTCCATCAAAACATGAATGGAAAAATAAATGCAATAAAGCAGTTCTAAGCAGAGAGACATCATTATGGAGACATGAGTTATCCATTCGACCCGAGTTAAGGCGGTTTGCTGCCATACACACGAGCCTCTCGACACATAGACTGTGGAACATGTGTTTACTGTTTGACCTGTACAGTAGACCTGTGTACGCCCTGGTAAAACTGGGGATACTACCCGTCAGTGCTGGACTCTGTCTCATGTGTGATGAGGAGACTGATGATATTGTGCAACACCAACTAGTGTATTGCAATGAACTCTTTAGGGCGAGAAACATTATGTATGACCGTTTATTCGATATTCTACCATTTGAAACGTTCATAAAGCTAGAGAATAGCTCGGATAATGTACGAGTTATCACTCTCCTTGGTGGCATCACCCAAGTTGTGGACCACATTGATCTACATCTGTGGGGTCTATTCATCGACATGGTTGCAAGGAGCATAAGCTCGTGGAATCTAAAACGTATGCTATATCTATGATTCATATCCCATTCAATCATATCTAGTGTAATATCCATTTATGTTTGTCCATCCTTCCATATCAATATAAAATGTACATAGTGATGTATTTTGTGTTCATGAAATAATTCAATGTACTCTCCGACACTATTGGGGGAAATAAAGACAATTCATTCATTCATTCATTTTCATTCATTATGATGAAGTCAATCAAACCAATTATTGAGTACAAATAGCCTGGCAAACATACACTTAAAGCAAAGGCTTATGGGATGACACAGTTCGTCTGTAGATGCATTTAGCAAACTTCATAAATCCAGGGTTCGAATTCCACCAGGGGCTCCGAAGTGTTCCACATGAAGTAAGGTTTGGACGCAGTGCTTCAGAGCAGTGCCACCCATTGTTTTCTAGAGTCAGCCGATGGTCTCAGGTTTCAACACAATGCAAAGTCACAGTGGTATTGTTGGCTCACTGCAATCTTGTAGCCCTGGGCCTAGATTTTCGAAGCTCTCTTAGCACTAAGATAGTCGTAAGCCAATGTTAATGTACGGATCTTACGACTGCCTTAGCGCTAAGAGAGCTTGGAAAATCTAGGCTTGATAAGTACATGTACGATTCCTTCAGGGTAATAATTGTGTAGCGCATTGAGCATGCATTGAGCATGGATATGTGCGCATTATAAATATACTGTTATTATTATTATCAATTTTAAATGGGGGCGGGATAGCGCAGTGATTAGCGCGTTCGGCCGCGGATCAAGAGGTCCAGGGTTCGAATCCCGCCAGGGGCACGGCAACTTTATCTGCAGTAGAGAACTGTTCTACACGCAGTAAGGTTTGGGTGCAATGCTACACTAAATTTCAGCATATTACCACCATGGTTCGCTAGTTCCAGCCGCTGCTCGCAGGTTTCACCGCAAAGTGTAGCCACATGGCGTTGCGGGCTTTCTCCCTGCCATAATACTAGCAGCCGCGATATGAGTGAAATACTCCTGAAAGCGGCGTTAAACTCCAACTCACTCACTCACTCAATTTTAAACAGATAAAATTGTCCCCGGTCACAAAAGACTATTTCAAAACCATACATCATATATGATACAAATGATGCCAAACTCATGAATCCGAACATTTGCAATAACTAATTGTTGAATGATGCACATACATTCTGCTAATATATACACTCATCAGCAGTTTAAGTTAAAATAAATTTATTTTTAAAGCTATATTTAAAGCTTATTTACTTGATAATTGAGTAGAATAGATTGATCTGACACATTAAATCTTCATTTTAGTGTTTTGTGTCTTCGAACTAAGGAAAGGTGATCTTTACTGAAGATTTATGTATTCCATCAAAACAAGATAAAGTATCTTTAGTCATTGCCTATTGCTAAATAATTTGATTTAGAAAGTTTACTTGGATAGCCTCGACTTATGTCCATGAATTCTAATACATAAAGATTGGTTAGTTGATATTTATATGCGCATTATAAATATGCTATTATTATTATTATTATTATTATTATTATTATTATTATTATTATTATAAGTGAAATACTCTTGAAAGCAGCAGTGTTAAACCCCAAATCAATTCACCTCACCTCACCACATCCTCATTAAATGTTGGTCGGTTAAACTACTTTCAGACATACATGTATGACATCTTACATATCAGAAACTCTTGTTAACCATTCACAAAACAAATTAATGGTTAGGTTTTCACATTTTACTTTGTGCGGTCCTCCATCGATTCGTTGTGTTTGCTTTGACATAAACATGTACATTCCAATTTGATTGAAAATATGTTTTATCGATTGTTTTGATAATTTGTCTTCCGGTTTACATTTTCTTGGGTTTTACTTTGTTTTTTAGTGCGATGTTGCTTTTTAACAAATTATACCCCAAAAGAAGTATTGTATTCAAGTGCTTGCATTCTTATCGATATTCCAGGATAAATTAATCGCACTTAGCAAACACAAAATAAAAAGAAATTTTAAAAAGAGATTTCACTATCAAAACTCTCATTTTTATAGACATGATTGTCACATACTTGAAGCATGTATTGATAAGGAACTTACCAGTCCTTTGAAATGGTTATTATGACTATGAACCGGTTGGTAACATGCAACTACTGTCTGCAAAATGAAGTGTTGTAAAATCTCATAAATCATGACGCCAATATAACACATGAGTTTGGCATACTTCTCTCAAACAGGAATGCAAAGACACAATGTTTTTTTCACATGATTTTATTTTCCCCAAGAGGACAGGGTCATACATTAATTTATGTGTTCAAAGAATCTCACATAATTAGAAAATAGGTATCCAAAGTGACTCTGAATTTATTATTTGGTTGGGAATATAGATGACATGTTTTGCAATAATGTGGTGATTATATTTATTAGTTGATAACTGATTTCTTTTTTTAAAAAACACACACATTTGTCTGAGGCCGCATTCACGAACCTCCTAAATGAATATATTGATTGGCAGATAATATTAGGTATACAGCTGTACAAGGAATTTTTTGATACAGAAGAAAATATGTATGATTTAAACATCAGACAGATGACAAAAGCACACTTACATCCTTTGAGACATGGCAAAATAACACCATTTATTATTCGAGGTGAATAACATTTATAACAACAATCACATTTATATGTACGGCAATTTCATCTTATTATTAAACAAGCAACATTACTAATATTTCAACATTACTAACCAAAACAAAATACTGTCAATTTGCAAATGATTTAGGTCATAGAAATATGGTTAACACAATTGCAATCAGACTCTATCTTGTTTTTTAATCCAAAATCACCTTAAACGCTCCTCATATTTACATATCTGCCATTCTTATTCTAAATGCGAAGAATGAGTTCACTTCAAACAGCAAAAGTTCAAGTTTACCTGCAAACATCAAATTTGAATTCCTTAGGCTTCCCTCAGTTAAGCCTATTAAAAGCAATGAGTCTAAAATAACTTAAGCTGCTAAATACTTAAATTACAAAGTATTATATTCGTAACATACACACAATGTAACATGACCATACTACAAATGTGCAAAAGGGACACAACGTGTAATTCATGAAATTTTATTTAGATTTGATACATACAAAAATATCAAATGTCCTGATTTACGTCCAAATCATCTCAGTCGACTTGCATATGTATCCCCTAACGCCAAATATTTGACAATGACTTATTTTCAATAAAACTCGAGCAGCGGCTTAATACACGATGTGAAGCCGAATCCATGCGCCCCATTTACAAGTGTACTAGTTATATGTTCCATTGAACAGTACCAACCAATATCTCTCTCTTTGTCTGCTACATATAAGTTATCAAAATTACGTTTGAACATTTGACGCGCACCAGCCGCGGAACATTGTCCGGTTTTCGATCATAATCACGACTAAACATCTTAAAAACGTGACTATATTGAACATATTGAAACTAAAAGGGTAATTTTCAACAACAGACATTCCTTCTCGATAAAACAACACCCTTGGTAACTTTTGACCTATGTTACTACAATAACATACACTGTGTCCCTTGAACGTGCTGAATTTTTATGTAAAATTTGTGCTGTGGTGTACATATAACAATGGATATACATGTATGCTATGTGTACATTGACAATTAGTTGTGTTGTTTCTTGAAGATGCACAGTGAAGATGTAGAGTGTTGTACAGTGGAGACGTACTGTGATGTACAATGAAGATGTAAAAGTGTTGTACAGTGAAGATGTACAGTGTTGTACAGTGGAGACGTACAGTGTTGTACAGTGAAGATGTACTGTGATGTACTGTGAAGATGTACAGTGTTGTACTGTGACGATGTACTGTGTTGTACAGTGAAGACGTACAGTGTTGTACAGTGAAGATGTACTGAAATGTACAATGAAGATCTAAAAGTGTTGTACAGTGACGATGTACTGTGTTGTACAGTGAAGATGTACAGTGTTGTACAGTGAGGATGTACTGTATTGTACAGTGAAGATATACAGTGTTGTACAGTGAAGATGTACTGTGATGTACTGTGAAGATGTACAGTGTTGTACTGTGAAGATGTAGTGTTATACAGTGAAGATGTACAGTGTTGTACAGTGAAGATGTACAGTGTTGTACAGTGAAGATGTACAGTGTTGTACAGTGAAGATGTACATTGTTGTACAGTGAAGATGTAGTGTTGTACAGTGAAGATGCACAGTGTTGTACAGTGAAGATGCACGGTGTTGTACAGTGAAGATGTACAGTGATGTACAGTGAAGATGTACAGTGTTGTAAAGTGAATATGTACTGTTTTGTACAGTGAAGATGTGCTGTTTTGTACAGTGAAGATGAACAGTGTTGTACAGTGACGATGTACTGTGTTGTACAGCGAAGATGTAATGTGTTGTACTGTGAAGATGTACAGTGTTGTACTGTGAAGATGTCCAGTGTTAAGTGAAGATGTACAGTGTACTACAGTGAAGATGTACAGTGTTGTACAGTGAAGATGTACAGTGTTGTACAGTGAAAATGTACAGTGTTGTACAGTGAAGATGTACAGTGTTCTATAGTGAAGAAGTACAGTGCTGTACAGTGAAGATGTACAGTGGTGTACAGTGAAGATGTGCTGTTGTACAGTGCAGAAATGTTGTGTTGTATAGTAAAATATGTACTATTTACTATGTTGCTCAGTTAAGATTTGCTGGGTTGTATAGTAAAGATGTATTGTGATGTCCAGTGATGAAAATACACTGTGCCCTTCTCGCTTGATATTGTGGTCGAACTTTCAATGATGTATCTTGTACAGTGAACATGTCTTGTAGTGTAGAATCTGAATCGTTTGTGTAAAATAGCGAAATTGTGCAATGAAAATGGGTTGTGTTGTTCATCCTTGAATGCTGTGTTATTGATGTCCAATGTAATGTCAAAAGTATGCTGTGTTTTTAAGTGAAATCTATGTAAAGTATTAATGGGTTATGTTGTGTAGTGAACATACTCTCTGTTGTACAATATTAGTGAGCTGCGTTGTTAACTTCATATATACACTTTATCTTCGCATTTATGAACACTGGGAGTTATGTTTTACACTTAATAACTGATGTACGCACTTCTTTGTTTATAAACTATCAAAGAAAGTTTATGAACAATGTCATGATGTTGTGTTGTTCATTGAGTATCTACCGTATTTTACAATATGAAAATACTTTGATGTACGCTGAATGTGTGCTTTGTCCACGTGTAGATGCACAGTGATGTCGCTATAGACCTCTGTGTACATTGTTAATTCCCTTGTTGAATGTGTAACTGTCCTTGTTGCCCTTAGAGACGATGCTGCAAATGCCTCACTTGTCATTCTGCTTTGTCCGGAAGAAGCTGGTGCCTTCTAAGTTTCATTTCTACTCTCTGTAATATGATGTCAAAATTCCAGTCGCCAACTATGTTTTTGAACCCATTGAGGTTTGAGTGGGAACAATACCAGTACCAGAAGCCGCTTTGTCTATCATTTGCACAATTGAATGTAGGATAATCGTCGTTGTCCCTTTCAGTGGTACTGAAGTTCATGTTGTTATTACGAGACAGCCCGTTTTCTGAAATGAATATAATATACATCTACAAAAACGAAATCTCATTTCAAACACATCGAGCGAAATACTCGTATTTCGTACTACCCTGAAGAGGTCATGTCAGGCGACCTTCACTTTGCCCTTTCACCTTCAATAAATTCAGGAAATCAGAGTCTTTGACAACTTTGACATTGGATGATGTTTTGTTTTCGTCTCATGTCGGTCCAAGGGAGTAATAATAATAATATGTCCATTTAAGGAGCTCACTTATCCATCCACTCAGTGGTTGCTCAAGGCGCTATAGGAGTATTATTACCCTGGTCTAACCCAAGCTGACATAGTTGTCGCTAGAAGGTCACCTCCACAACTGTAACCAGGTACCCATTTGCTGCTGGGTGAACAAAGGCACATTTTGAATAAAGTCACTTACCAAGGGTGACACCATAAGTCTCAACTCATGTCTCAGTGTGGAGCAGGGAATCAACTCTTGAAACTCTCGGTTCTATCAAGCTGCGGGTGACCAACCCATCCAGCGAACCGCGCACGTTGTTGCTGAACTTCACTGATAGCGGTCGACTGAGCTATGCACAGGACCACGTGCCCAGCAAGTAATTGATTGGCTGGAGTAAAAGTTCACCTGGCATGGCCTTCATGGTGCTATACTCAGATCAAAGACGCAGGAGTGCTACCTTTGATCTGATTTAATTGAAATTGCACAAACTAACAAGGGTATAGACAAAGTACCCTCTTGACATTCCATCATACAATTAATCCCCAAAAGCCTAACTCGAGCCAGTTATTACTGGCCACTTTCAGCTTTTAAGGTATTGCAGTACAATAAGAAATCTTTGCATGGAAAAGACTCAGAAATGCAGCAAGATTAAATTAGGCAGAGGAAGAGATTGTGCGTTGTAGGGGAAATTTATCATCATACAAAATATCCATACTGCAATATCAGCAAACCTGTCCTCGAATTACCCGCCCTTGGCCGGAGTGAGCCAATCAAACTGCTACGCAACTTGGACCTGCGAGCCAATGACAATTCATATATCTTCGTTGCTAGGCGCGCACCTCCTGGGCGCGGTCATTTTATTACCCATCCGTCACCGGTTATCTCCCTTGACCATTTCCGTCTTATCCTATCGAGCATTTTCATTTGTTACTGATTTCGTCACGCTGGCCAAGGGCGGGTAATTTGAGTACAGATTTCTCTGATGGAGTGTCCCAGAGGTGATGTTTCGCAGAGTAACGGAGCATATATAAACCCCCTGGGTAACCGAGGATGTTGTTTACACAGGCCTGGTGTTTGATGTCGGATTACATTATGATCCCTAGTTTAAACGTAGGTCTAATATTGAGTGTTATGTAGGTTGCTAAAATTTGAAACTTTATAACGTATCATATATAATACATACCAAACCTTTTGCGACAATGTCCTCCGAGTAACATACCATGAATCTTAGAAAGGGAAGTGAACCTTTAATTTCTTAAAATAATTTACACATTCCAGACATTCTTCTTGATAGATAAACCTTTCAAATTTACCAATACGACGACCACATCTTAATTAACTACTTTTACTCTTATCTATATTGACCTTTAGTTTTCATTTATTGTAAAATCTGACAAGTTATTCAAATGTTTCTGCCGACTAGCCGGGATAAAGTCAAACTATAAACAACAAACAGAAGCTAACTGAGCCAAACTGTAAGAAATCGCGTTTGTGAACAGATTGTACAATTCAAAAAGGCTAAGAATGTTATCTTCTTACGATTATTCGAGAATCAATGCCAACGTCTGATTTGAGTGAGCAACGAGACCTGCTTGTGTCGACAATAACGATTATCATCAACATAGATCTGTCATGTGTGATATTTTAGTATGTATTGAAAGATGAGGGACAATAAACTGGAAAAAATAACTTTTAGAATACGCATCGCCTCTCAAACTTGCCCTCCATCTCCAAACTCATTGATTGCGAGGATTATTCGTCGAGCAATAACACGTTTGATTGGTATGAATCATCATCCTGCCCTCACAACTCTAATGCAAGTCTAATGAAACGGTGCTTCTAAGAGAAGTAAATGACCTTTGATCCCTGGTTGCTAGAGTAATTCTCACACTGCCAGATTTAAGTGCTAGATCCTCTCGGATTCTTCTCAATACATTTCAGGAACATGAAACTGGAATAGGTAGACAGGCACTGGTTCAGTTCTGTTTGTGATAGACACTGTCAGTCACAATGCCCAAAAGCATTTTACAGAAGACTCATCTGACCTGTGGTGTTCGACAGGGTTCGGTCCTACATCCAATACTCATTCTGATGCACATCGATCAACTCTCATCACTGACATCTTCTAGATGATTGCAAGCTTCAGACAAAGATCAAACCCAACAACATCTAGTCAACGTTCAAACATATTTAAATTTAACATGATTATATTTGGGATAACACTACCTTCGATAATACAAATTCGTGTACTTTTTCAGGCCGAGTCCCTTGTGGGATTTAAACCCACATCCTCAGAGTACGGCAACAATCGCAAGGACTGACCGTACCACGAAAATCGAGGTCCATTAAGCTATAGTTAAGCTAAGTTTACATTCATTACCCCTCTGATAGATATAAATTGACGCAGCTTCCCTTCCTTTAAAGGGGCAGTAGCACGTTTTTTCGCTCAAATCAGTTGATGGAATGTATTTGAAAAATAATGTCACCAATAGAAAAACAACATTCGCTCTTCGGAAAATAAAGTAAGAAATAAGTGTAAATGGGTCGGTAAAGCCATGGGAATCGTTTTGTAATTCGAAATAATAAAATGTGTTCACATTAAAGTGGCTGACATGCAATTTTAACACGGTTATTACTACTACTACGGATAATTGGTTTGTGTACTAAGATGGTTTGCACTCTAAAGCCCCTGTCACACTTCAGCGTATCCTCATTCCTTATGAGTTGCGTTTTGATATTTCTTTCATACGCGGCCGTAAGCACTATACGCCGGTCATTGGCATCTTATAAGTTTTAGGTCGTTTTTTGTACGTCGACATACGCATAGACCATTTCTATACGCATGATAGTTTTGGGCATGCTCAAAACTATGCTGCGTACGATGATATGCAACTCATAAGTTATTCATACGCAATGCATCGATTTCCCATCGGTCGAGTGCGGTACACGTACGTAATGAATACGTAGTCGGTATGCACTCCATACGCAGTATTTGCTGCTCTCCCGAACCACATAGGAATAGCGTACGACAGACGTACACATAGCGTACTTGGACCGAATATAACACGCTTGCTGAACGAACTCAAAACGCATCATAACCGTATTCCTTGCAATCGCAAAGCGTATTGTCCTTATGTGAAACTGTGACAAGAATTCAAATCAGCACACATATCGTACATGCCAGACAACAGATCAACATTTGATGTTCCTAAATCATTAATTTATGTGCCATTATATATCCGTCTAATATAATTTATTTTTTTAAAAATAGAGCCATTGGCTCTCTAAGTTATCAGGCTTCTTAGGATTTATATCAGGCATTGCATGTGAAATAATAGGTTCATAACATAAACGTAATGACTCATTACGACCCATCAAATTCCAGTGTGTTTAAGCTCATTAGAAGAAGTAGTAAAATAATTCTCTATAACTCCAACTCAGTATCACTAACTCTCGTAAATTTGCTCTCAAGCCATGTTAGAATGCATGTTATGGTTTATGAAAACATCTAAACATATGCCTGATTCAGGAACTAACACTCTCTCTCTCTCTCTCTCTCTCTCTCTCTCTCTCTCTCTCTCTCTCTCTCTCTCTCTCTCTCTCTCTCTCTCTCTCTCTCTCTCTCTCTCTCTCTCTCTCTCTCTCTCTCTCTCTCTCTCTCTCTCTCTCTCTCTCTCTCTCTCTCTCTCTCTCTCTCTCTCTCTCTCTCTCTCTCTCTCTCTCTCTCTCTCTCTCTCTCTCTCTCTCTCTCTCTCTCTCTCTCTCTCTCTCTCTCTCTACACAACTGTTTTTGGTCCCCCATTAGGGATGCTTTGGGGATATTTCATCTAAGTCATAAAAGGAGTGCGTATATATATCAAGATTTTCAGTATCAATTATTTCAATCAACAGTTTTTCCTATTCTCCCATATGACTGTGAAGTTTCGGGCTTTATGTAAGCTAAATCTATGGAAAGGGAAACTATAAAAATATGCCATATGTGAAAATGTCAACTCCATCAACATTCTCATGTGGCGGGTACATTTCACTTAAAATATATTCGGCTTGTCACGGCTATTACATATTGGCCTAAAATGTTTAAAACTTCACCGGATCGATATATAATTTGTATATACAATGCATTATTGAACGCTTCAGATGAGAAACCTGGGATTGAAAACTTTATGGAGAGAATTGTTCTTCAAGTTTGGTTTTGGATATATTTGGGTCACTGATGTTACTAATAGTGATGCTATTGTGAGATAATTTACACAACGGGTTAAACATATTTATTCCCAAATGTGGAATCATGAGTTGGCAACTAGATTGTATTTTCACATCAAATACCCTTTGCATAAAACATATTTAACTAATATTAATGTGAAGAACTACAAAATTGCACTTACACGCTTCCGTCTCGGCTCACACATGCTTATGGTTGGGAAAGGAAGATGGGTGTGCCTAAAATCCCTTTTGTTTTTATATTATGTCTTTTTTGTTATAACAAAATAAAGGATGAATACCATGTACTCTTAATCCGTCCAAACTATTTAGATATACGAAAACACTATTTGAGTAAAGTTCTACTGCAAAGTAGGTTGAAGTTTATTAGAAGTGCATGTATTTACTTTTTTGTGATTTTGTTTACGGTTCTGGAGAAAAATTAGAAAATGTGAGTCATCCGGTACAACAAATAGTGATACGCAAATCATGTCCATCTCATTCGCATCTCATATGCATCACATTCGCATTTCGCATTTTCACATTCGCATCGGTTGCGTATACAATAATTGTTATGCGCAACTCATACGCACTTACTATACGCTAAAGTGGGCCCTAAAGTAAATATAAATGATATAAACTATCAATATAAATGGGTAATTTGAAACAATCAAATTTTCAAAAACCGTGCTTCAGCCCCTTTAAGTTAATACGTAAGCATTGAGTGTACCACAGTTTCCAGTGAACCCAGATAGCTTTAGGCGGTAGTTTGCAGACTCCTTGGCGACCCTGAATGTGGAGTATTTGGCGTGAAAGCTTGTGTGAGACTCGTTCATCATGTCAATTCTCAGTTCACAGTCCGGTACTGTCAAGCGATGGAGTGCATCATTGCCTGGTTAAAAAGGACACAAAAAATAAGTTTACATATACTTTCAAATGGGTTCACCTGACGAAGGAGTGAAAATTATTAGCTATGTTGGGTCACTCAATTTAATAAATACGTTAAAGATAGGAAGTAGATTTGTTTTTATCTATCTGTAGGAATACAATTTCATTTCAGGTCAGTGACTTGACTATATCTGACATAATAGAAAAACCGCATGAAAAATACTCTTATTGAGCGAAATAATAACAATTATATTATATTGACACTTACTAAAGAAAACACAAAATATTAGATCCTCATAATTCTACTTTAACTTAAATCTTGAGAATTTGTGTATTCAAACATTTAGCTCGACATGACATTGAATGAGTGTGGGTTACCGGATATCTGCATTTCATTGACAAATACCAAGTTTATGTCATCTAGTGAAAAGTGGATACTAACTATATACAGTTTCTACAACTCGAGATGAGATGAACATGGAATTTATCAAAGAAAACCGGATAACCAATTCATTCTATCATTTCATTTGTATTTAATTTGACATTGATTATGTTTGGCATTATTTAGTTATATACCAAGCCAGAAATCATGGGTGATGTTTCCAAATCCCAATGCATATTCGGTCCAGTTTCGGTTGAAATCAGACAATTCAGTACGTCTTTGAAATACCTGAAATGTAAAAAATATTATTGTTCAAGTACTCTCTTTTATGGTGAATAGTATGCAAAAGGTGCTTCAAACACAATTTCGCCAACAAGTAGTAATTCTCCGAGGGCCATCACTATAAGTGGCTTGCTTGTAACGCACTCTACGCAAAATATAAGTAACATCCAGTTACCTCCCCTGCTCCATCGGAGTCATTTGGCGACGGTGTTTAATTCACATTGTAACATGATTTCGGTGTATCCTTGATTCTGATTGGTTGATTTGCCTATGTTGAATGACAATGAATACCCGCAAATATCTGGGTATTACATATACATATACATTGTGTTCACCAGATTCGGCCCGACTCAACATTTATTTTTTAAATTTTTCTTAATATGTCCTCCTAACTCAAATTTGACAGGTGGCATTGTCATTTGCTAACTTGTGTATAGCAGTATAGGTCACAAATAACTCTCAAAATTAATTAGTTTCAAGTAACTAAAATGTTTTTAACTAGTAAGTTTGACGCCTTCTTCCATGCGGCTTTGATTACCGAATGCCGTTGCCATGGCAAGACGTCATAGTGATCAACCGTTTTGACGTCACAATGCTAGCGTCATTGTCACAATTTTACATATACATTGTGTTCACCAGATTCGGCCCGACTCAACATTTATTTTTTAAATTTTTCTTAATATGTCCTCCTAACTCAAATTTGACAGGTGGCATTGTCATTTGCTAACTTGTGTATAGCAGTATAGGTCACAAATAACTCTCAAAATTAATTAGTTTCAAGTAACTAAAATGTTTTTAACTAGTAAGTTTGACGCCTTCTTCCATGCGGCTTTGATTACCGAATGCCGTTGCCATGGCAAGACGTCATAGTGATCAACCGTTTTGACGTCACAATGCTAGCGTCATTGTCACAATGGGTTAGGGCAAGTTTAAGATTTGAATTCTTAGGTCTTTTACTGTGTTGATGACGTAGATAAATGTTTATCGCCATCTAAAAGGATACGTGAATATTGTGAAGTGTTGAGTGACACTGTTTGAGCTTATGTGTAAATTGTTGCTAATGTACATATTACGCCGAGTATTTACATTTGTTTTGACCTGACCACACCTCTTACAAAAATGGAACAGTCGCAAAGGCCTTTCCACTCAGAGATAGGTACGCAAAAAGAGAGTTCGTTTCAAAACGCCTGATAACTAACGGTCATGTTACAATATCGATAAATAGTTGCATTTGTAAAATTTCCGCCGGTTTTAAACTAAATTTGCGGGTGTTGAATAGCAATGAATCCCTGAAATTTTACAAACGCAACTATTTATCTTATAATTATAATAATAATAGCAGCGCCCACGGAAAGCAAATCCTTCAGTTGACTTAAGATCGCCATTTTTGTCTTGGTCAATGGATGCAGTTTTGAAGGGAGAGTTTTGACTGTCAAGTTCAGGTGAAGGTTGAGATTTGCAATACATGTATATGTCTAAAATAACACTTTATTGTCCTCATTACAATGAATTCGGAAATTCAATTTGTGTCACTGGAACTCGGGAGCCACAGTGTAGCCAGTTCAAGCGTTGTTCTATATGTTCCTTATAATGCTGAGCGTCAAGCAAGCCGGGAATCAAACCCCGACATACCGGGTGACGAGCGGACGCTCTACCAAATGAGCTACATCCCAGGTATGTTAGGTACTATGACATCCTAACTATTACAAATATATAAAGTAACAAATATCATGCATAGCAAGCATTCATGCCATGTATGTGATAATTATCGAGTGTTTTTGTTCAAAATTTGCTTTAAGTGTTTGTGCAGAATCTATTTACATGTGATACTCATGATAACTAGTGTCAACATTTATAATAAACCTAAAGCAAATCTGTGATCATTTACACGTGAAATATTTAAGTAATGTCAACATTAATAATAAAACTGAAATATAGTCGCAAGCGACGATAAAACGATTCAGCCGGCCATTGCTTGTCTGTGGTCATTGGAAGCAATATCCTTAACATTGTGAAATTAAAGAGAAATGAGAAACGTTGTCAGTGAGGGTGTGAGTGGGGCCTTAGAAGGCAATATGCAGTTAGTTTCGAGTCAAAAACGTAGGAGAAACGTTGATGGTGACAGGTGTTTTATGCAGCAAAAGTTGTTTGTGTAATTCTCCTTTGCAATTTTGCAACAAAGTTTTCTACCACAATGTCTGACCTATCCAAATGAGAGGGAGTGCGTGTTTAAAAGTTGAAAAAAGTGCGACAGTTGAAGTAGAGGTCGCGTTAAAGGAGCTTTCACACCCAGCCGAGTAAAATCTGCTGCATGGTCAGGACTAACTGTCTTCTTTTTTAATATTACATATAAATCAACTCAACTCGATAATATTAAATATAAATCAACTCAACTCAACTCAACTCGTCTCAGCGAAGCAAGCAAGCTTTATTTGCTCGTCACGCTGTCCTGTTTGGTTGGGAATATGCCTTTTGCGTGTACATGTGCATTCGGTCTTGTTATATCTTGACCAAATCGTCATTCTTGAAGACGTGTGCTGCAAATCGCTTTCTCGAAAAGGTCAATGTTTAAGATGCCCTAACCCGCAAACGGTTAGATGTAGAGCTTCGGTTTATAGATTCATATAAAGAGCAATGCCTCAGCTTCCGAATGAGCTATACTATGTGTCTGTATGTATTGCCGTTACTTAGGAGAAGATTTTTGAAGACGCGTACCCTCAAAACCGCCAAAGTTCACCAAATTCAAGATGGCGGCGAAACCACGTGACATACAGATTCGTTATTATTGACTTTTAGCTCGCATAGTTATCGCGCATCTTTTAGAAAAAGTTGCAAGTCTCTAGCTGCATTTTTCATTTTTTTCCCATTGACTTTTAGATTCGAACTGGACCCTACATGGCTTCAGCAATTGGGCCCAAAAGCTTCGCTGCACAACTACATAGTAAGGGCTACCAGCCTGTAAAGTTTGGTTGTTGTAGCTGCAATCCTTCTTGTAGAAGTCAATGCCACAAAAATCTTGAAATAATAAACACGCCAATAACAATAAGGATTCTGCCCCAAAGGGCTGAATCCTTAATCATGTCTGTTATCATCAATATAACAAAGGACGTGAAGCCTGTAGGTAATCAGCAGGCTTGTTACAATAACTTCAAAACTGTAGATTTTCTTTACCGTCCATCCGCCGCCATCAGTGCTCATGTCACAGTAGACTCTGAAAGGGCCTTTACCATCGTGAGGGTTGATGACGTACACTCCGTCTGGAGCATTGGGGTTGTTGCTCAGGATATCAGCACAATCCCGTGTGACTGGAAGGAAATAAACTTGGGTTATTAACATAATTACAAAATGATTTTGTTTCACGTGTCTCAACGAACGTGATTGTTTGAGAACTGTCAAGAACATGCAACCATTTCTGGATGAACGCAGATAAAATGAGCATGCATACCTCGTGATTTAATACCACATGCTTTCATCCCTTGTGACGTCACAATTCATCCTAAAAAAAGTGTTTATTTACATTTGAAATAAAAATAACTGATACTTGATCAAACGAATCTTGCATATAGGGGTTTAAGAAGCCACATTAAATGATAGATCAGCAACATTAACTTCGTCATTATTGATATCAATCTGAATAGTGACACTTGGCGCAGCAAAGTGGAGTAAGTGAGTGATATGTCATTTACGCAATGGGACACCTGTCACCTGGAAAACTTCATGTTACTAAAGGTTTTTACAAGCTTTTTTTTGACACAGCACTTTGCAAACGGTAGCCATTTTGATTGTCGCGTGATATTCTAGTAAGGAATACTGTATAATTTGTGAAATCCTGGAAGAACGAAGCAAAAAACCTGTCGTTTTAGTTCAATGATTCATCAATTTGGACCTTCTTGGTCGTGTTTGGTCTATTAATATTTTGGTCTGCATGAGCACCTAGCAAGGTAACGTCATTTCGTCACCCGTTACGACAGACGTATGATAGATATTGTCATAGTACTAAGAATGAAGTCAGTTGATATATATTTTGTGTAGAGATAAGTTTTGAGATGACATATGAAATCGCCAAGGGCTGGATGGAGTTTTAGTTCGTCAGGGAGACAATTCCAATTAACTGATGACATGGGATGTTTCACATCTAAATGATCAGAAATTCCAATTTGGAACACAAATGTCAGAGGATGACTGCAGAGTTCTTGTTGGGACATAAGAAGAGAGGAGTTCCCGAAGATACCTGGGCGCCATACAATGAATACACTGATAGGCAAGTTTGAGGATGTTATAGTCGATGCAGATACATTATGATGGGGGTATATGGCAAGGTTTTGGTTTCAGAGTAACTATGCAAGCAGCTGTATTCCTTTTTTCAGCTGTCGGGTGGATTCTTGTGAACAAGCTGTTGCAAAAATCTAATCATGAGAGAATGAGTGTTCTAACCAATGCAGCTGCTGCATCCTGTGCTAGGAATGACGTATCTGTTCAAAGTCCAAATTAATATATACTTTTTGCACATGTCCGAAACTTGGTTCTTCATTGAAAGATTCGATTGAAGTGTGCTTCCAAGATTCTTTACTTAATGGACGGCTGAGTAGCTTGATTTCATTGTGTGACTTTATTAGCATCGTATTTGTGCCAACAATCATGATCTCTTCCATGTGTTGGTTATCTTTGTACTTCATTGTAGTTCATTGTTGTACTTGTATATTCGAATGTGGTCGACAGCAGTTGACGGTCTGAAATCAGAACTGTTCTCTCGGTCTCGATTAACCTTGTCGAGCAGTTAAGCATCATCATTGTGAGATGATGATTTGTAGCAATCCCACAGAGCATATCACAAATCTTTGTAGTTGATGGAGAACAATATAGGGCCGAGCACCCACCCTTGTGGCACATAGCTTCCTGCGACTGAACATTGTGAACAGAAACTGAATCAGTTCCCCTACACAGAGTAGGGTTTCCCTGCTGTAGAATGACACATATATATACTGGAATTTTTAGGTTGAGATCATGCTGTAGGTGTTCTAGTTCACTACTCTCTCCAGTACCTTAGAGAGAAAAGGCAGTAAGGGTTTCACAGTTACATGCTTGAAACAATGATCAAAGTTATGGTATACTTTGTCAAAAGTCTATATTCATCTATTAATACATTAGAATAATGATCCATTATGACATCAAATGATTACATTGTATTTATCAACAATATCGGCAAATATGTAGCCTATTACATGTGAGGAGAGATGCATGTGGGTTATTGCGTCAGTAACACGGACTATTATAGACCGATTTGAAAATTGTCATGGGGATTACTATTGGATAACTTATATAAATATTAAATTAGTTAAATAGAGTTGTATCACACACAACATTATTAATCGGATTGAAAACAATGTGTTCATGTTATCAATGTTTCATGATGATTACTGCTTGAAAAACATATTAAGATTATTCAATAACAAATCAGTAAACTTAAACTCAATCAAGATTGTTTAAACTTGTTAGTTCTCTCATCGACAATACAAGTTTATGTATGACTTCTTGGACTGTAACTGTTGCAGTGGATAGACCATCATGGTTGAATGAGTATTTCAGTGCACATTTTGTGCATGCTTTATGATTTGTTTGCATGAAAAAAACCGCAGATTTCTGCGTTAATGCAATCACTGGGATGTAAAACGTAGGGAAGTTCACCGGTCCCTATCTAACATGGGCATGTCAACTTATCTTCATGGACTTCAACTTTTGCAGTTTTCCAAGTCAAAGTCAAAGGCATTTATCATTAGTCCCAACCAACATGACCTGGGCTGTCCAACTTCTTTTTGTAAAGGAAATACTTTTTTCTAATGAAATCCAGCATCGCTATTCTTGTTTGTCGGGGAGAATGATGAACCTCCTGCTTGAGACAAGACCAGTCTCGAAGCAGTTTATGTCCCACTGTCAGTCTCTTCTTTAATGTCCGGTAGCTCAGTAGCAGGGAGGGGGGTGTTGGGGACATTGTTCTCTTTTCTGGACCCTCCTTCTTTGAACCGGGCCTCCCCTTGACAATCTTAGACATTCTTCGTGGTTGGAACATGAATGAATGAACATCGAGTTTCCACTGCTTTATACCCCTGCAATTCTTTCACAGGTAATCCATGAACAGTCCACGATCACTCTCATCTTCGCAAGTAGTCCACGCTTTCCACATGTACTCCCCAAACAAGACGTATATAGCTCACCTATCTGTTGTTATTCCGCAACACTGCTTATGGTGTGAGGTCATTTCCCTCTCCTGTATTCTTCCTCACGTGAAGCTGTTCATTTGTACTAATTAACACAAGGAAAGCAAAGTAGTGCTGAAAATATCCACGTTTGTAATACGAATAACAGTTGTATATTTCTGGACATTATGGATTGTCCACGGATTAACTATGGTCCATTGAGGAAGAGCACTGAATTTGTTTACCCAGTTAGTGATACCAGGGGATATTACTTAGTGCAGTGAAGAAGGGGAAAGATTTGAGGACTGGGGGCTGAAAACATGATTTTGCTTCCACAGTTGTGCACAGTGAAATGTGTTATAACGTATCAGAACTTCTTATACATATATCTACATTTTGATTTCACCAATGACAAATTGGTCAGTGTCAGTACCTGCAATACGTATATATTATATATTAAATAAACATGAAGCCAATATATCATATAGAAATGATGTCTCGGTAGTGTATGATGAATATATATGGGCGTGTGAACATTTGTGAATGAACACAACATATATTGGAGGGACAGCAGACGTCAAACATTTATAAAGTTCATGTTCAATATTTTTAAAGTAAAAGCACATACAAAGTGGACACTTTCTCATCACCGTTGTCCTGTTGAAAGAGTATACGGATGTGTATAAATACCATTATTAATAGTGTGCACCACTAAAAGAGATAAGTTGTTTGCGGCAAACATTGATGCGGAAGTCATAGAAATGTTTGTTACAAGGACATTAAGTATATGTATGTTGTTGGAGTCATATTATGTAAATCAGTATAAAGGTTGTTATTTTATCGAAAAGTAATAACTAATGATGACAATTACTTTTTAATGCTTGTTAATTCAGTGTAATGACAATATAAAGGTGAAAACTGTTTTATCATAAACCAAACATACCTACATGTATGTTGTAGACAGACTACAGGTTTGGGTTTGTAAAGTTAAATGGGTCAATTATTATTTCGATTTCTGTATAATGCCGTTGCTCTTTTTTTATGTAAAACCGGTAATTATCAAATATTTTGCGAGTGGGTATGTGTCGAGAGAAATTGTTTGAATTTAAATCAGCACATGTGTTACTTTTGAACATGTCTAACAGCCAAATAAAATAGTATATATATATATATATATAGTCGGTTGATGCGTCATAACGTGTAATTATGACGTCAAAATACACTGCATAGATACAATGCATAGAAATAGATGTACATTGAATTGATAATGACATTATATTTTAGAATTGAGTATTGGCTTATATTTATTAATAAACACTAAGTATTTTTCTGCCAAGCAATCAGATTCAGTTGAATCAACTTTGTATATTGGAAAAACAGAATATTTATTTTTTCCACATAGTTCTAGATGCGCACTAAGAGGGAAAGTACGATTGTGTTTTTGTTTAATTTGAGAACGATGAAGATTCATTCTCCTTTTTAATTTCAATTCTGTTTTCCCGATGTATATTTCTTGACATCCATGACAAACAATCATATATATATATATTACAAATAACATATATTAAGTGCTTGTCTAGAAAGATTATGATCATGTAAGTTGAACTAAATATTAGGATAAGATATATCTTTAGTTCAGTTGCTACACATAAATGACATTATCATCCATTAAGGGCATTCATTATTTACAATCCTTGTCAAATGGAATACCTTTTTCCATTTTAATTCATTTAAAGACTGTATCAATGTAAAATAAAACGCTATGTGATGTATTCTGTCCGACATACTGCCTCATGTTCCATGAATGTATATATCATATTCGCTAATTGACAACAATACAAGAGAAATAATTCACGATTTGTAATGGAATATTTTCTATGTAAAGAGAAAAATACAAAGTTGATATTCGATGTTGTTGAATATAAACAAAATGGTAATATATTCTTTATGCCAAACCAATCAATTATTCTAATTGCGACACATTTTGTTCCCACTTACATATTTGTCTCCCTCTGCAATAATGGATTTACTTGTATGTGCAAAAGTTCGGGAATAGATAAAACCAGTCTCTCGAGACATATATAGCAAAAATGGTATTGCAACCCCAAGTTTTTTCACCAGTTAAAGTTGTCTGATAAGAAAGCTGACAATGTTTCAGGACGGTCAACTTTGTGATATGACAGAAGCAGTATCTACCAGTTTAACGAAACAAATTTCATTCAGATAATGTTTCACAACTTTGTGATAAGTATTGTTACACTGAAAATTGAAAGTCAGCATTGGTTGTTCTTATGTAGCTCCATTCTTTCAAGTGAACTGATGAACCTTTAGTAATTTACTTTTAAACAAACGTCACTCGTTAATGCAGTTTGAACCTTCAAAGTCAGATTGTTTGGAAAAAGACAAATTTGAACAAAGTTGCCCACTGACGGTATTCAGTCTGTTTTACTGTAATGACACCTCTAAATCACAAAGACGTGTTTGATTAACGACTCAAACACATAAAGATCTCAGGGATGGATTTTTCTTTCAAGTTCTTTCCATATTTTGATTGAAAAAAGGTGTTGTGATGCGTGAAATCAAGTTGGTAACAACATGTTTGTTTTCGTCCTCTGATACCTATTGTTTATCGCACAGTTTCGGTACAGGAACAATAGTTATTTGGGTACAAAATGAGTAACATTGCAAATTCAGTCGTAATTTACTTCAAATGTCAACATGAATATGTTTCTTCAAAGACATTAAGTCATTAAGTATCCCTTTTTATGTCTTTAGTGTTTAATTCAATACATATATCCTAAAATTGCCACAGCATCAAATTTTTTATATGAATGTTTGGGGGTACTACTCTTTTTTTATTATGCATATTTTGTAATCGAATTCTAATGCGATGAAATGGCATGTTATATCTTTTAAATACAGAGTTGAAGCCCAATTGCAATTTATCAGACTTTATTGTTCAAAGAAACAACTGATTGATATTAATATTGAGGCAAACTGGAAACAGGAAAAAGAAAAAAGACCTTCTTGGGATAAAAACTTCGATTACTGATCAAACAGTTTGATCAATTTGAATATCTCAAGTTCAGGAAGACATACTTCCATCGTTTAAGTTGTGGTGAAAAACATGTATTTTTGTCAATGTTTAAGCAACGTATAAAAGACATTTTTATCCAGAAGTGGTCTGAATCAATTTATTCATCCAGCTTCCACAGCCATTATTCCTATTGTAAATCAGTTTTTGGGCTTGAAAGATACATCAGTGTCCTTAATGATAAATCACTTTTAAGAAGTTTCTGTAAATATAGAATATCTCTACATGCCTTAAAAATCCAGTGTTTAAGAAAAGATAATAATACTCTGAACGATTTTACATGTTCATACTGTTCTTCAGGCCAAACTGAAGATGAATATCATATTCTGTTAATCTGTGAAGCCTTTTCCGAATGCAGGAATAAGTTTTTTAAAAGCGTTAATATTAACCAACAAACGATGTACAATCTTTTAAATGCAAAAAATGCTGATGTCATTCAAAATGTTGCCATATTTATAAAACGTTTGATGTACCTTAAGAAATCTTATGTAAAATCGTCTTCGCAGTCACGTGACCAAATTGTTCTTATATTATTTCAACTGTACTATGGGCCACTGAGCCTTACATGCTGAATAAACATGTCTGTCTGTCTGTCTGATTTAAACTATAATAACAGTTTACATACCTTAATTTTTCAGAAATCAAAATCTATCGTTTGAAAATAAATATTTATGTTCAACTTCCCAGATTTACCTAAACATGTGTTGAATTATATTATTAATTTAATCAAAACCTTGTTGAGAGTTTGTCATTGCAAGATTCCAGAAATATTTATCAGAATATGTCTACATATCTGTCTGAATATAGGCCTACATGCTTTTAGATCATGACAGTATAACAGATAAATTAATGTAAAACTATGAAACTTACGAACAGATCGCGTGAAGTAAAGACTTCCCATATCAGTCACGCCGGATACTATTGGGCTTGTTTCAAAGAACCGGACACCGTGGGCAGTACACACATAAGTACGTGTGTTGTAAAAGAAGGAGACACATTGAATATCCCGGGCACAGTCAATAGCACAGCCTATTGAAGTGTCAGCGCCAGATCTTGACCAAAGTGACAGATCTGTAATGTTAGTTTTCTCTCGTAACTCGTGCATGATAAAAATCTGCTGTGCGCTGCCATATCCCAAACTAAATCGTAAAATTAGAAACATGAACTGCAAAACTTCAGACAACATTCTAGGAGTTTGTTTTCGAAAGGTTGAAAAATCCTTACTGTACAATGTTTATAACTAGTTGATTACATTGAGTTAATTTTCTTCAAAGAAAATAGCAATGTGTCTGTCATGCATAATGTATTCCTAAAAGCTTTCAACACGTAGAATGTTAATGGTAGTGAAATGTCTGTGTATCTTGAATTGCACACAAAAACAATAATAGACATGCGCAATTAGATTAGGGTTATTGGTAATGATAATGGTATCTTTGGATATTGACGGTTGGGTGAGGGAAGACAATGTTGGATTTAAAGCCACCTTCAAGATTATGTCACTACAGCCTGTATTAAGGCAGGGGAAAACCCTTAAAGGGAAAATTCTATCACCAATTTATCGGCAGTATCCGTCATTTTGGGGTATTTTTTGCATTTCGTGAAAAGAAAACACGCTATATTTAACCGAATTGTGATTTTGTTTAATAAAATAATAAAACATAGACACTGAAGGAATATTCACATGGTAATACATAGCATATTATAAAACTAATAAACAATATACTGTTAGGCCGGAGCTAAGTTTTCACCACTCGCAGCGCCGAAGAATGGCTTCAGTTCTCATTGTTTTTTTTCAACAAATATGAGCTTGTCATTATCAAGACATCAAAATAATAACTCAATTAATATCTTTGAATTTGACTGTGTTTTAATCATGTGTTTAATAGCATATACATGTATGTGTAAACGGGAATATCCTCTCGAATTTTGTTTCCATAAAAATACCCCGATAGAACCCTTCTTTTAACACCGTTGTGCTTATGCATCGTTTGGAAAAATGAACTTACATTGAAAATTAAAATACACTGTCATGCACTGAACTTCTATGTAGCATTGCACCAAAAAACTTATATGTCCGGGCTTGAATGAAAGATCACTAAAGGAAATAAATGAAATGTCATTCTACAGGTGAAAAAGTGCAAACAATCAAGCAAAAATCACATATTAGAGGTATAACATATAACGTGATAACTCATGTTCTTTTCTTCATAATCTGTTGACGTTTGGTTTTACTGTGCTCGATTAACCAACCTTAAACTTAACACTTAAACCCATGAACTTAAGGCTTGGCTTTTGTGGGTAAGATCTATATGTAAATTGTATTGCATTTTCCAGGGTATATTGTTTTTCACCTGTGTGGCAAGCTGCTTCTCTGTATTTTAAAACCTACAACTTTTGTCATATTTGTTCATTAACATATGGAGCTTAAAACCTGACCATTCATTGGTCAACTTGACCTTGGATGAAGCCTTTTCCTCAAACATAAACCTTGAACATAACCTATAACAGTTAACTTTTATTACTTAACTGGAACATTCACTTGATGTAGTTGTAGAAGTGTTCTACTTTGTTGCCACTTTATATGCATATTTATACGAAACAATGGTAATATCCACGGACATATTCGTTTGACAAACACATCTTCATTTGTTTGCCGCTTATGTGGTAACATAAAAAGACAGTATGACAACCCTATTTCAATATATGTTCTCATGAAGATTTTAAGGTTTTGTTTTTCCCAAGGATACATGATCATACATCAATTCGTTGTAGTGTCTGTATTTATAAAATAACTGAAGCATTCAAAGGGACTCTAAATTTATTATTGGTTTGGAAAAAGGAGCAAATCAACTTTATGTCTAAACACCGATGTATTTTTACGATGTAATTTGTAGTTTAAGGGATACAAAAAGGGAAAACTGTTCACAGATATCAAGATGCTTTCAGGCTTTGTAATTGCCATTTATAGCAGCCCCAGTTTATCAGTTTTTGCGCAGTTTCCATCGCCGCCGCTGTCGCGTTTTGTATTGGCTATAACTTTTTTCCTAGAAGGTTTTGAGAACTCACATACATAACTTCTTACTTATACCCCTGGGGAATTTTTTTGACATGTTCACATTCAAGGTCAAAGGTAAAGGTCACGAGTTCTGAAATCGCTAAAAAAAATCCTTGTAATTTTACGATAACTTGAAACATTTGTTGTTCTCTCAAGCTCTTATTTGGTATATATCAACTATGGAGAAAGACCAAGATTTGAAAAGTTTTTCGTTAACATCCGTCAAAGGTCAAGGTCACAGCGAGGTCACAACTTAAGCATGCATATGCGAACATGCCTTATTTCAACTATTAACAATTTGAATCATTACATGATTCTAATACTCAATGAAAAGTAATCATTGATGGTGTGACCTTGAAGGTCAAAGCTAGGTCAAGGTCATGATATATTGGTAAAGGACATGCTAATCCTTTGATCCAATTTTGAATTTAGAAATAGGTTTTAAGAGCAATCTTTTGAAAAGTGACCCCAGTGATGATTCAACTTGTTAGAATAACTTGAATAATGAACAAATTTTTGTTTAAATAAATTTTCATTTTATTTATGCTGACGAGAAGGCGGAACTGGGAAAGGCGAGACCCAAAGACGCAAATGCTCATCTAGTTCGATTAAGCTTCCGTCTTATAAGCACTATCGTGTTTTGTTCAATTTGCATGCTTGTAGTGGCATCATAATCATTTTCAATAGAATCAAACATAATGTCCATCGTTTCTGTGTATCTAATTTGACGACTATGTCAAATGTATCTTTGAATCACAGAACTGGCTCAGGAAAAACTGCCTATTTGGTTTACTGGTGCGACTAGGACGTGCCACCACTTATTCTAGTTATTATTAAAGCATGTGTACCACAGTTTCCAGTGAATCAAGATAGCGTTAGGCGGTAGTTATCAGACTCGTTGGCGACCCTGAATGTGGAGTATATGGCGTGAAAGTGTGTGTGAGACTCGATCATCACATCAATTCTCAGTTCACAGTCCGGTACTGTCAAGCGATGGAGTGCATCATTGCCTGGTAAAAAAGGACACAAATAATAAGTTTACATAGAATTTCAAATGGGTTCACCTGACGAAAGAGTGCAAATTATTAGCTATGTTGGGTCACTCAATTTAATAAATACGTTAAAACTAGGAAGTAGATTTTTGTTTTCTATCTGTAGGAATACAATTTCATTTCAGGTCAGTGACATGACTATATCTGACAACCGCATGAAAAATACTCCTATTGAGCGAAATAATAACAATTATATTATATTGACACTCCTTATAATAATACTTTAACTCAAATCTTGAGAATTTGTGTATTTAAACAGTTAGCTCGTCATGACATTGAATGATATCTGCATTTAATTGACAAATACCAAGTGTATGACATCCAGTGAAAAGTATATACTAACAATATAAATTTTCTACCAAGCGAGATGAGATATAGACGGTAATTGTCTACGAAAAGATATAACCGATTTATTCTAGCTTTGACTTTGACTTTGATGTGCGTAAACGTAATGTAGAGATATTATGCAATGCAAGTAGTTCCCCAGCAAAATTTTGGAGACAAATACGAAAATATAAGAATAAACCAATATCAAGCAATAATATTGCCGAAACGACATGGCTTACCCACGTCAAGAAAGTTTGTAGAAATGAGTCCGTTCTCGATCCTTCGTTTACGGCCAGTAGTGTGGATCAAGAAACATGTGAAACATTTGATTATGCTACAGATGCCGAAGCTCTTCTATTTGATTCACCGATAACAGATCAAGAAATCTCTGAAGCATTGTTTCATTTAAAAAATGGAAAATCCGCTGGTTTAGATCAACTTGTTGTTGAAATGTTGAAGTCGTCACAGTCTATCATCATGCCATTCCTAAACAAGTGTTTCAATACACATTTTGTAAAAGGTTTATTTCCAAGCAATTGGGCAATGTCAGTTATTATTCCTCTACATAAGAAAGGTGATGGTTCAAACCCAGATAACTATAGAGGTATTTCCCTCATGAGTGTAATTGGGAAAGTTTTCAACACAATCCTTAATAATAGACTTTCAAGATGGTCAAATATGAATCATATTATCCCAGAATCGCAAGCTGGTTTCAGAAAAAAATATTCAACATCAGATCATATATTTACACTGTTTGCATTACTTCAGAAATCCTTATCTCGACGAAAGCGTAAGCTATATGTTGCTTTTGTTGATTTCCAGAAAGGGTTTGATTCGGTTGATCGATCAAAACTTTGGTATTGTTTACGCAATTCTGGTCTAAAAGGGAAAATGTATAAATTGTTGAAGTCAATGTATGAAAACGTTAAAGCTTGTGTACGTTGTGGTGAAAATATGACTGACTTTTTTGATTGTCCAATAGGCTTGCGACAGGGTTGTGTTCTCAGTCCAATTCTCTTTTCCTTCTTTATCAATGATTTATACCATGAAGTTACAACGAACGGGAAATATGGTGTTCAAATGTTCCCAGATCTGATAGAAATGTTTATACTTCTATTTGCCGATGATATTGTCCTTATTTCAGAAACAGTAGTTGGGCTACAAAACCAGTTAAATATTTTAGAACATTACTCTAAAACATATAGACTAACTGTTAATTTGAATAAAACAAATATTGTAATTTTCAGAAAAGGTGGGCCGGTAGCATCTAAAGAAAAATGGTTTTATGATAATCAGCCCGTGATCGTAAGTAACGAGTATAAATATTTGGGATTTATGTTTAATACAACAGTAAATTTAAAGAAATCTCTTGCAAATTTAGCATTAAGAGCAAGGAAAGCTTTAATAAATTTGCTTTCAATTATGCATAATTTTGGCGTGTTGACGCCTAAAATATATTTTAAACTTTTTGATTGTCAAATACAACCAATTTTACTTTATGGATCAGAAATATGGGGATTCCAACGTTTTGAATGCATCGAAAAGGTGCATCTGTTAGCGTGTAAAAAGTTCCTTTGTGTCGGTCAGTCGACTCCAACATGTATGGTATATGGGGAATGTGGGAGATACCCGTAATACATTAATGCTTATGTTAGATGTTTGAAATTTTGGTTAAAAATAATATGAATGCATGAATATAGACTACCTTAGAAGGCTTACAACATGCTTGTTCATTTAGATGATATAGGGAAAGTTACATGGGCATCCCACGTTCGATATTTTTTGTTTTCTCATGGTTATGGTTTTGTTTGGCTGAGCCAGACTGTTGGTAATATAAACCTTTTCTTGTATCAATTTCGAGAAACAGCATTAAATATGTTTAATCAAGATTGGCATTCGACATTAGATAATAGCTCACGTTATGATTCACATAGACTCTTTAAAAGCCTACTCCAACCCGAAAGATATCTTTCACATTTAACATCCAAGAAGTTAAGGTATTCATTGATACGATTCAGATTAGGTCTGTCAAATTTAATGATTAATGAAGGTAGGTACAAATCGATCGACAAAAGCAATAGAATATGTCCATTGTGTAAAGTAGCCGTTGAAGACGAAATCAATTTTCTATTTGTTTGTCAACAACGATTTACGGAAAAAGTTTATCCATGATTATTATCTTTCCAAGCCTCCTGCTTTAGCATTTAAACAAATCCTTTATTCTGATAACAATAATAGCATTCTTAGACTTACACAATATGTTACCTATGCCATATCTCATCGAGATGATAAGTTAAAATCAATCACCTTTGTACTCATTTAATTTGTTAATGAACTGGTGATTAATAATGCATGTAACTCAAATGTATATGGGCCAGAGGCCTCGAAAACATTAAGAACTTTTTTTGGGACTATCTTTGGTATTATTTATTTCACATACCAAGCAAGAAATTATTGGTGATGTTTCCAAATCCAAATGCATATTCGGTCCAGCTTCGGTTGAAATTTGACATTTCAGTGCATCTTTGAAATACCTTAAACGGAGAATTATATATTAAATATAAATCACATCCAGTTACACAACGTAGGAACGTGTACGCCTGGAAATTGTTACTCAAGGAAGTGAACGAATTTCTCTGCGAGAGTCCAGTTTGTTTTTGTGCATTTGGTGTGAGTTACCTCCCCTGGTCCATTTGACTCAATTGGTGACTGTTTAATTCACGTTATAATACAAATGTCGAGTAAGGTCGCCATGTTTGTTTTGGTCCCCGGGTGTAGTTTTAAAAGAAGATTTCTGAGTGGACTGTTAAGTTCAGGTGCAGCATGTTAAAGTGCAGTAGCATGTTGTTTCGGTGAAATAAATCAATGAAATGTATTTGAAAAATAATGTACCCATTAGTATACAGTAAGACAGTATAATAGCCACATTTCATGATATGATTGAAAGAAGACAGAAAAAGCAATGAGTTTTTTAAAAAATGTTTTTATTTTTCCAAAAGTACATGGTTATAGATAAATTCAACATGTCTAAAGTATTGTCCGTAATTAGAAAATAGGCATCCGAAGGGACTATAAATATATCATTGGACTTGGAATTAATATTATATAATAAATATAAAAGTAATTATTTCTAGCTACAATAAACTTCCAAAAGTTTAGCCAAAAGAGTTCATTCCTTGTGTCTTGAGATCTTGGCATTGGTACATTGTTACAGTGTTTGAGTGTTCTCATTTCGGTTTCATTTCTAATATTTCCCTTTCTTTGTTATTGTAAAGTACAAGTGGAGAAATAGCAAATGCTCAAGGACACTATTCACAAAAAGACATCATGTAGTTACATGTTTTACCCCAAAAATAATCGAAACTGACACCTTACAACATTTCATTCTTATAACTATTAGGTGGTGTAAACCAGTTTTACCATGAGTATATTTGTCTGTTATCTGTCAGACAAAAACTTCTTCCGACGGCCGAACGGCGTCCTTGGTCGGGAGTATAATAAAGGGGACAGACAGAGTCGACTATATCCCCCACCAAATGGGAAAAGTTTAAAATATATTGAACAATGATTATGAAGCTTTATTCTGTAATAGATCCTAAATCACTCACTCACTCACTTAATCCCTCACAAGAATATATACTCCTCAAGATGAAAATGGTTTTCCATTGAAAAGGCTAAAAATGTAAGTCCGAAAAAGGTTTTAAAAAATAAACTAAAATACCATGTTTCATTTAGATAGCTTTTCCAGTTGTTGAGTTATGGATTAGGAAACAAAATTGTAAGTGTTTCTTTCCATGGGAACGGCAAAAATTAAAGTCTAAAGTATTTGAAAACCACAAAAGCCACATATAGATGATGATTGTTCCACACATAAAGTTTCTCTGAGTTAGGCCTTAACAAAATTAGTCTTGGTTGGGAAATGTTTAATTTATAAGAATTTTATACCCCCAAAAGGCACATCAACACATGACGATTGTTCCACCCACTGCATTGTTAGTTTCACTAGGTCTTACAATGTTTTAGTTCTGTTCCGGAAACAAAATATTAAGTTATGGTTCCATGGAAATGGCTAATAATAAAATTCCAAAGAGGTTGAAAACACTATGAAGGACACATCTACACATGATGGTTGTTCCACATTGCAAGTTTCATTGAGCTTTGCCTTACAGCTTTTGAGTCCAGAAACTAAATGCTAAGTTATGTTTCAATGTAAAAAGCTAAAATTAACATTTCAAGAAGTCAAAGAGACACATCTATATATAATACATGACGATCGTTCCCCGTATTTAGTTTTATTTAGCTATGACTTACGGTTTTTGAGTTTTGGTCAGCAAATGAAATACGGACATATGGACGGACGGACGGGGAGATCAGTTCTATATCCCTACATGTACAACTGCGTTTTGGGGGGGGGGGGGGGGGGGGGTGAACAAACAAATATATGTCACTCAAAAATGCAATTCACTCCAAACAGCAATTTGCAAGTGTAAGTACCAGCAAACATGATTTCATGAGTTGCATCCCTTTCATTTTCCTCATTTATTAAGCGTCTAAAAGTCTTGACTAACTTAAAGTTATATGGTAACATGAACTCACGTGCAAAAGAAGCGTCCCAATATTAAATACAAGATATTTCAATCGACGGGCGATAAATGCGACTGAAACAGCGTTACGTCATGTCTTCAGAACCCAACAATACTAAATATGAATTTTAAAAACATTATCTATTCCTAACTCTGAGAAACACAAGTTTTAAGAAATGGTCGTATTGAAATCTCCTTAACTAGACGAGATAGCCTCAAAAAGCCAGTTTTGGCTTGTTTTGTGACGTCCTACAGTAATGACGCGTCAACAAATTTAAATCAAAGAAGGTTATTTATGTCGAGGATATCTTTAATTAATTAAATTTCTACTTTTTCAATGTTTTAAACCTTAATACCAAATATTGTGGGCCAAAAACATCTTTAAAAAGCGATTTTAGCACCCCATGTGTATTTGAACAGATGTAAAAATAAAAGAAGCATACTCTGATGTATGAAATTGAGAATACTTCTATACAAAACATGTGGCTACCAAATACATTCAAAATCTTCTTTCTACGACATCAATATTTCATTTTATACTGTTTTAAAAATGTGGGGACGTTTCTTTTGCACGTGAGTTTACATACAATAGAACATGCCCATACTACAAAAAGACTCTGTAAACGTTAACTTGCTCAATTGCTGTGCAATCTTTAAAGTATGTGCGCGATAGTATATGATGTACAGTGTTGTACATTGAAAGTGTATTTTGTTGTACAGTAAATATGTACCGTGTTGTACAGTGACGATGTACTGTGCTGTACAGTGACGATGCACTGTGTTATACATTTAAAATAACTTTATCTTAAAGTGAATATCTGATGTGGTGTACAGTACAGGATCATGTTGTACAGTTAAGATGTACAGTGTTGTACAGTGAAGATGTACAGTGTTGTACATTGAAGATGTACAGTGTTGTACATTGAAGATGTACAGTGTTGTACAGTGACGATGTGCTCTGATGTACAGTGAAGATGTACAGTGTTGTTTAATGAAGATGTACTGTGATGTACAGTGAATATGTACAGTGTTGTACAGTGAAGATGTACAGTGTTGTACAGTGAAGATGTACATTGTTGTACAGTGAAGATGTACAATGTTTTACATTGACGATGTGCTGTGATGTACAGTGAAGATGTACAGTGTTGTTTAGTGAATATGTACTGTGTTGTACAGTGAAGATGTGCAGTGTTGTTCCGTGAAGATGAACAGTGTTGTACAGTGAAGATGTACAGTGTTGTACAGTGACGACGTACTGTGTTGTACAATGAAGATGTACTGTGATGTACAGTAACGATGTACAGTGTTGAACAGTGACGATGTACTGTGATGTACAGTGCAGATGTACAGTGTTGTTTAGTGAAGATGTACAGTGATGTACAGTGAAGATGTACAGTGTTGTTCAGTGAAGATGTACTGTGTTGTACAGTGAAGATGTACAGTGATATACAGTGGAAATGTACAGTGTTGTACAGTGACGATGTACTGTGATATACAGTGAAAATGTGCGATGCTGTACAGTAGATAAATATACAATACAATATATACAATAAATATGTGTTGAGTTTTACATAGAAGATGTACTTTACAGTGAAGATGTGCTGTGTTTTACAGTTGACAAGTTTGGTGTTGTACATTGAATATGTGATGAGTTGTAGATACACCAACTGTTGTGGTTAACACTCTTTATGTACCGTGATGTTGTGTTGTTAGTGATAAATATAATGAATTGTTGTACCTGCAGTACAATCATCTACAAAGGCCTACTAACCATCCAAACAGTCTTCATGCCACAAAGCAGTAATGTTCGCAATCTTACACAACGATCAAATGCTATGCATGCAAATGTTCACTTATAACGTATAATGTATTTGTCAACTGTATCTTAGGTCTTATGGTTCCATTATTGTTGTAATAAACAATCTGAATCTGATGTGTTTTGTTTTTACAGTGAATATTACTGTGTTGTACTGTGAATATGCTTGTTTTTCACTCTTGGTGTTCTGTGTTGTACACACTAAATGTGTTGTAATGTACAGTGAAATGTGTTATATTATGTGAATGATGTGTTGTACAGTGAAAATACATTTAAATATTGGTGGATACTAAATGCGTTCCTTGTTTATAAATTATCAAAGCGCCCACATAGTCCGAACACGCTCGTGTTCTTTGCACCCCATTTCAAGTACACTTAATCATTGCATGTTTTCTCAATACCCCTACATTTTGATTTGATTCAACTCGCTTACAAGAACAGGACAAAAACTAGTGGAATCCATTTGCCGGATCCTTCGGGATTCTCTCAAATATTGGCGGATCCGGCAGAATCCGGCAGAATCCGGAAGGATCCGGCAAGCGGATTCAACCACTTTTTGTCCTGTGAAGCGAGCTCGTCCAATTAACAAATGGCTTGACTCATTAATGAAAATAATTGAGATTTATATTGAAAATGATTGACTATCGTTTGATGTTTATTTTTTATGTAATCATAACGACTGCCAGCTATTACATGTTAGTGGATAAATATATTAGCCAGACGTTTTAATCATCATAAGATACTGTCACAACCAGTGATATTTTTCTCCATTTTACTCAAGTTCTATGCAGACAGACCCAAGCTTTGGGTATACAGCTACAGAAAACAAGAAAGCATCGGCCTAGGTAGACTTCTAGAGAAAACAGCATAAATTTCACTTTTAGACGCTATTGGACAGGTAAACTAGCAAATTTTTATTTTTACACGTGGCCGTATGCAAACGGACACCAAAATCAATTTTGATATTTACAGTTTTTATTTTCATAGAACTGCATTTTGTTTATGTTATTCAATTTTCTTATCCAAATATTCAATTCAAACCTTGAGATACTGTTTGTTTTGTCACATAGATTAGAATAGTTTATTTCGTATTTGAGGGAATAGATCATCTACGGTGTTTATTTAAGAAACCCCATATAACCTTCACTTATTTCACAAAAACAATTGTGAATTTTGATTGTGAGGAAAATGGATGAATATCCTATTTGTATAGTCTAAACATGTTTTTCGATGAATAACTACTATATTGTACACTATGAATATGCAGTGTTGTCCGATGATTATCTACTGTATTGTACACTATGAATATGCTGTATTGTCCGATAAATAACTACTGTATTGTACACTATGAATAGGCAGTGTTGTCGGATGATTATCTACTGTATTGTACACTATGAATATGCAGTGTTGTCCGATGATTATCTACTGTATTGTACACTATGAATATGCTGTATTGTCCGATGAATAACTACTGCATTGTACACTATGAATATGCAGTGTTGTCCGATGATTATCTACTGTATTGTACACTATGAATATGCTGTATTGTCCGATGAATAACTACTGTATTGTACACTATGAATAGGCAGTGTTTGATGATTATCTACTGTATTTACACTATGAATATGCAGTGTTGTCCGATGATTATCTACTGTATTAACACTATGAATATCCAGTGTTGTCTGATGATTATCTACTGTATTAACACTATGAATAGGCAGTGTTGTCGGATGATTATCTACTGTATTGTACACTATGAATATCCAGTGTTGTCGGATGATTATCTACTGTATTGTACACTATGAATATGCAGCGTTGTCTGATGATTATCTACTGTATTGTACACTATGAATAGGCAGTGTTGTCCGATGAATATCTACTGTATTAACACTATGAATATGTTGTGTTGTCCGATGGAAATCTATAAACCCATGTGTACATTGTTAAGTCCGTTGTTGCACCTGTTACTGTCCTTGTTGCCCTTAGAGATGATTCCCCATTTGATCCAGTTGATGCCGAGTTGTCTCGCGTTTCATTATGTTCTGCTTTGCTGAAGAAGCTAGTAAATCTTAAGTTTCATCTCTACCATCTTCAATTCGTAGGAATGCCAACGGGCAATGCTATTTACGGCCCCATTGAGGTTTGCGTAGGTACAATGGCCGAACCAGAAGCCACTTTCCCTTTCCAACGCACAGTTCCAGTCAGACGCAGCGTCGTGGTCATTGTCAGGGGTACTGAACATACTGCCGTCGTTATAAGACAGCTCATCACCTGAAATGAATTATATAATATATATCTACACAGCCTGAGAGAGAGTAGTGTCGAGACCCTTATCACTTATCACCCTTCTGAAATCCAGTTATAGATTATAGATAATAATAGATTATAATAATAAAGATATATAATGTTTACAGTGCTTATTCCACAATCATATGACTGAGGTTAATGGCGTTTATTACTTTATATTTGAGATTTAGATAAAAGCTAGCGCACATGTATTAAAAAAAATAAAACCAAGTGACGCCATTCAGCGGCGCAACTATCGCGAGTGTTACCGTACAACAAGACACTGTTGATTAGTGTATTGATACATTATTTATAATTTAGTGACTCATTTATCAATAGATATTCTATATCATTTTTAAAAACCAAATTAGTGAAATTACAGCGTTTTTCATTTCATGTAATGCACACAAAGCAAGATTGCAGTCGGTCGGCGATAGAAATCGCACTTTAACTGACAGCTCCAGTTTCCAATAAACCACTTCAATAAGACTGTATGACATACTTATTCATGTTATACATATTCTTAACGAGTTATTATGAAAGAATTGAGCTTACCGCTGTTTCCAGAAGTGAACCCAGCTACCAATAAACGGTAGTTATCAGCCTCGTTGGCGACACCGAATTTAGCGTACTTGGCGTATCTCTTGACGTCCAGCAGGTCCAACATGTCAACCCTCAGTTCACAGATCCGTACTGTCAAGCGGTTGATTGCTTCATTGCCTGGTTTAAAACGACACAAATAATGTAGAATATAATTTTAAATAAGTCCGCAATAGATAATGTAACTATTACAGCGATTTATTTGTCAAACGTACCTAATGAATTAATGATATACAGTTGACAGGTCGCTACTACCAGAATACGCAGCAACGCCATAGCATTTTTATTATGACATGACAGGCGTGCGTGGATTAATATACAGACAGAACAAATTATTTCACTCTCAATCGTAAAATAACTATTCACATCACCGATTGAACAAGGATGTACCATTTTAAACTAGGAATGGTTCAACCGCTTGGCGACTAAAAGTAGACGTTTGATAATTTCAGTCGAAACTTATCTTCCATACAATAAACAATGCATCTAAGGAAAATGTCATGTCACCGGTGATACACAAATGCCATATCTTCTTTATTTCATTTTAATGCTGACTTTGTCATTTCGATGAATTGTTATTCATGAAATGTTGGTTGGTAGCAGTTCTAATATATAATTTGTCTTGATGTAATCTCCAACTGAATCAAGATTTCAGCCAATCATGTGACGACTACGTGCATGAAGGTAACACAAACATAAAGCTACGTACCAAGCCAGAAATCCTTGGTGATGTCTCCAAATCCAAATGCATATTCGGTCCAGTTTCGGTTGAAATTTGACAGTTCACTTCGTCTTTGAAATACCTTAAACGTAAAATGTTATATCTTTCAAATAATCTTTATGATTGTGTATATCTATGGAAAGGGTTACACTCGTTTCGAGCAGAACTTCCCCCGCAAGAAATAACTCGCGTCTGTCCCTTTGACAATTCGTGGCTTGATTGTAGCGCCCTCACAAATGGTTTACCTCCCCTACTCCCGTCAATTGGCGACGCCGTTTCATTTGCAAATTACCCAAAATGGCCACGTCAACGGAAATCTTGCAGTCGACATCGCCATGTTTGTTTTGGTCCCCGGATATAGTTTTGGAAGGAGATTTCTGACTGGACTGTCAAATGCAGGTGCAGTAAGCTGACACGCTGGCAGTGAAAATCTGACAAACTGAGCGAGGCTTCACTTAGCCAGTGATGGAGACGGGTGCGAGTAATGGCATTTTAAACAAAACATTGGTTACACAACTCATTTCTTTCCACATAACAACCGAGATACCTGACCAATATTTGACATATATGTACTCACGACATCTTCGCTGTCAAAGTAAAAATAATGTCAAGCATACATATATGTATATCTGCAAATTATATAAACAAAATGCTTCTTTTCAAAATGTACTTCAAGGGATCATCCATAGTCCATTTACACGTCATATGCTTTTACAAGTTTCATTTTTGTTATAATAGAACTAAAGTTAACACGTGAATCTTAATTCTTAGTCAAATGTGTATCATCTATATAATAAAACTCAAGATAGCATTGGTTTCTTGTTTGGTATATTCATTGGGCGGGGTATTCGTTTATGGAGACGTATTCCGAGTTTAAAATGCATCTAAAAATTATCAAATAGTATTGCTAATGTATTATTAGCATACACATATATATTTCAGGAATGTCTCCTCCAGAAGAAAAAACAGGTTTTACTGACTAGTTTATGCTTGAAAACGTTTGATCATTATGAAGAACAGATTACCTACTCTGTTCATGAACATGCCGTTATATAATAATAAATATCTGTCCATATCGGAGATTAATCTATGGCTCGTCCTGATAATTTCATGAACCACTTTGCAAGGTATTGTATTTAATCATCTACAAATCTCCATATAAAATTTGAAGACACGTGGCAACTTAAAATATTATTGGTTACTATAATAGAGCGTACCTTACCTTTACCTTAAATCTCGCCACACCAGTAGGCGCATAAGGCCGAGGGCGTAGCAAGATAGTTCATTAACAAAAACTATTATAGCCGTAGACGAATCCAGGGTATGAAAGGAGAGTTTAACGTTGCTTTCAAGAGGGTTTCATTTATATCACGTTTGCTAGTATTAGTGCAGGGAGAAACCCGCAACCCAATGGTGATTATGCATTGCAGTGAAACCTGCACGCATCGGCTATAAGTATCGGGAACCATGGGTGGTTCTTTGCTGAAATTTGGTGAAGCATTGTACCCACACCTAACTGCATGTACAACATTGCTCCACAGATTTGTTTCGATTTGAACCCCAGACCTCTTGATCCAAAGCCGAACGCGCTAACGCCTGCGCTTTCCGCCCCTTATTAAAATGTGTACCTTGGAGTTAATCGAGGAGGATTGTGAGTATAATTTCAATTAAAAAAATTACCGTCCATCCGCCACCATCAGTGCTCATGTCACAGTAGATTCTGAGAGGTCCTTTACCATCGTGAGGGTTGATGGCGTACACTCCGTCTGGAGCATTGGGGTTGTTGCTCAGGATATCAGCACAATCCCGTGTGACTGGAAGGAAATAAACTCATGTGATTGATATATTAACACCATTATATAAACATCGTTGCCACAGAGTAGCAACAATATTGACATTGACATTACCAATTAACTATGCTGCAATATAATTAGAACTGCGATAGACTGACCAAGATGTCAAATCTTTCTCAACACCACCGCGCACTCTGGATAGGTGTAGGCCAAGCCCCGTCTAGAGTATGGCTTCATGAGGTATTTTCTCAGGGTAAAACCGTGGTCCCCTAGAGGAACGTGTGACACGTCGCCATCATTGTATGAGAGAGGCTCCAGTTTCGGGAGGTCGATGCTGCCACCGTCGATGCAATCTTTAAGCTCTGAGATGTTGAAGATCTCGGCATCAGACATCTGCCCAACCACCGAGGTCTATTCACAGGAATCTGTAATTGGCTGCTACCAATGCAAGCAGAACGGTTGAAAATAATCCCTTGTAGTTGTGGTTTAGACTTCCAGGAGATAGTGGCTTTCTATTGACGATGTGGTGCAGCTTCCACTTGTCTTTGAAGTTCCAGCTGAGGGTCTCCATTCTTTCATAGTATGTGGACATAGTATTACTTGTGTAATGGTCGATGATAGTCTGCCAGACTTCTGGAGGGAAGCATGCAATATTGGTGTGACGAGATACTCTGAAGATATTTGCCAGAGTAGGATACTTGTCACCAGAAGCCAGATGACGCATGGTTAAAGAACGTTTTCGAAGCTGTCATAGTGCTAAGATAGTCGTAAGTCAATGTTAATGTATAGCACTTACGACAAGCGCTAAGAGAGATTCTAAAATCTGGACTTGTTAGGTTAGTCTGGGAGCCAAGACTGAATGAAGACTTTGGGTGGCACACGTAGGTTGTTGAAGAAAAGCTGCTTGTCTTTGAAACGAACCTAATCCATCAGATTGTCTTAGTTTCGAAAACGAATTCTTCGCTCCACGCTCAGACATAAATCTACCCACATTGGGTAAGCCCTGTCCATGCTAATCCGGATGTTGGTAGTTGTCAACAACCATTTTCTCGACAGACAGTAGTTTTTCAATTGGGGTGGGTCCCGAAATTGGTTAGTTTAGAACATTTGCCATTGAATGATGTTAACAATATCAACCTTATTCAACTCTGGAATAGCTATAGTTTACAATCGCTACATCTTTGGAACATGACATGTTATATATAGTTTAGAATTTTAACATTTTGGGAGCCAGTCAATCGTCTTCAGGGAAAAAATCCGCGAAAAGGCGACTTTCGACATGAAAACAGCAAATCTACATGGATCAAGCCCATATTTTGTGTACTTTTAGGTCGAGTTACAAAGTTACAGCTTTCACAGATTGATCGAAACAAAGATATTAGCAAAAATAAAAACTGTACAAATTAATGGTAGTTGCTCGATCACTGTCCAGGTTGTTGCAACATTTTAAAAAAAATAACTGTCCATGGTAGTTGCCATGCAGGGAACACTTTTTTACATTGTGGGAGTTAATAGTACATGTAAAGGTGCATCGTGAATTATTTTTAGCTGTTGCTTTTCATACAATTTTATTGACAATTCAATTGGTTAACTAATGCACACACTAAAATGAAGTTTTTCGTAGATGTCGAAAAAAAATACAAGTTAAACATATAAATCCATCGACTATATGTTTTAACTACAAATTATATATTATAATAGCGCCATTTGTGTCATTCTTACCCCTTGAAATAGTGTTATCTAGAATAATAATGTAATAATAATTTATTACTATCCCTATCAATGACTTATCCAAAGCACGATTTGATGGATGCCATCTTCAACCTAGCCGGGACATCCATTTGTCTAGGAATTATATCCCCTTTTACCTTTCATCAGCAATATAAGATATTTGCACATAGCATTAGTAGATGTTACTGAATGATATGAACACTAAATTAGCTTTTTGCAATCACAGTTTACTCACAAATATACTTTTCAAATTACTGGGACGTGACCTTAGTTGTGAAATCACCAACACATATCAAATTAACCAAATTTTAAGATGCATAAAGCTATTTTTAATCCTGGTCATGAAGCTTTACATTTCAAATAAATTCAGAGGACAATGCAGTCCATCAAACCAGTTCACCGAAGTTTCAATCTTAAAGGTCCTGTAATGTTGATGGGTGATTGTAAATACCTAAATTGTATTTATTATTCACCATTATCCTATCATCATGCCTTTGAGAAAGTACATTGTATTTACTCATATGTATATTTAATAAATCATCAATGAAGACAGATACCTGTAAAATAATTAATGATGCATGGAATAAAATCTTTGTCATAATCTTTGACTGTAATGGTAATGTGTTATAACCCCAATATTTACTGTACACAGAGAATATAATATTCAAGGAGGAACGACTGCAGAAACATGCTGTTAAAGAAGAATGTTCTGAGATCGCATTTGACTAGAAATAACAGGAACAAATATTGGCCAAAAATCACTTGGAAGCCCGGGCTTTTTTCCATAATGGTAAAAAGGCAAAAGTCAAGGCAAAAGTTTAATCACCAAAAATGCACATGCTAAATGTTGAACTTCAATTGTATACATTTTCGGAGGAAGTGATACAGTTTCATTAAGATATGTCAAGCTTGGTAACTTCTGTTAACTTCTGACTCGCTTAAGAGAATCATAAAGAGTGGGATTTGTGGCATTCTCAAGAAACATTAGTTAAGTCATAATTCCTACATACGGTCTACTTCATTAGGATAGATAAATAAAATTAAAGATGACCACTATTTGCATTCTGCAAAACATTTGTCTGTAACCTACTAACAACTATCAGACTAACTACCTGTGCAGTTACCTGGACAGTGTGTTTGTCAACAGGAGCAACTACCATCATTGTGTACAATTTTTAATTTTGTTAATATCTCGTCTTCGATTAATCTGTGAATGTTATTACTTTGATACACGTCCTAGGTTATCATATTCAACTTAAAACTAAATAAAATATCGACTACATCCATGTAGATTTGCTGTATTCACGTAGGAAGTCCCCTTTTCGCGGATTTTCTCTCTGACGTCGATTATTTATTACATGCCATGTTCTAAAGATGTAGCGATTGTCAACTATAGCTATTCAAGAGTTGAAACATGTTGATATTGTTAACATCATTCAATGGAAAACGTTCAAAACTAACCAATTTCGGGACCTACCCCAGTTGAAAAACCATTGTCTGTTGAGAAAATGGTTGTTGACGACTACCAAATTCCGGTTTAGCATGGACGGGGCTTACTCCCTGTGCTACCCAAAACCGTTAAGGAGTGTATGCCCTTTTTTTAAGTGTATTTTCTTTTGAGTGTCAGTTTCCCGTTTCAATTCGTTGTTTACATCGACAGCAGCAAGACGAATATGTCTTTTATGGGCGGTAAAATGCTTTTATATTTACCGATGTTAATGAATGTTAATACATAATAGTATGTTCATACTATGATGAATTAGTTTTCCTTGGTAAACAGAATCAAGAGTTATGTTCGAAATGATTTTGAATTTAAGTTCATCAGGAATATTCACGTCCAAAAAGACGCCCCCTCATTTTTAAGAGAGTATAAAATTAAATTAAGCTGTCGGAAATGGTATATTTGAATGTATACGGTCAACATAGGTGTAGTAAAGAAGTACAACTAATTTCATGCATCAGAGAATGATACTTTTATTTTTCATCTTGTATAAGGGGGAAAAAATGAATAAATCGAGATTTAAATAAAAGTCCAACCCTAAAATGATGGCATTGTCAAACACCAAATACATGACCGGAGTATCGTAACATTCAAAACGAAAAGGTTATATCTGTCCAATACATGTACATATGACCCTTGGACGTTTCTGTAACACCCCCTCCCCTCTTCAGAATTCGAAATCTTGCCACACTCCCCCCCTGGCATTTTTAAGTCAGTCATACCTCGCTGTTATGCATCTGATTTCAAACAGTCGGATTACTGTAGTGTGCTTCGATGTATTGCATAATACAGTAAAGTTATCGGTTTAAAAATCAGACATGTCTCTTGAATATTCTGTCTCAACCAGGTTGTTTGATGTGATATTCTTGTAACGGCTTTGACTGAATTGTTTTTCTAACAGTTCTATGTTTGTAGCACATTTACATGTGCATAATGGGTTTCATCGATATTTCCATACTGACTGACTGACAGAGAGAGAGAGAGAAAGAGAGATAAAGACAGACAGACACAGAGGCCACATTTCCTAGCAGTTTTATTTGAGAAAAAGAATTACAATTTAGCTGTAAATATTGATTAGGCACTGTATTTCTCATTCAATACACAAATCGAATGTACCCCATTATAGCTTGCTGTATATTTCAATATATATCTGCATCCTGAGATGAATGAATAAGTGTTCAAATTTAAATACAATCAATGTATTACTTTTTTTAAATTTAAGAATATCATTTTCTTAACTGACGGGCAAAAGAAAGTATAACTCTCACTTGTTTCCGATTAATTCAATATTTTAAAGAAATGAGATGCATTTGATTATGGCACGATACAATAACACCTTTCAGCAAGTAGTTTGAATGACTTAATTGGTGACTGTTTTACTTTTTAACTAAAATATCATTATTTAAAGTAAACAGGGGTAAGAAATAAAATGTACACCAACATGACCCCTACCATGTTCAAAATGTTGTAAATATATGCATTGACATTTATTGGTTTTAACACATACTATGTGTTATATGTCGATGAACAGTTGTGGTTCATCAATATTAATTTGGGAGAATTACGAAATTTGAACTTTTATTTTTGATAAAAAAAAAATTCAAAACGCGTAGAGGTATTCTTTGACTGAAGAAGTTTTTGGACTAATTTCACAAACTAGTCCGTTTTTTAATACGACGTCGAAAACTCGAGATTTTTTACTTTGAAAAATTATACATATGATAAATACAACTGAGCGATATACTTTCTTTTGCCAGTTAGTGTATAAAGATGAAGCCATGTGATATGAGATATAGATGGCTCGGTGCTGTATGATACGTACATGTGTATAAGAAGATGATAATGTCTACATTTTCAAAAAGGGGAATGGCAGAAAAAGTATAATAATTGAACAGGTAAGTTTAACCTATCTTGGAGCAAGCATTTCATAATTGGCATGGTAACATCTGCATTCTATAGATGTTTTTGGGGGTTCAAGGTCAAAAATGGCGTACACTATATCACCAACATAGCCTTGGTTGAACGAGTTTAAGAATGAGTATTATCACTTTCATTGACAATGATTAAAAAAGAGACTGATACGTCCAATTACATCGGATACTTTTCTGCCTGGGAGGTGCCACAATAACGTATATATTAATAATAATAAATAAGTTACAAACACCGACGACGTAGCGATATTCATGACAACATTGTAGAATTTCAAACCTCATGCTCTCAATATTTTCAAAAAATATGACTGCGAAATAAAAGAATTTGGAGACAATGCTCAAGTAATTGGTATGACAATACAGCTATTCTGAAGCAACTGTACACAGTATTTGAATCATAATTGACGTAAAGCACAAGATACAAAAGTTATGACATCATGTAATCTTTCAGAATTTGAATTACCAACTAAATTGAACGATTTCAGAGATTTTGGAGATACTTACAACATTATGAACTTTACATTTGAAATGACTGCTATTTCCTAAGCTCTCAATCAATACTTCTAATGAGTCAGTATAATACTACTTTATCAAATCCCCATGAGAATCTCGCTGTTTGAAGCCAAGTTAGTTGTCGTACATATACTAGGTCTTAATATGACTTATGCGAGTTGTGCAAGCAGGATAAGCGGGATATGTGTGTATTGCAAGGGATGTCCGCTCGGGAAAGCAACATTTGCAAAATACGGATTGCCACCAGAGCCAAATATTATGTAGCAGTCTCGTATGATGAACCATGAAACTCAATAGCACAAAATCAATTGGTCCGAAATGTGGAGTTCAGCCACTACTTTTCTGTCCATCTTCTATGTGCCGTCTTGTCAGCTTGATTAACGAGCATAACCAACATCTGTTGTATTAATTTACTTAAACTCGTCAATTACTTTTATTTAAAATTTTGACTAATTAACAGAAAAGCATATCCATAACAAAAAAACTTTATTTTAATGTGAACAGAAAGTGAGATATAAGCCATATTGGAAGACGGACACAGGGCAGTACCTTTCTGTTAGTCACATTGGAGTTACACATTAGAATACATAGAATATGACTCAAAGTTAAATAGCAGTTTAAAATTGTTTGAGCATAAGAAATAAGAACTTGAAATTTCTAGAAATGTTCATGATACCACTGAAAAATCCTTAAATAAGGATACGTTGTTTCTTGATTAACTGTATTATTTTCAGCATGCGTTAATCTATCACCAGTTCAAAAATGTAGTCAAGAATATGAGGTCGAGAGAAAAATGTCAGAATATACTTACGAACAGGTCGCGTGTAGTAAAGACTTCCCATATCAGTCACGCCGGAAACCATTGGGCTTGTTTCGAAGAACCGGACAACGTGGGCAGTACACACATCAGTACGTGTGTTGTAGAAGAAAGACACACATTGGATATCTTGAGCACAGCCAATAGCACAGCCTATTGAAGTTTCAACTCCAGATCTTGACCAAAGTAACAGATCTGTAATGTTAGTATTATTTCGAGACTCTTGCATGCTAAAAGTCTGAAACAGTGTGGTGCCATATCCAAAACTAAATTTCAAAATTATAAACATGAACTGCACAATTTTCGACGACATTCTGGGAGAGTATTTTGTTTTGAAAGGCGCACAAGCCTTACTGTACAATGTATATACCTAGACAATTGCATTATGTTAATATGCTTCTTCAAAGTAAATAGCAATATGTCTGTCATGCATTATGTATGCTTAAACAATTAAAATAGAAGACTCTTAGTGTAAGTGAAATGTCAGTGAGTGTGCCCATCCAAAGAGTTCCATCGAGTTTGTTTGGCGCACCCATTGAAACAGCTGGATGGACTGAGTGCAATGTGACAGAAGTTTTTTGGCTAGGGTCACAACAAAGTATGAAACCAGCGTCAAACGTTTTTGGTGTATCCACTCGGATTTGAACCCGGGCCTTTGTGTGGTCAACCTGTACACTACTGTGCTCTTATGATGGTCGATCTTAGATGCGCAATGTATTTCCTGCACAGACAAGGGTTACTTCGCAAAATTATATATACACATTTGCGCATATGATATATATGACACTGGTTATTTTCGCCGAACCGGTAATAAATCTAGACCTGTTATGAATCAAATTAAGGTTTGAAGACTAACGCGATTTAATCAAACGCCATTCAAACTTTTGATTTGAAAATGTGGATCAAGTATAGGCATACGCAATTAGAGTAAGGTTTTAGTAGCGATAATGAGATATTTGAATTTTGATACTTGGATGAGGTTTTGGTTGAAGGCAGCTTTCAAGATTTGTTTGCACACGTTAGAGCAGTCTGTAGTAATGCAGAGAGAATCCGGGCCACACCATTGTTGCCATGCATTGATCATCTGCTGGAACTAGCGAACAATGAGTTGTACTTCACTGAAATTCTGTGTAAAAGTATGGTGTCAAGCACAAACACTATAGGTCGGATTATTGACGTTTAGATGTGGTGTTGCTCCAATTAGAATACACTCAACCGAGATTGGAGAGTCAGAAACAGCTTTTTTGCTTCTTGTATCACGTCCTACAGTAAAGACGCGTCAACAAATTTAAGTCCTAGGAGGTTTTTTTATGTCGACTACATCATTGATTGATTAAATTTCTCTTTTTTTGATTTTTCAAATTAAATGCCATACATTCTGGCGAAACACCATTTTGAAAAAGTGATTTCAGCATCCCAAGTGTATTTGAACTAACATTACATTAAAAGAATCGTACTCTGATGCATGAAATTGTGAGTACTTCTTTATTAAACATGTGTCTATCGAATGCATTCAAAATGGACATTCTCCGGCAGCAGTATTTTGTTTTTTACACTGTTGAATATGTGGTGACGTTTCTTTTGCGTTTGAGTGTAATAACTATATGAAAATGTAATATTTAAAAATAAAACATGTCTTAATTGTGTTGAACGATGTTGCAAATGTACATGTCTTACCTCACTGTGTATTATATTGTTACATTAGACACACCCTTTTAATCAGTATACTTCTATTAACCTGACTTTGAATAAACCAAATCTGTAAACAATGTATTTTTAATTCTAAATCACTGATATAGAACTGGGCCTTGTTCCTCAAAACACTTACAATCGATTGTAAGGCTAAATCGATTATGACCAATGTTAAAGGAATGGACTACAATTGACTTTAATCTTACGATTGCTTTGTAAAACGGGAGCAGCTACTGGCGAGATTCAAACTCAAAACCTGTTAGTTGAAAGCCTAATTAGTTTAGGTATTGATTATTATTATGACTGTTATTGAATGTCTTGAAACTGCTGGCCCACATTTCTGGAACAATCTTCCATATCACCTCAGAACACATCCTGATCTATGGGCTTTTAAATCCGACCTAAAGACTTGTCTATTCTCCGAGGCCTTTGAACATTCTGTGATGAATTTACAATCTTAGACTCCAAGCCCCTTTGAGCGTTCTACAGATATTGGCGCTATACAAGTATTTGTATGATAATGATGATGATGAATGTGTTTACACTCATACCCTCACTATTCTCCCGGAACTTGCATGAACGATCACACTCTGGCAATTTAAACTTATGAATAATGAATAACCCAATTTCATAGACTGGTTTCCACTATCATATACTGTATTCTGTGTACTCACTGACTTACACTCTTTCAGTTCAATATAAACATTTACGTAAACGTACTTTTAAGGGGTTGTAGCACTTTTTTTTCAAATTTAATTGTTTAAAATTTCCACTTTTTATGATAGTTTATGTCATTTATATTTACTATAGAGGTTAAAACATTTTATTACACAAACCAATTTTCCGTAGCGGTAACAACGGTGTTGCGTATAAAGCAAAGATTGCATGGCGACCTTTTTATTGTGAACACGTTTTATTATTTCGAATGACAAAAACGATTCCCATGGCTTTACGGAACCATGTACACGGTACACGGAAGGGTGTTTTTACTATTGGTGACATTTCATCGACTTATTTCACCGAAAAGACGTGCTTCTTCCCCTTTAAAGGCGCTGTAGCACGCCATTTCTACTGAAATATAGTGATATCAAAAAAAGGTACATACGTGTTATCAATGCCTGAATAATACTCCCCAATCAATAAAAAGTGTTCTAAAACGAATGTACATGGTTCGGTTAAGCCATGTGAGTACACCATTTTCAATCGAGCTGCCATTTTACGGTATTCACAAGTGCTATGACTGATGTAGCGATCACAGTCTATATCATCGTGTTATCAACATTAGAAGAGTGATTCCTTGAAATATATCATTCATGACAATTAACAATTAGAGCTTTTACACAAAACGGCTTACTTCGTGTCATCAAGTTTCATACACATACACATGTAAGGATCGTTGTGGTGAAAGAATTGAAGGCTAGAGGGAGTGCTTATATACAATTATTTTTTTGTTTTCATATTGCATTTCAGATAGATTGAAATTTGAGTGACTGAAATTTGAAAATCAATATGGTGTCACTGACATCTATTCCACCCAATTCGCAAATACAAACCTTATTTCTGTTTTTATTTAGTTCTCACGATAATGTGATTGAGTGGACTTTTAGAAGTTGGAAGTAAAAAAGCATATAGTTTGTGTACAAGTACCCGGTATTTACTCTGAAAAGCTTTTTTCTCAATTATTGAGTCACGACCATAATCAGAGTCTGGGCTTGGGAATGTTCGAAAAAAGTAGCAATGAATCCAAAAGGCCGAAGACATCGCACCTCTGTAACTATTTAGATGCAGATCTGTATCTGTAGGTTTACCCAGTCAGACCCAAAGCTGAGTATTATGCTGGGTCGGGTGATGCGCATGTGCAGATCAGTCTCTTAAATAAGTCATTTAACTGTTATATGTTGAGGCTACCACTGCCTATTCCGGTATTGACTTCCTGTCTTCTATTGTAAGAGTATTACTGATGATTACTCCCATTTCGTGACCTTCACCTTGTTTCCAAGGTCACCACAACACTTTGACTACTTTTTCAGACTCTTGTTCAGCCGATATCTCATGACCAACTTGGTGTCCTTAACTTTATTTTCAAGCTGACCGCGGCACTTTAACCACTTTTCCAACTGTTGTTTACCTGATATCTCATATGTACTCGTTGTCCTCAAATGCGGTGATATCCTTGATCATCGAAGTAAGCAGTACACTTCGGTAATAATATGAGCTTGTGAAATGTGAAGTCTGCTTCTTCTCCCGTCTCCCTTTGATGTGACAATTATCTATTACCTACTGAATCCCCTCCAAACCTCATGTGATGTGGGACCCATCTCATATATATTTACTGCATTCTCTCCAAATCTCATGTGATGTGTTCCCTATCTTATAATTGCTTACTGCATTCTCTCCCAATCTCATGTGATGTGTTCCCTATCTTATAATTGCTTACTGCATTCTTTTCAAATCTCTTGGTGATGTGTTCTCTATCTTATAATAGCTAAGTGCATTCTCTCCAAACCTCATGTGATGTGTTACCCATCTTATATTAGTTTACTGCATGATTTGGGAAAATGATTTGGGAAAACATTCCATTAGAAACATTCCATTGGATTTTTTTTGGAATAATCGATAACGCGGAGACCATTACATAAATAAAGTCGTAAACTTAATTAAAACTTTATTGTCAATTAAAGCCTTGTCAGAATAATGTAGCAGCATAATACATATTCAGCATTCCAAAACTAAAAAGCATATTGTCAATCTAAAACTGAAAAAATGGTTGAAACAGTGGCAATAATACATAACATATACAATAATACATAATACAATAACCTGAACGTAAATAGAACATAACTAGTGTCTGTTCTTTATGAAGCTGATATTATACACAGATAATTTTATCATTTATCTTAAAAATTCTTAACTGAAACTAAAAGAATAAATACATACAATTTGGCAAAGCATCACTTTAATTTCCGTCAGTCAGAGGGTCTATAAAATGTGAAAAACGCTGCTTGAATAGTGTGTAATAGTTATTTGACAAAGTATAATAAATTCAGTTTTGTAAACTTATACAGCGAATTGTTATGCGGTGCACACATGCTGTTCTGTAACCAAATATGATGCCATGTACAGTATGCTTTGAAGTACGGTGACCATGTTAAGTGATGTACACTAACGTGATGTGCTGCACAGTGACAACTGTGTCGTGTTGTACAGTAAAAACGTGCTTTGAAGTACAGGGAAAAAGTGCTTTGAAGTACAGTGAAATATTGAAGTTCACTGAAAACCTGCTTTGCTGTACGTTGAAAACGTGCTGTGGTGTACAGAGAAAACGTACTCTGGTGTACATTGAAAACATCTGTTATGTACAGCGAAATAGTGCTGTGATGTACGGCGAAATAGTGATATACAGTGAAAACGTTTTGTGATATACAGTGAAAACGTATTGTGATGTACAGTGACAACGTATACTGACGATTAAAGTGTATTTCCATATCATATATTAATAAACTAACTATTGGATTATTTGATGTACGTAATACATACATGTTGATGCAATATATATACACCGAGGGGCAAAATAAACTATACCAAATTTTCAACACAGTCAATCACAAACCATTTCTGCAGGATAAAGTCACATTTCACTCTCCTAGCTCGCCTATTCAGAAATATGAACTGGAAATATGACGTTATTATTTATTTTAGTTGGCTTTCAGAGACATGTTGTAATCTAATCCTCTTGGATTAAAATATCTTGCATTTCTGTTGGTATCATTTGTTTTGCTCTTGACTGTATTATAGAACACACAAGGTTCGTTTGTCGTTATGGTATAATGCATACAAGTGTTTTTGAGACTACTTCAATTCGTTTTAGTTGGAAGTATAACCAACATTCTGCAGATTTCAATTCGTTAATTTAGCTGACGGTACTCATTATTCAAGAACTGAAGATCCTTTCACATAGCAACCTTGAATCAGAGAAAAGATGATAACAGCTTCAAATCGAATTCCGCTTGGCTAATTTAGACTAGTTTATCAAAATGAGCCCATTCCTAACTGTAGTGAAATACCTTCATCCTGCTTCACGTTGTTGGTATGTTTAAGTTATATACAAGTTGTTAAGACATCTTACAATGTCTTGATCAAATTAAAGTATTTAAACAATGAACGCGTTGTGTCGATTAAGGTTTTGATCACTAATACTCCAGACACCAATCTATAGGCTCGTGCTGCCTTTATCAATTGGGGATAACCGTTTTAGGATTTTACAAAAGATGTGAGGAATTTTAGCAAAATAATTAGTGTATTTTACCTATTTTCCATATCTGTTAGATTTAGATACCTACTTTATAAGCTTACTTAATTATAACCATGACAACTTTATCCGCCGCCAAATTGGAGAAAAATTAGCTTCATGATTCCTAGGCAAAAGACAAATACCATAGAATAGAATACCCAAAATGGCACATCTACACTTGATGATCGTTGTTTTGGTTGAGCTATGCCTTATGGTCATGATTTCTGCTCCGGAAACAGTTTTGGGACGGACACACGAACCGAGCTCATGTCGAAAGACCAAGAAAACTTTGTTGGGCTGGAGGTAATAATCAAATACATTTCCATGGCTAGTTCATCCCTTCAGCTTTCAAGCTTACTTGCCATTAAAGCAAATCCTACTAACTGTTCATCTTTACGTGCATCATGATCTAATATTGTTGATCTTTGTATCTCTTCTCATTATAAATTGCAGTACCAGTTTATTGGCAATACTGCTTGAATTTTCCCAATGGGATCAATAAATAATACATTTTCCATTCTGGTATACATTGTCCGGAGGAAGTTATTTAAGAAATAGATTTTAAACGGTTTGAAAGGTGCAAGTTATACTGGTATAAATGCTGGAGCTTGTCGACGTTTATAAGCCAGTGAACACATTATTAAATCTATTTCTTATAAATACAAAGTTTGCAATTTAAGCGATTTCTAATCAGTAAATACACTTTTGAATATAAAACATCGCTGCAAAAAATGTACAGTACATGATAAAACAAATATTAAGTATTGTCTTAGATAAGGCGCTAGGCTCCGCCCACAATAATACCGCATCACTTATGTGTCACCAAGCGCAAAACATAGTTCACAGGTAATATAATTAAAGTATTTAATTTTTGGTTCTAACATGCTGTTGTAATCAAACTTTCAATCAAACTACAATTACAATTCACGTTGTAATAAGGTTTTTAACAAATTTATTCAAGAAAAGAGCATTTGATAGCAGTGTCATACTTGCGCAATGATACAATGATAAAAAAAAGTACCGCAGGTTGTTTTTTTGTAAACATCAGACTATGAAGGTTATCTTTTAAGCTGTCAATCTTGTGTTTATGAGAATGTATACCGGTCACATGGCCTTGTTTAAGAGAGAGCATATCGCTTAAACTTCAAAGTCTGCATTTATTTACATTTAAGTTTCATTTCCATCTTCTTCATCGAACTACGATGCCAATCAATTTTGGAACTATACAGCCCAATAGGGTTCGCGAAGGCACAGTAGTTGAACCAGAAACCGCTTTTTCTTTCAGCTGCACAATTGGCACCCGAAGCATTGTCTTGGTCTCTGTCAGGGGTACTGAACCTCATGTTGTTGTGGACATTAAGGGCATTTCCTGAAAGTAATATGATATATACAATGTATTCAACACTAAGCCTTTGGTATCAAAATCAGGTAGATACGCCAAGGGCAAAAGATATTTCAATCAACGAGCGATACATACATGTCTAACATAGGGTTACATGTACACCACTTCTTCAGAAGCCAACTAAATTTAATTTTAAATTTGATAACATTGTTTATGTTCATATTTCTAAGAAACATGCGTTTTAAGAAATCTTCGTTTTCAAAACAACAGCTTGTTGTATGAGGTCACATAGTAATGTGCGTCAACAAATTTAAGCCAAAGAATACATACTTTTATGCTAACATAACTTCCATACTTCCTTAGTTTACCTGAATTAGAAAACTTTATGCCTTGAAAACATCTTTGAAATAGAAATTTCAACACCCCCGTATGTTTTTGAACAAATGTAAAATATTAATAACTTACATGAATGAAATCTCCGCATGTCAGCCATTCAAAATCAACTTTATCAGACAGAAGCATTTTGTGTTTGACTTTGTTCAACATTTGTTATAGTTTCGTTTGCTTCTCTGTGGATTTAAAGATAAACAAAGAGCATGCGAATCAAATTCATTTGAAGAATCCTATCTACAGTAGCAACCGAACTATAAAAAGGATAAATAGTATAACCATCTAAATAGGGTTTAATTTTGAATTTCAAAAAATACTGTTAAAGGGTTAAAATGTCAAAGAAATTAAAAACCTGTTTATGTTTGTACGCATTTGAACATCGAATATATAGTGTTTAATTAAAGGGGCAGGAGCACGTTTAAATGGCCGCCATGTTATTTTTGCAAAATTCGCAACACCGTTGTTACCACTACGAATAATTACTTTGTGTAATAAGATGTGTTCCCTCTAAAGTTAATTTAAATGACATAAACTATCATTATAAATGGGAAATTTGAAAATGAGATAAACTTGCAAAACATCGTGCTACAGTTCCTTTAAAGTTAAATGAAAAAAACACCCTCTCATTTCTATAACAGAGTAAACAACGAAATACTTCTGTCGGAGATAAACTGAAGACAAAGTCAGTTTGGTTAATTTTGTAAAGATTTTTACAATTTTCCCTTCAGTTATTGCATGATCGGGAATAGTACAATTGACCCCACCCATGAAGAACTGGCGATAACGTTTTTACCATTAAAGTTACAGGTCTGCTTATTTTGGCACAAAACACTTAACTGATGGAGTGTTACAACATAACAAAGCAAATTCCTCTGAACACGTAACTTTTTATGATATTCAAATTCAAAGAGGTGAAACATTAATTTTGGCGTTCAGTTAAGTCACATATGGTGTAAAGATGCACTCTCAATGTCATACATCACAGTATAATGTTTTTAGTTTTATGTTAGTTCAAATACACTTGGAGTGCTTACATCTTTAACAAATGTATTTTCCAGGATCTTTGGCATTTAAGTAAACAGATGTAATTAGTAAAAGATGTTGTCGACATTAACCTTCTTGGAATTAAAACTATTGAAACGACATTACTGCAGGACGTCGTCACGAATCAATGCAAAAACGTCTTATTTGTCCTATCTTTTCTGGAATAAGTGATTCCAACCCAACGATATCGATCTCATAAAATGCATGTCTTTAAGCAATATGAAATCATGGTAATGTTTTAAAAGTTCTAAGTTACTTTGGTTGACTTCTGAAAACATGGTGTAACTCTTATTCGGTCGTATTTAACACTTGTGGATTGAAAATAATGTATTTTGTATGGTGACGTTTCTGTTTCTGTTGAGTGGAGACATTAAATGTTGCGTCGATCCTTACCTTCATAAACTATTTAAAAAAATAAACTCATACATTTGTAGGTGATATTTTGACATCTTCAATCGGAGTTTTCAAACAAGCCTGTAGAAATAGTGAAGTCTCGTACATAGTTGAACATTGGTACAGTAATAGTCCATACATGTATGCACAGTTTTCTGAAAACGGAAATTTAACTCAGACTGATAATGTCTCAGATTTGGGGCGCTGCTCTCAGTATCTGTTATGACCACCCCTGGCTGCCAACACAGACTGGCACCTCCGTGGCATGGACCGAATAACTCGACGGTTGCTTCCTGTGGCATGTTTTGCAACTCTTGGCTGCAACGCTAGTCCCAGGTCGTGTAACGTTTGCGGTGGATTTTGACGGCGACACAGACGTCTATTCAGCTCATCCCAGATGTGCTCTGTGGGTTCAAATCCGGCGATTTTGAGGGCCAGTGGAGGACGTTGATGTTCTCATTTGTGAGGAAGTCAACTGTCACACGGGCAGTGTGGGGCCTGGCATTTTCCTGCTGGAATATGTCTAACGTGACACAGGTGAGGACGTAGGATTTGGTCTATACTATCCATTTTAGCGTTCAAATTTAACCCGTTGACGTCGATGACGTAGCGTCAGAATAGGTCAAACAAGTGGTCTCTTCGTGCCCTCAAACCAGCTGCTCGCAGTCGGTTTCTGAAGGTCTGTTCCGACAGCCTCCTCAATCTGGGCAGTCTGGCCATGGTGTCTATGGCCGTCAGATGCCGAATCCGCATGTGAACTTGTCGGATGTAGCGGTCCTGACGTCCAGTGGTCACTCGAGGACGACCACTTCTGGCGATTTTTTGTCGAATTGGTTTGTGTGTAGCGGTCCAAAAGACGTTAAATAATGGTTTGATGAACTCAAAGGTGTCGAGCAACAAGTGACTGTGACTGACCGGCTTCCAGTCGTCCGTTGTCTTTGTTCCGATCAGTGTCGGACAATCTCGGCATTTTCAATTCTATTTCACAATGGCTTAGCTTCCATAACATGATGAACAGGGATTGTATCTTATATAGTCATGATATTGCAGAGGTTTTTTCTCGATTTGCACGTGCATTACGCAAATTCGGAACTTTGAGCGACCTTTTCATACATTTACTGCAAATTACCCGTATTTGCTCACATGATGAATGTATATAACGAATATAATTTTATCAACAAAAACTGTAATTATTTACGATAAAATTGTAAGGCTCGTTCTTTTAAAAAATATACCCACCCTTGCGTTTCATTTTTGGAAGGGTAAAATATCATGTTGAGTATATCTATTTATTATATTTTCACAGGTGAAATACGGCATTTAACGGTTAAAATAAAATCCGTATTTTCACTGAGTGAAATAACATGTTATTCTACTGCGTGAGAGACTTTCGATAGTATGACGTCCTAATAACGATAGGATGACGATATATTGTGTGTTTCGTTTCTATCTCAAGAATTAAAGCTGAATTGAAAATGAAAAAAAGACACCAAGTCGTAGGGTAGCTGGGAATGACAATAAAACCGATCTTGCCCCCGTCAATGAGATCACTGTTGAAGAAGCTAAATGGCAGTTTTTGTTTCCGATATGCAAATAGTTGTTGAAGAGTGATTTGAATGATAAAATCTCACTCAAGTGTTTTTTTTTATCAACCATATCAACACGAATTGATTAAAGTTACAAATATCCGAGGCTTGTTGATAAAAACGTGTACGTTTCTCTTAGGTTGGGATGATGTCATGAATATAACTGAAAAGGCTGCAAACGAGTTATTACTTCAATGCGACGGAGATGTGTTACGTGTATCAGCTGGTGGCTGTACGCGGTATTTGACAGGGATTTTTTATTTTACCTCTTAAGCATTCAGATTGATGTTTTATCCTTTGAAATTGTATTTCATCCGTTTGTTCAGTTCAGTTACTGAAATAGAAGGTTTCGGAAAACTGATGAGAAGGTTTTTTTTATGAATCATGTAACTTGCTGGTTACGAACATGTTCTTTTTTAGATCCCCGTATGTATATATATATACAACAGAAGTGGTTGTGAGATCTCTTCCAGTGGAAATCAAACCCGGGACCACTACCAGTTCTGCTAAAGGGACATCCCACTAGCCGAAAGCAGTAGGAACACTTTATTATCTCACCCTGCCACATACAAACACAGGGGTTCGAATTGCTGTTTGACAATCTTTTAAAAATTCAAAATCTAGATTTTTGTAATCATACACTGTTTATATACGATATGCTGAGCTTATATTCCAAATTGAGCGAAATCGGTTAAAAAATAAAGAATTGAGATAAATATCCCTGCTATTGATATAAAGACACGAGGGAGGACACCTCCACTACGAAGTTCGATCGAAAACTGGACTGCCAAACTATTCTAACGTGCGGTTCAATCAACCTTTACGTTTCTCACAAAAAAATGTATTGAACATATAGACCCGTCTTTTGCCTTTCTGTGTGTCCTATTGAATTGCTCTAACTTCATTTCACATTTAACCACTGACCCTCGCATTTAGCCTACCCTCCTTTTTTGTACAAAATAGTGGCCGGCATCGGAAATCATTGGTTTTTTTTCGAAATTCAAACACGTCGCTCTCAATCGCTCGGAGAAAGTTTATACAATACATAGTAACATAAGAGGGTAAAACATCTCATAACACGATCCGATAAGCTGTATCCATAGAAAACGGTTAGCCTCTTCCGTGTGAGAGGTAGATTTGGATTCCTCATGAGAAATTGAGAGTTCAGAAGCAAGATGGTTGACCATTCATTATTGAACCCTATTCAAAACTCTACTCTGAGTGTTAAGGTATCGCTACATCAGTCAGATCACTTGCACTACCTTCGAGCAGCCATTTTAATGTGGCCGCTCGATGGGAAATGCCTCTTATAGCTTAACCGAACAATGTACATTCGTTTTAGAACACTTTTTAATAATTCAGGAGTTGTGTTTAGTCATTGGTAACCCTTATTTGCTTTTTTTGCTTTTATTTCAGTAAGCAGAACGTGTTACAGCGCCTTTCATACACTCACCACGGTTTCCAGTGAAGCCAGTTGCCGTAAGGCGGTAACCATTAGCTCTGTTGGCGACTCCGAAGGTTGAGTACTTGGCGTATCCTTCTTTATTTGCCCTATCCATCATGTCAATCCTGAGCACACATGGCCGTGATGTCAGGCGGTTGAGGGCTTTATTACCTGGTTATAAAGGACAAAGCTTATTCAGTTTCTACAAATAACGGTATTGATTACAATTAATATATCGAATGTATCTGCCGAGCAAAAGCGAGAACTAGTTTGATAATGTGATAAACACATGGTTAATTTCTACAACGTTTGCTACAAATAACCGTATTTATTACAATTAACGTATCGAATGTATCTTACGAGCAAAAGCGAGAACTAGTTTGATGATATGATAAACGCATGATTATTTTCTACAACGTTTTCATACAATCATGTTACTGTTATTCATATACATATTCGACAGTATACGTAAAGTAAAAAGCATCATTCATATCACTTACCAAGCCAGAATGCATTAGAGATGCTTCCAAATCCAGCTTCATACTGGGCATAGTTTTTACTGAAAGATAGAGACCCGTCTCTGCGTTTTTGAAACATCTGAAAAGTAATTTTTAAGTGTCTGTAGCAGGTATTTTGCAAATTAAAATTTTTCGAAATTCCCATTTCAGTGATAGTTTAGGTCATTTATATTTAATGTAGAGGGTAAAACATTTTATTACACAAACCAATTATCCGTAGTAATAATAACAGTGTGGCGTATAAAGCAAAAACGATTATCATGGCATTACCGAACCCTGTACACTCATTATTAACTTGATTTTACAAGAGAGAAGGTTGTTTTACTATTTGTGACATTATTCTTCAAATACATTTTCATCGACTTATTTGAGGAAACAAACGTGCGACTGCCCCTTAAAGTCAATTAATTCTGCCTTTAACTTTTCGAAAAACAGCTGAACATTTGTATATTATAAGTCAAAATTGTGTCATCAAAACTGAAATTTAATTCAATTACTTATTTGGGCTTGGTAATCTTAGCAAGGTTTAAATTTAACGGATAGCATGAATGCATTTTTTTAGACAATTTTTTTTTACCGTGTATGATGTATATCCTTACATACCTATTTTATACTTTAAACGTAGAGTTTGATATTTTTTTATTTTTTTATAATTTCATACGAAATATATTTACCTCTATGTAAAGAGTTAATATGAACGGAGATGCAGTAGTAGTAGTAGTAGTAGTAGTAGTAGTAGTAGCAGTAGTAGTAGCAGTAGTAGTTGTAGTACATTGTAGGAGTAGTAGTAGTAGTAGTAGTACATTGTAGGAGTAGTAGTAGTAGTAGTAGTAGTACATTGTAGGAGTAGTAGTAGTAGTAGTAGTACATTGTAGGAGTAGTAGTAGAAGTAGTAGTACATTGTAGGAGTAGTAGTAGTAGTAGTAGTAGTAGTAGTAGCAGTAGTAGTAGTAGTAGTAGTGGTAGTAGTAGTAGTAGTGGTAGTAGTAGTAGTATTTGTTTACGTCCTACAGTAATTATATGTCAAAAAACCAATTAACGTTTCCGTCTAAAACCCGTTTTGAAATATAACTTCACAGTACCTGGTTGATATTTGAACAAATGAAAGTACCATACTCCGATGAATGAATTTTGAACAGTTCTCTATAAAACACATGCTCATCAAAAGCATTGAAAAACTATTCAACCAGCAACAGTATTAACCGTTGCAAATGTGGTGACATTTCTTATCTCTTAATTCCGTTTGTTTACCGTCCATCCGCCGCCATCAGTGCTCATGTCACAGTAGACTCTGAGAGGACCTTTACCATCGTGAGGGTTGATGACGTACACTCCGTCTGGAGCATTGGGGTTGTTGCTCAGGATATCGGCACAATCCCGTGTGACTGGGAGGAAGTCAAGAACATTGATTAATATATTAACTCAATGTTATAAATATGTAAAAGCAAAATTACGAAAATTGTCAAATTCCTCATTATAATTCATTAAAATATATTTGTTTTATATTTCATTTATTTTCTTATTGATATGCAGATAGAACATGTTTGATTCTCGATTCGAATGTTTACAATATAAAGAGTTACAACTAGGATTCACACGTCAATATGTAAGTCCTAAAGGCTTCTTCGCATGTTTGTTCCCCCCCCCCCCCCCCTTTCCTTGCTATGTTGTGTAGTGAATGTTATGTAATTTATATATTTCATACAAATGATCATGATGTAAATTATCACTTGATTATGTTAATTATATAGACGTTTAGTAAAATAATGATATATTTTATATTGTATTGTTTTTAATAAATGAATAAAACTTGATCATGGCTCCAAATATAATAGAAATAAATGATCATGCTAATTTACAGCATGTTATAAGGGGGAAAAAGTTTATTTAAGATGATTATATTTCGTTTCCATTGAAACAATCCAGATGAAAAATGTAACTGTATGTTTACATATCAGACGCTTTTTTGAAACATTTCCCTGTGGTGTATTTGAGGAAATCGGTATATGAAATACATGGTCGTGGCATTGCAGAATTGTAAAAAAAATTGTCAGAATACAAAACTTACGAACAGGTAGCGTATAGTAAAGACTTCCAATGTCCGTCACGCCAGATACCATTGGGCTTGTTTCGAAGAACCGGACACCCTGGGCAGTACACACATCAGTACGGGTGTTGTAGAAGAAGGAGACACATTTGATATCCACGGCACAGTCACTAGCGCATCCTGCTGAAGTTCCAATTCCAGATCTTGACCAAAGCGCGAGATTTGTAATTCTATTATTTTCACGTGACTCCTTCATTGTAAAACTTTGGGGAAGACAAAGTTTTGTGCCATACCCTGAAGTAAAGGTACCACGAGAAACAAGAATCGAAAAAGTTCCGATACCATTCCTCGAGTGGACTTAGTCTGGAAACAGACGCGTTACTACATAAAGTATCAACCCGGCAACTTCCTTCATGTAACTTTCTCTAAGCTCAACAGTAGGGCTCTTTATCTATGCTTCTCCTGTAATATTCTGACTGACTTCAATCCAGTCAATCTGAGTGTTATGCATCAGGCAACTAACCGATACACCCTTTCATGTTCTTCAGTATAGTGCTATACACTACAACGTATGTTGTTTTGAAAGCCAGTAAAATACGATTGCTGAGCACAAAGTCTCACACAGGGTTCTTGATGTGATCGCAATTCTTGTAAGGGACTTGACTAAATGTTGATATTCTTGTAACGCACTTGACAAAATGTTGATGATCTTGTGACGCACTTGACGGAATGTTGATATTCATGGAACGTACTTGACAAAATGTTGATGATCTCGTGACGCACTAGACGGAATGTTGATATTCTCAGAACGCACTAGAAGGAATGTTGATATTCTTGTAACGCACTTGACAAAATGTTGATATTCTTGTAGCCCACAAGAAGGAATGTAGACATTCTTGTAACGCACTTGACAAAATGTTGATATTATTGTAGCCCACAAGAAGGAATGTTGATATTCTCCTTCACTCAACTCAGTACTACAAACAACACAACACTGGTATGGAATATCATGTGCGGTGCACTCCTGATTATTACGTATTAACTTCATCATCATACATTATCCTCAACCAACCAACTACATCACAATCACATGATATATATACAAAAAATCAACATCAGGTTACAGTATTGTGTAAAATGACACATTCATATTAAGTCGGTCACGTATTATCATGGCTCGTCAGCACAAAGACAAACAAATACTCACACGTATTATCATGGCTCATCAGCACACAGACAAACAACTCATCACACGTATTATCATAGCTCGTCAGCACACAAGATAAACATATACTCTCACGTATTATCATGGCTCGTCAGCACAAATCCAAACAAATACTCACACGTATTATCATGGCTCGTCAGCACAAAGATAAACAAATACTCACACGTATTATCATGGCTCGTCAGCACAAAGACAAACAAATACTCACACGTATTATCATGGCTCATCAGCACACACACAAAATTCACATACTTTATCTTTACTTACATGAATAATTCTTCACTGCACAATAAGAAATACCATGTATTTACCATGACTTGTTAGATGAACTTTATAGCATATACTTGCACGAATCGTCAAACTGAAATAAAGAAATACCATATATCACATATGATATATACAGAGCAAATACAGGTCAAAACCTGACTCGAGCGCACCGCAACTGAGAATGCACTTAGAATTCGTGCCTTCACTTATATACTCATATCAACGCCCTCTAGCGGCCTCCCTTAACAAACATGTAGTACTTTCCTACGCAAGGAGAAAATAATTTCATTCTAATTCGTACCTCAAACGAAAGAAATTATATTTCTCCTTCACTCAACTCAGTACTACAAACAACACAACACTGGTATGGAATATCATGTGCGGTGCACTCCTGAGACTCAAAGAACGGGTTATTATAGACCCAAAGACAGAGAAACTTTCAATCTGCTTTCTACACTATCTTTTATGTAGCCATCTTTAGCTCTGTCGCTTTTCCATCGTCCATGACGTTTGAAAAACCTATCAGGGATCCCCCGATTGGCTGCAACTGTAGCTCCACCTGATCTCAAACTATGCAAACCATAGCGTTTAATGTCAGGCACAAAAGCTTTAAACGCTTCCATAAAGACCTCTCGCAGACGTGTATAAGACATCGGTTTTCCATCAGCTCTAAAAATGTAACCATTTTTTGTTCTACACAAATTCCTAAAAACAAAGGACTCAGAGTCAGCATTTTGACAAAGAGAAGATACTTTGAGATACTTTTCCAAACACTTTACTGGTCACATCTTTGTATTGGTTCTACCGATAACCAACCACGCTCCATCACGGTATACATCAGTTTTCAAACTTTCGATGAAAACAGTCATATACGCATCATAGAAAATGAGATCACCAAATTTCACATTCAGCAATTCAGAAGAACGTAAAAAGCCAGCAAAGGCTAGAAGACACATAGATACAGTTCTCAAATTATATACATTGGGGTCACGCATTTTCTCTTCAAACATCTTTTCAAGCAATTCTAACGTAATTGGCTCTTTTTTCCTCACCGGTTTGGCTAATTTTCGCTTAGCGGCTTCTAACACATTAACAACTAGAGCATTATCAGTTGGAGATAATAAACCAACTATATTATGGAAATGCCTTATGCTATAAAAAGCATTTTGTACCGGTGAAACAGACTCTGAACATTGTATCACTGATAACAGGTATAACGCACTGTGCAAGGGACCTAACGGTAAAACGGTTGACATACCCTTAGCCACTGCCCACCTTTTCCATGCAAGGAATCCATATTCGTACTTTTTGCACGTGGAAGACGCTCTAGCCCGAGACGAAAGGTCTGGCACGGCTCCAGCTAGCGGTCTCACACTCGGCGGTAGCGTCACTATCTCCTCAGCAAACACGTGCAAAAATACATCTGTAAACACAAAATTCAATACTGTACACGAAGAGCCAACATTTGAAAATTTAAATTGCTCATACCAAACAGGCAGTTTCCCTGTCTACTCAGCACATATGCCTCTTTACACGTGGGTAAATAAATCACATCTTTTACTTGAGACACAAACACATCCTTTGGACACAAAATAGGCCAAAAACTTGTAGAATACCATTGAGGTACTATCAAAGTGGCCTTACACTGACTTCTAGACACATGTTGTAGTACCCTGGCCACTAAATACACTGGAGGTACTATCCAGTTGTTCCCTTCATCCCAGTTCATAGTAAAAGCATCAACACCTCGTGATCCCGGGTTCCAAAACCTGGAGTAAAACCTTGCCACCTTATTGTTATAATATGATGCGAACAAATCTGTATCATATGGGCCCCAAAAGGAATTCATGTGCTGAAAAACAAGATCAGCAATGCTCCAATCGTCTGAATCTATAATCTTGCTCAGATAGTCGGCTCTATCGTTCTCAGAACGAGGTAACCACTGCATCTCTAAATGAATATGGTATTCGATACACAAGTTGAATATCTTCAGCGCAATACCCTGCAAATGTTTCTTCATAGATCCTTTGGATACAATAATGTCCACGTTCTTATTGTCTGTGAACCACTTGACTCGCTGCGATCTCAACTTAGATACAATACTCTGCATAACCATATACACAGCTTTTAACTCTCGATATGTAGAGCTTCCTTTAGCCTCATCAGAAGACCATGTGATTGCACCTCACCAAATTGAACACAGCATTCCCCGTACCCGACTGCACTTGCATCACTATATACAATCCGTGTAACGGTACTGGGCTCAGTGAGACATCTCTCTGTATAGCTGGCTATATTACATAACCTAAACTGGAGCTGTTCGATACTAAGATCTGAGAGAATCACATTATCATTCCACGATATGATATCGACAGTTTGCAGGGACAATGACCTCGTCATTAGCTGGGCGACAGATCCAAGTACAATGCTCATGCTTATAATCTGACCTACTACAGAAGCTATCTTCCTCACTGGTACAGTCCCGTTAGATGACAACAGTCCTTGAACACACTGTATAAGCTTGTCTATTTTCCTTTGAGGTATAGACAACGTCATCGAACTTGTATCGATAATAAGCCCTAACCATTCTAGACTCTGACACGAACCACAGTGATTTTTCTACTTTGGGCACGAAACAAGAATGAATGATATCCTGCTTCACGACGTTTGCAACCTCTGTGGTATTGCATTGGGAATCACATGCAAGGAGACCGTCGTCTAAAAATGTAACTATATTGTACCCTTTACTCCTCCAGTGTTTCACCAACTGCCGAGTTACCTTTGTGAATACAAAAGGCGCCGACGTTAACCCAAAAGGCAAGACAAGAAATTTGTAAAACTTTCTAAGCCTGCCCTTCATCCAAGAAAATCCAAGAAACTGTGTATGCTCATTAAATATATCTATATGGTGGTAGGCAGAGTGAATATCAAATTTAACAACCCAGTCATTTTTCTTTATATACAACAAAGCTGTTCTCCAGTCTTCATACTTCACAGATTGCTTCCAAATATGAGTATTCACCACTGACAGGTCCAAGATTAGTCTCTTTTTGCCTGAAGATTGAACAGAAACTGAGAGGGGGTTTACGACTGTAGGTTTATGTGAGCATTCAACGACCAAACCTTTTCGTTCCAAATCATCAATAGCCTCCGTAACAAAATCTTTATGCATCATGGCCGATTTGTTATTGTTTAAATCCATTTTAGGTGGAGTGAAATAAAAAGGTATTTTATATCCATTCTGTAAAATGTCAAGCACAAAATTTGAACAACCTATATGACACCAAAACTTAATACTGTTTTTTAACCTTTCCTTCACTATTATCTCAGAATGTAAATGTAAATCAAGGAAACTTTATGTGTAAATAAAGCATTTTTCCGAAACAGACTTACATGTATGTATGAGTCAAGAATTTGTTATGAAATGTGTGTACATATAAATGAATGGGTAAATTGATGGCGTCGCTGCAGAATTCCTCAAGGCTTCTAGTCATCTCATTGTACCATATCTGACTCGGCTTTTTAATCATATTCTTGAGAGTGGTAAATTTCCATCTTAAAAAAGTAAAAGTATTATGCAGATATGATACTAATAACTACAGAGGTATTTCTCTCATTGATTCATGTCTATTTTAAGATTGGTGTGAAGATGATATTATCAGTGAATCACAGGCAGGTTTTAGGGCTGATTATTCAACAATTGACCGAGTGTTTTCATTGCAATCCTTAATTCAAAAATATATTCGTAAAAAAGGGGTAGATTCTATTGTGTTTTGTAGACTTTGACAAGGCTTTTGATATTCTAAGGCATGATGTCTTTATGAAGTTGGTATAAAGGGTACATTTTTTGTTAACAGTTATGTATAGGCCTCTATCAGCCTCAGTCAGGACATCTAAAAGTATTTCAAATAGTTGTTCTTGAAACATCGGTACTCAACAAGGCTGTGTTTTAAGTATTTTTATAAAATAAGCTATGAAATCTTATGGAGTTGGAAGGAAGTAAGGTGTTACAGTTTCTTCATCTGTTAATAATCTCCGTTCTCTTATGTTTGCTGATGATGTTTCAGCCATATCTGATACCTGTGCACAATTGCAAAAAGAGATTAATGTAATTAGCAAATTTTGTGAGGTTAAATCTTACGAAAACCAGGAATATTGTGTTTAGAAATGGTGGTCCCTTGCGCTCATATGAAAAGTGGTTTTATGATGGTAATGTTATAGAGAGCGTTTCATTCTATAATTATAGGAGTAAAGCTACAAGGTATACACAATGTAAGTAATCTTAGATATTCCCTCCTATATCAATGCTATCTTAAGCTAAGATTTATTATATAAAATAGATTATTGTAATATTATGTGTCAGATAGGTGAGTTCAATGGGTATAACCTCAATAAGCCACGTAACAAATATTTAAAAAGATATCACGCAACAATTTGAAAACTTAAAATGATTTTAATACAAAATAAGTTAAGATTCTGATACAAGTACTAAATGCAAGTGTTTACAAAGTATAAATTCACAAAGCTAAACTGGCAGGCTAACAAAAGATAAAGGGCTTAACAATATAAAAATATACTCATCACCGACATGGTTCAACCGACCTGGTACATGCACAATCCAACCACTGACTCACAATATTGCAATGCCCATTTAAAACATATCTGTGATGAATTGTGTAAGCTACCAATTAGCAACAAATACCCAAGCTCTTTAAGGATAGACAAAAGATAGGGTGAACACATAAGCAACTCAGTCAATTAAAAGAACAATGGCGTCATAAGCTAACCTATGGTTGTAGATTCCCACTTGTTAAAGGATTGAGATTTAAAATGTACTTAGACATAACAGTAAATTACTTGTCATCTTTACATATATGTATCGCTCTGTAAAACACACATCTAGCCCGAGGCTATGACCTCCACTGCAAATGGAATAACCATTGAAAATTACACATAAGAAGTAGTATATATCAAACTTTATGTAATGTGTTTTTAACGGTGTGGAGGAAGCATGGACGACCGAAAGGGATACAAAAAATACATTGATTTTAAAAGAAATTTAAAAGTACAAATACGAGAGATTCGTTGAACTACATATAAACAGTATCGCCATATATCTGAATTAGCACATATCATAATTATCTCTACTAAATTTATCTGCAACATAAGTATTGTCAATATATAATTGGGAATCCAGTGCACATCACCTTGTTAATTATACATACTCACTGCAACTATATCAATTCTCCTCCTACCATATTCATGTATCCATGCTTGATAACTGTGTTAGTATCTACACCGAAACGTCGCATTCATTGCAATAAAGAAGTTGACTATCCATATCTCTTGGTTTTCTTTATTGTCATACATGTATGTACATTCAATTATCAATATAAAGTATATTTCAGCATTTATTTATGTATCGTTTTAGTTTTATGTTCATATTATATTACTATTAACATAATAAGTATATGTATTTGTTTTATTGCAGTGGGGTGCTACATATGTGCCTATGGCTAATTCTGTTTTAGCTAATATTGTGTATATATTTAAAACCTGCACAACCCTGCATTGGTGGTTTACGTTGCTTAATTGTATCTGTCTATTTATTAATTTCATTTTATATTGTGGGGTGGGACTTTAATAAAGTATATGTCCGTCTGTCTGTCTGTCTGTCTATGATCAAGTATTAAACTTTTGAAATAGTACCTTTAAGTTTTGTTCATATTTTAAACATAAACTTTTCAACCTCGGTTAAAACAGTTTAAATTGAATTATTACTTTGCAATTTAAAATTTGTTTTTTGATAATGTACATCAAATGAAACTGTACAGATGTACAGCTGTTCATTTCATTCACTTACCAAAATACTAGACATAACTAATTATCATGATCATCATATCATATCAAGCTAATGTCAAGCTAACCATGTGTTACTGATAAACTGATAAACCCTTTCATGAAAACACCCACCCATGAGTATATCATTGAGTATATCATTGTGTAGATCATTTGAGTATATCTAAACAGCATACCTGATGATAGAGGTAATATGTTGGGCAGCGAATTGGGGCAGCTTTCGTTTTGAGTTTTGAGTGATTATTAAATTTCTGAATAAGAAGGGATTGGCAAACAAGCTCAGTGAGCTTTTATAACTGTTTCTCCAATGTACATATTTGCAGTAGCAAACTCTTTCTCCAAGAGATCAATTATTGATATTTAAGAAACACAATGTTGATATTGTTTGCTCATTAAATATCATATGGCATTTCACGATATGATATCGACAGTTTGCAGGGACAATGACCTCGTCATTAGCTGGGCGACAGATCCAAGTACAATGCTCATGCTTATAATCTGACCTACTACAGAAGCTATCTTCCTCACTGGTACAGTCCCGTTAGATGACAACAGTCCTTGAACACACTGTATAAGCTTGTCTATTTTCCTTTGAGGTATAGACAACGTCATCGAACTTGTATCGATAATAAGCCCTAACCATTCTAGACTCTGACACGAACCACAGTGATTTTTCTACTTTGGGCACGAAACAAGAATGAATGATATCCTGCTTCACGACGTTTGCAACCTCTGTGGTATTGCATTGGGAATCACATGCAAGGAGACCGTCGTCTAAAAGTGTAACTATATTGTAACCTTTACTCCTCCAGTGTTTCACCAACTGCTGAGTTACCTTTGTGAATACAAAAGGCGCCGACGTTAACCCAAAAGGCAAGACAAGAAATTTGTAAAACTTTCTAAGCCTGCCCTTCATCCAAGAAAATCCAAGAAACTGTGTATGCTCATTAAATATATCTATATGGTGGTAGGCAGAGTGAATATCAAATTTAACAACCCAGTCATTTTTCTTTATATACAACAAAGCTGTTCTCCAGTCTTCATACTTCACAGATTGCTTCCAAATATGAGTATTCACCACTGACAGGTCCAAGATTAGTCTCTTTTTGCCTGAAGATTGAACAGAAACTGAGAGGGGGTTTACGACTGTAGGTTTATGTGAGCATTCAACGACCAAACCTTTTCGTTCCAAATCATCAATAGCCTCCGTATCAAAATCTTTATGCATCATGGCCGATTTGTTATTGTTTAAATCCATTTTAGGTGGAGTGAAATAAAAAGGTATTTTATATCCATTCTGTAAAATGTCAAGCACAAAATTTGAACAACCTATATGACACCAAAACTTAATACTGTTTTTTAACCTTTCCTTCACTATTATCTCAGAATGTAAATGTAAATCAAGGAAACTTTATGTGTAAATAAAGCATTTTTCCGAAACAGACTTACATGTATGTATGAGTCAAGAATTTGTTATGAAATGTGTGTACATATAAATGAATGGGTAAATTGATGGCGTCGCTGCAGAATTCCTCAAGGCTTCTAGTCATCTCATTGTACCATATCTGACTCGGCTTTTTAATCATATTCTTGAGAGTGGTAAATTTCCATCTTAAAAAAGTAAAAGTATTATCTCGGCATTACTCTGCTCATATTCGAAGTAATCATGAGTCAACTCAATGTGATCATTATCCTCAGTAAGTTCATACTTAACTTTTGCGTGTTCACTAGTATTGTCCTCCAGCTCCTGATGTTCGTCCTGGGGTAGTAGACTGCTGCTGTCCGCTGGTGTGGGGACAGTGACGTCTCCAGTGAGAGAAACTCCCGCACGAAAAACAGGCTCCGGCGAGAGAACTCCTACGAAAGGGCTGATTGACGCTTGGCACAGATTCAGCAGAAGTGACTGTAGCAGAAGCAGCACGACCACCTCGAGCCCTGTGGTACGGCGTCCGTGCAAAACGCGCATTCTTTGCTTTGAATTTCCGGACTGCTTTATTTTCTGCCCTTGAAATCCGCTTGTCGTCGTCTGAATCTTCCGCGAGATCCCGGGAAACGTAATTTCTCACAGTTTCCCACCCTCCTTCAGAAGTGTCAGCAATTCGTATGAGCTTATTGCGTTGTTTGATGCGTTCTGTTTCTGAGTCGACGATCTCGGAGGCGTATTCAAACTTCTTATATTGAATAGCAAATTTGATCTGCTCTAGACTGTCCAACGTCTCGGAATTGAAATTATATTGCACTTTGTTGCCTTCTTTTTTCCAAACTATTTCCTTAGCAGCTTTCAACTTCGTTAACTCTTTACTTGTTTTTAAGAATTCGCTCCGAATCGACTCCAATCTACCCTCTACAGATTGGACAATTTCAGCTTTAGACTCGTTCAACTTTAACCAAATCTCATCTAACTTCTCAGAGATAGGTATATTCTGATCCATGATTCAATCAAAACCTGACTCGAGCGCACCGCAACTGAGAATGCACTTAGAATTCGCGCCTTCACTTATATACTCATATCAACGCCCTCTAGCGGCCTCCCTTAACAAACATGTAGTACTTTCCTACGCAAGGAGAAAATAATTTCATTCTAATTCGTACCTCAAACGAAAGAAATTATATTTCTTGTAACGCACTAGACAAAATGTTGATATTCATGTAACGCAATAGACAAAATATTGATCATCTTGTAGCCCACTAGACGGAATGTGATATACTCTGCGAAAAAAGAAACGCATAGTGGATTTGTGTTTTTGATAAACTCGATTTTTGGATAAGCAATCATTTTAGAAAGTTAATTGTTTAAGATATGATTTCTATGGTGTTTTCGTACAAGAACACCACGTCAAAACGCAACCCACAACATTTAGATAAACAAGATAGGCATGCAATCTGAGAGAACACGTAATGCACGTGATTTGCATGTTAAGTTTAGTGATCAAGTCATGTCAGTGAAGGGTATAAAAGGTCGACCACTGTTATCGGTACATTCACCAGATTTAAGAGTTTTTGATGGATTGAAAATGCCTCGACTGACAACAGAACACCGAAACAACGCAATTGGCCTTCTTGAAGCAGGACAGTCAAATCTAACAATTGCTCGTCGCATGAACACTCACCAAAGCACCATATCTCGTTTATGGGATAGGTATCGCCAGCAGAATTCGGTGGCAGACAGGCCTAGAAGTGGTCGACCAAGAATAACAACTGAAGCTCAGGATACATCCGGGTACACCACCTACGTCATCGTACAGCTACAGCAACCACTAGAGCTAGACAAATACCCGGATTGAGAAGGATTTCTGCACAGACCGTGAGGAATAGACTTCGAGCCGCAGGACTTAGAGCAAGAAGACCCTACTTTGGCCCTGTGCTGCGTCAACAGCATCGACGATATCGGGTCCGCTTGTGTACCAATGTTCAGGCCTGGAACTTGGCTAATTGGCGGCGTATCTGGTTCAGTGAAGAATCGAGATTTCTTTTGGAACGTCGCGATGGAAGGATGCGTGTATACAGACGCCGTCATGAACGTTAGCCGCCGTTTAAGCCATTTGCAATGAATAACTAGACAGTAAGTATTTTGATACTATCAAACGGAAGTCAAATGAACGTGACAACATCCTCCTCTTTATAAATCAATAACTAATCAATATAAAGGGTATGTTTTATAACTGTTACTATATATATTTTGTATTTATTTTTCCGCGCTGACGTTCCCGAAGTGTCCCTTCGCTGGATTAATAAATGATTATGTAAATAGTATATTTAACATGTAGAGATATAACGGGAAACAATTATATGATGAAATATGAAAGATTAATTTTGATATAACTAATCTTGTGTAATTTAATACAGTAATGTACTATACAGAATGTAAATGTAAATCAAGGAAACTTTATGTGTAAATAAAGCATTTTTCCGAAACAGACGTACATGTATGTATGAGTCAAGAATTTGTTATGAAATGTGTGTACATATAAATGAATGGGTAAATTGATGGCGTCGCTGCAGAATTCCTCAAGGCTTCTAGTCATCTCATTGTACCATATCTGACTCGGCTTTTTAATCATATTCTTGAGAGTGGTAAATTTCCATCTTGTTGGGGTAAAAGTATTATGCAGATATGATACTAATAACTACAGAGGTATTTCTCTCATTGATTCATGTCTATTTTAAGATTGGTGTGAAGATGATATTATCAGTGAATCACAGGCAGGTTTTAGGGCTGATTATTCAACAATTGACCGAGTGTTTTCATTGCAATCCTTAATTCAAAAATATATTCGTAAAAAAGGGGTAGATTCTATTGTGTTTTGTAGACTTTGACAAGGCTTTTGATATTCTAAGGCATGATGTCTTTATGAAGTTGGTAAAAAGGGTACATTTTTTGTTAACAGTTATGTATAGGCCTCTATCAGCCTCAGTCAGGACATCTAAAAGTATTTCAAATAGTTTTTCTTGAAACATCGGTACTCAACAAGGCTGTGTTTTAAGTATTTTTATAAAATAAGCTATGAAATCTTATGGAGTTGGAAGGAAGTAAGGTGTTACAGTTTCTTCATCTGTTAATAATCTCCGTTCTCTTATGTTTGCTGATGATGTTTCAGCCATATCTGATACCTGTGCACAATTGCAAAAAGAGATTAATGTTATTAGCAAATTTTGTGAGGTTAAATCTTACGAAAACCAGGAATATTGTGTTTAGAAATGGTGGTCCCTTGCGCTCATATGAAAAGTGGTTTTATGATGGTAATGTTATAGAGAGCGTTTCATTCTATAATTATAGGAGTAAAGCTACAAGGTATACACAATGTAAGTAATCTTAGATATTCCCTCCTATATCAATGCTATCTTTAGCTAAGATTTATTATATAAAATAGATTATTGTAATATTATGTGTCAGATAGGTGAGTTCAATGGGTATAACCTCAATAAGCCACGTAACAAATATTTAAAAAGATATCACGCAACAATTTGAAAACTTAAAATGATTTTAATACAAAATAAGTTAAGATTCTGATACAAGTACTAAATGCAAGTGTTTACAAAGTATAAATTCACAAAGCTAAACTGGTAGGCTAACAAAAGATAAAGGGCTTAACAATATAAAAATATACTCATCACCGACATGGTTCAACCGACCTGGTACATGCACAATCCAACCACTGACTCACAATATTGCAATGCCCATTTAAAACATATCTGTGATGAATTGTGTAAGCTACCAATTAGCAACAAATACCCAAGCTCTTTAAGGATAGACAAAAGATAGGGTGAACACATAAGCAACTCAGTCAATTAAAAGAACAATGGCGTCATAAGCTAACCTATGGTTGTAGATTCCCACTTGTTAAAGGATTGAGATTTAAAATGTACTTAGACATAACAGTAAATTACTTGTCATCTTTACATATATGTATCGCTCTGTAAAACACACATCTAGCCCGAGGCTATGACCTCCACTGCAAATGGAATAACCATTGAAAATTACACATAAGAAGTAGTATATATCAAACTTTATGTAATGTGTTTTTAACGGTGTGGAGGAAGCATGGACGACCGAAAGGGATACAAAAAATACATTGATTTTAAAAGAAATTTAAAAGTAAAAATACGAGAGATTCGTTGAACTACATATAAACAGTATCGCCATATATCTGAATTAGCACATATCATAATTATCTCTACTAAATTTATCTGCAACATAAGTATTGTCAACATATAATTGGGAATCCAGTGCACATCACCTTGTTAATTATACATACTCACTGCAACTATATCAATTCTCCTCCTACCATATTAATGTATCCATGCTTGATAACTGTGTTAGTATCTACACCGAAACGTCGCATTCATTGCAATAAAGAAGTTGACTATCCATATCTCTTGGTTTTCTTTATTGTCATACATGTATGTACATTCAATTATCAATATAAAGTGTATTTCAGCATTTATTTATGTATCGTTTTAGTTTTATGTTCATATTATATTACTATTAACATAATAAGTATATGTATTTGTTTTATTGCAGTGGGGTGCTACATATGTGCCTATGGCTAATTCTGTTTTAGCTAATATTGTGTATATATTTAAAACCTGCACAACCCTGCATTGGTGGTTTACGTTGCTTAATTGTATCTGTATATTTATTAATTTCATTTTATATTGTGGGGTGGGACTTTAATAAAGTATATGTCCGTCTGTCTGTCTGTCTGTCTGTCTATGATCAAGTATTAAACTTTTGAAATAGTACCTTTAAGTTTTGTTCATATTTTAAACATAAACTTTTCAACCTCGGTTAAAACAGTTTAAATTGAATTATTACTTTGCAATTTAAAATTTGTTTTTTGATAATGTACATCAAAAGAAACTGTACAGATGTACAGCTGTTCATTTCATTCACTTACCAAAATACTAGACATAACTAATTATCATGATCATCATATCATATCAAGCTAATGTCAAGCTAACCATGTGTTACTGATAAACTGATAAACCCTTTCATGAAAACACCCACCCATGAGTATATCATTGAGTATATCATTGTGTAGATCATTTGAGTATATCTAAACAGCATACCTGATGATAGAGGTAATATGTTGGGCAGCGAATTGGGGCAGCTTTCGTTTTGAGTTTTGAGTGATTATTAAATTTCTGAATAAGAAGGGATTGGCAAACAAGCTCAGTGAGCTTTTATAACTGTTTCTCCAATGTACATATTTGCAGTAGCAAACTCTTTCTCCAAGAGATCAATTATTGATATTTAAGAAACACAATGTTGATATTGTTTGCTCATTAAATATCATATGGCATTTGGTTGTTGAATTATATGAATTATTGTCGTATCGAATCGTTTTGACAATTTGATGAACTGAGAAGATTATTTTGCTAGCTTCAGGCAAGGCCATAAAATTAATAATTTTATGGTCTCTGTATCAGATTGTACATTAGGTTAGCATACACCTCTACTAATGAATGTATGCCATATCCATGTTTGTACAAATACACTGTCGGCCAAAGAAACGCCTACTTGATTTTCCTTAAATGAAAGCTGCAATGATTTCTGAAATATGATTCATGGTGGTCTCAACGTTATGCTGAAACAATAATTAATATGAAAGTCCAATCAAATCGTGACAAAACTGTGATTCGAGTCAATAATGTTCATGAAAACCACCCCCAATGAAGACCACTGTTTCGGGTAGATTCACTTGCGCACCGTAACCACTAACATCTGTAGCGTCATCACCACTTTAATGCGAATGCGTGCCTGTATTGTTGTTCGTGGTTGTATGAAAATCGGTTTCAAATGTTTTTTTCTGATGAAGCACTGATCGAAAACTGAACAATTTCTGTTGTCTCCTTTCAACAATCGCCATTCTTTTGTGACATGACAACTTCTGAAATTAATTATATTATGCTGAAATGATGCACATTCATAATGCTATAATAATGCTAAACTGTCATTTTAGTTTCTTTTTATGAAATTTGATAAGATATCATGTAGGCGTTTCTTTTGGCCGGCAGTGTACAACGACAACGTATGTGGTCGTACAAAGGACAGGTGAAAAAGAAAGGATTATTGAACTTGGTTGACCGAGATGTTTCTGTCATCCATATGGGAGATTACTTCATTCCATCTATTACCAACATTTCTGTAAAAAAAAAATGATGCACTTTTATGAGTAAAAGTAAAATATAATGTTCAGATTCAGTGTGATTAGATATAGAGCTTGCTGACTATGAAAACTCGTCCATCACTAGATATAAACTCTCTGGCACCAAGAGCTTTCATTGTATTACCAATGAACTCTCATATCAATATTTAATGTGTAAAACAGGCTGGGTTATTGCATTCAAAGTTAATCGAAAATCTGTCATTTGTATCTCTTACAAAGGTTGTGTTATGTTTGCAAGACGACGTAAATTTTCTAGATCGCCTGTTCTCCTTTAGACACAAGTCGATTGCATTTGGTGTGCTGAACACGTACATTTACGGACATAGCAAGATATAGCGGATCCATACATTTTCAAGAGTGGGGTTAGAGAGGTTCCACTTAATGCATTGGGGCAACACAGATACATGCACAATGTTCCAAAAGAAGTGTTGGTTTGAATATGTTGGATGTTCCAACACGCGGTATTATCAACATCTTAATAACTAGAAAAATGGTTCCACTGAAAGTTAAACATCTTGTATTCTTAGCACTGAAGGCTGAAAATTATTAGTATTAGCGCGGAGAATATTAAAAGTTAAATATGGAAAAATGGAATAAACGCGGTTCATACACTCAGAATACATGATATCGATTTTATTTAAACAATTATGTTGTTATCTATATATAGAAAACAAATATGATTTTACTAATCATTCTTATCTCGGATGTCGGATGTGTTAACAAACTAATTGTATAAACCATTAATAAGTAGCTGCATATTATTTTGATTGTTAATTTCAATGCTTCTGATCAATATAATTTTTTACAAACCGTCAGACAGTACCGTGTGTAAAAATAGTTTTAAACTGCAGCCTGAACTGAAATATACTTTCAAACATGAATAGTACACGATTAAAGATTAAGTATAATGTTTTTATTTGGTGTATTTCTAAAGACTTGAAAAGCATGCTTTGCAAATATCAAGTCGAGTGGAAATACGCTGTGGTAGGTGCTCCCGGCTCTTGCCTCCATTGAATATGCATGAGAGAAGATCGCGACGTGTCGAAGGCAAACGAGTCTATGTTCAGTTGAATAAGTACCTACATGTACCTGGCTATGTATATTTAATGAACTTGACTCTATCAGTAACTTCAACTGCAGGAAGATAATATACTCGCCTGTGCGTTCATGTTGTGCATATACAATGTATAGTGTTGGGGTTGTATTTAGCGAATCAATGTAAACAAAACAAAATCCATTTGTTGTCTATAATTATATTAACCATAAAAGTTAGGAGAACTCGTTGAAGAGAGCCCTAAGAACTACGTAAAACTTTGTCTTTGACATAAAAGACCTCCAACTAGTGTTCATCTAAATCGAACAGTGGTCATTTAATATATCTTATACTCATTTAATTTTCTTGTAGTGCTATATGTTCAACCACGTTCAAAGTTATATGGATGTGCGCAAAAGCAATGTTACCCGTTCATACTATAGAGGTGAGGTGAGGTTCGGGGTTAACGCCGCTTTCAAGTGTATTTCACTTATATCAAGGCTACTAGTATTTTTCAGGGTTAAAGACCGCAACGCCCTTTAGCTTTACATTGCAGTGAAACCTGCGAACATCGGCAGGAACCATCGAAAAATGGCTGATACTGCGTTATAATTCGGGGTAACAATTCACCCCCCCCCCCCCCCCCCCCCCCCCCCCCCCCCCCCCCCCCCCCCCGTTATCTAAAACAGACAAAATTGTCGAGTACCCGGCAGGATTCGAACGACGGACCGCTTGTACCCGGAGCCGACTGTGCTAACCACTACGCTTTCCAGCCCCTCGTATCATAACATACCAATTGAGTAGAAACTTATCTCCTTTTCATCATGCTTTGATTCTAAAGATCAAATCACACAATGCGCTCGACAAACACACGGTACTTTTGAGGAAGGAGTTGGGTACACAAGACAAAAAACTGACCCTCGTAAATGCATCGAGAGTATGTGCTATTGACGTCAAGATGTTATTTTCTGTAACTACCTGGAGTAAAACAAGCTTCTCGGATGTATTTGCCGTCTAAAACTAATTTTGACACTGTATATTCATTCAATGCTACATGTATATTTAACTGGATTAACCAAGCTTCATCCCCTGGAGAGTTATGTTGAAAGGAAGATTTTACCTTAAAGCGGGGTTTCGTTTGGCCGACAGTGTATGACGTCAGTATTTATCAATTATTTAGAGCATGCTATGTCTTCTCCAACATATTCTAACTAGAAGAATATATTCAAGCAGGATTTTGATGTACTATGCCAAATCAGAATTACAAATATTGAGAACCTATTTATGAATTCTATGGGTGATGCTATCCCGTAATTTCGTGTGGAATTACTGAACCTATTCTATTCGAACGACGTGTTCAGGCTGATCCCAAGAAGGATTTTCAATGAGTTATGCTTTTCCTATTTTTTCCTATTTCAAGTTCGTCCATTTGGGATCAATTTGAACAGATAAAGGAGCTTGGCTCAGAACTGACTTTTTAAATTTGGTTTTTATTTTATTTATACTCTGCAAGTGTTGATCTTGCAACAGATATACAACATCAATAAAAACGTCTGTTGATATACTTTCATTTTTCTTTAAAATCCACGTATTTATTAATCTTTGGTCTACACTACTTTCGCTTCACTGTCAAAGGACCATCATATGTAATCAGGACACAAAGTTTCACGCTCTTTCTTTTGAACCATCAGTACTAGTGTGTTATCCAAGCATTTGCAAGTGAGTACATATACTGCAAACGAAGCTGTCATAATGAATCCATTAAAAAGGAACAACTCCGTGATATTTGCTATTTATTATTCATAAGTTCAAAGTGCCAGTTTGTGATCGTTCATGCAATCCTTGAGTAGCAAAGGACCAATAAAAATCTATATGTTGGCTCACATCAAAGCAAAAGTAAAAGAAAAATCAAATTAAAACTTTAACTTAAGGGGTAAGCTTCAGACGAAGAGGTCTATGTTTAGAATCCGAAAGTTGTAAACTTGGTCTGCCACAGAGAAATATTCTACATCCAATGATGTTTGGCTGTTATGCTTCACAGAATTCCAGTGCAGTACAACCAATTGTTCCAGTTCCAGCAGACGATCAAAGGTTTCGATGAACACTCACTATGATGTTGCGGGTTTTCTCTCTGCAATAATGCAGACTGCCCGGACATAAGCAGAATACTTTGAAAGTGGTTTTAGTGGTAGCACGCCGTTGTTACTGAATTAAAATGCTCTTACAAAAGGGTATATAAGAGTTACCAATGGTTAAATACTACTCCTGAATTAATTTTTAAAAAAGTTGTAAAAGGAATGTAAATGGTTCGAATAAGCCATGTGAGTCCATTTCCCATCGAGTGGCCATTTTAAGGTGTTCACATTAAAATGGCCTGTCGAATGTACTTCAAGTGATCTGATTGATGTAACGATATCTAAACTAGCAGAATAGAGTTTTAAATATGGTACAATGATAGGAGTGACAATCACCTAGCTGTCTGAACTCTCAAAATCGCATGACCTATTAATCTACAGCTCAGACTAAAGAGTTCAACAAACTTGTCTATTTATACGTCGCACAATATTCTTCCAATACCGATAACCGATTTATTGATACGGCTTATTGAGTCGTGTACTGGGATGTTTTAACCTCTAATGTAATATATAAATCGTATAAACTTTAATATTAAATTGGATATTTGAGAAAATATAATATGCAAAAAACACGCTACAGCGCCATTAAGCCCCACATCACCTCAGCCACTCATAATTCAACATATCGTTATCACTACTCCAGACCTTGCTAAAGTATCATATGCCTATTATGCTTCATCATGGTAAAATGATTTTGAATGGATTTTAATTAAATCGAGAATCAAATCGTTATCAAAGAATTGGAAATTAGAGTCGTCAAAATAGATAGTGCCAAGATAGTTGGTCGCTGCACCTGAAATGCATAGTGGGCCCCCAATTTCCTAGCACAGATATCTTAAGGCCTAAATCAGCCAGTAATCTTCGTGTTGACAGTTTTACGAATAAATTATACATAACGGAAGCAGAGTTTTCATTTCCAAGCAATACTCCTCCCAGTAGTTAAACGAATTGTTCAAAGGAGATGAAGGATGTCGACAATGAGTAAAATAATTGCACCAAGGATTATCAACATTACAACTGTCCAGTACGTTTTAACAAGTTCACAAGGAATATATTTTTCATCCAATGAATTACACAATTTTCGTTACAAGAATATCAACAAAGAGTATATCACATTCCGTCTAGTGGGCTACAAGATGATAAATATTTTGTCTATTGTGTAACATGAATATCAACATTGTTTCTAGTGCGTTACAAGAATATCAACATTCCTTCTTGTGGGCTAAAATAATACCAACATTTTGTCAAGTGCGTTACAAAAATATCAATATTCTGTCTAGTGTTTTACAAGAATATCAACATTTTGTCTAGTGCATTACGAGAAAGTCAACATTTTGTCAAGTGCGTTACGAGAAAGTCAACATTTTGTTCGGTGCGTTACAGAAATATCAATCAATGAGTAAAATATTGGCCTAGTATGTTGTAATAAGGTCACAAGGAATATTAATTTCATCCAGGGAGTTACAAGATTTTCACGAATATCAATATTAGCTCAGTGCGTTATTAAAATCACACCTGAGACATATCAACATTCCAGTGCGTGACAAGAATATCAAAAAATTTTCTAGTGTGTTACAAGAATATCAAAATTTTTCCAGTGCATAACAATATTACTCTCCCAAAAAGGAAACGCATATAGGAATGTTTAAAGATTTTTTTTCTTTATTTTGTTACACTATATCGGGGTGGTAAAGCAAGTGAATTCAGCCAATTTTACATGGAGACAGTCACAGTATCACGTCATAGAGTGACTTCGGGAAAAGTCAGGTAGTGAGTCAAACTCACTCACTCAAGTTGCAGAAGTGTCTCCTGCTGTGGGTTGCCGCACTCGTTTGTCAAGGACATCTCAGAGATGCTCTATAGGGTTAAAATCTGGGGATTTGGAGGGCCATGGAAGGACATTGATGTTCTCATTCTGAAGAAAAGTTGTGGTTAAACGAGCTGTATGTGGCCTGACGTTGTCCTGTTTGATTAACTCCCTCTAGCGGCGGACAATAGGCAGGACATATGGCCTTAGAATTTCATCACATTAGCGTTGTGCTGTCAAATTGCCTTAGATCAACACCAATTGACTCCTTCCGGTGTAGGAGATTTCTCCCCACATCATCACAATCCCCCTGCCAAATCTGTCTACCTGGGGGACGCAGGTGTCGGCTAGGCGAGTTCCCAGATTGCCGGACAGCCGACTTCCCTATTCAAACTCATTGAGGCAGGATAATCCATGAACAATAGGGGATTAAAGTATAGTCTTTGTCGGACATGACACAAAACATAACAGTTTCTTGATTTTGGCTTTGGAGATTGAATATTAGCAGACTTAACTATCTGATATAAAACTTCCTGTTGAGTAATAGGATCATCAATTCCTGACAATTACACATCACTATCCTCATCTGCAAGAAAATACTCATCAAGATCAGCACCAAGTAGAGACATAAAGTGATTAACCTACTGTTCATTAGTAATAGACTGTGAACTACCATTAACACATTTACACTTATTCAAAATCTTTCAAAATAGCTTAGGATCCTTACTATACACAAAGAAAAAAGTTAAGCACCCCCTGATATTTATGATGACATATTTTCGAAAATATTTAAAATAGTTAAACAAGGTTCATTTATGAGAAGAGTATGGTGTTTGTGCGATACGTTCCTGCCACTGATGCGTGACAATCGCGCTTACACGTTCGGGGCATGCACGAGTAACATGCTACGCTCGAGGATCACAAAAGGCAGTATGGCTAAACTGGATTTGGTGGTATGTAACGTTGCTTTCCATAGTCATTCAAGCATATCTATTGAACATGGCACGAAGACGATTGTCAATTGATCTCAGAAATCAAATTATTGGTTTTATTTAAAATATTTTCGAAAAGATGTCATAACAAATATGAGGGGGTGCTTAATTTTTTTCTTTTTGTATAGTAAGGATCCTAAGTTTTTTTGAAAGATTTTGAATAAGTGTAAATTTGTTAATGGTATTTCACAGTCTATTACTAATGAACAGTAGCTTAATCACTTTATGTCTCTACTCGGTGCTGATCTTTATGAGTATTTTCTTGCAGATGAGGATAGTGATGTGTAATCAGAGATCAGAAGGAATTGATGATCCTATTACTCAACAGAAAGTTTTATTTCAGAAAGTTAAGTCTGCTAATATTAAATCTCCAAAGCCAGATGGTGTCGCTGCAGAATTCCTAAAGGCTTCTAGTCATCTCATTGTACCATATCTGACTCAGCTTTTTAATCATGTTCTTAAGAGTGGTAAATTTACATCTTGTTGGGGTAAAAGTATTATGCAGATATGATACTAATAACTACAGAGGTATTTCTCTCATTGATTCATGTCTATTTTAAGGTTGGTGTGAAGATGATATTATCAGTGAATAACAGGCAGGTTTTAGGGCTGATTATTCAACAATTGACCAACTGTTTTCATTGCGATCCTTAAAGAGCCATCACGGATGTTAGTATTTCAATGTTTTGGAAAATATACTTATACCGTCATTCGCCAGAGAAATCTTGTATCTACAACATGGCATATGTTAAATCATTTTCATATCACGACAATGTATTGCAATTTGGTTTCAAAGAGAAGTACCACTTCGACTAGCGCGCGCTAAGGGTATCTGACGTATATAAACAGAATCCCCTTTTTTGCGTAATACGTACTACACAAACAGCAAGCGCTTCTGAAGCATGAAGGCTCGTCTCTAGCGCAAGTCGCCATAACAACCCATATGCTGCACGTGCTTCACGTGTCTCTCTTGCAAGTTACCCTTGTCACACATTACTGAATGTGACGATTGCTTTACAAACAATGTTTCTAAATGTCCTGAGAATATATAAATTATTTCCTGTTTAATGTTCTTTTTATTGAGATAAGACCAGCAAATTATGACAAATTTTTACTCTCATTAATTATAACATTCAAGAAAAATACCTATCTTATGAAAACCAGGAATATTGTGTTTAGAAATGGTGGTCCCTTGCGCTCATATGAAAAGTGGTTTTATGATGGTAATGTTATAGAGAGCGTTTCATTCTATAATTATAGGAGTAAAACTACAAGGTATACACAATGTAAGTAATCTTAGATATTCCCTCCTATATCAATGCTATCTTTAGCTAAGATTTATTATATAAAATAGATTATTGTAATATTATGTGTCAGATAGGTGAGTTCAATGGGTATAACCTGAATCAGCCACGTAACAAATATTTAAAAAGATATCACGCAACAATTTGAAAACTTAAAATGATTTTAATACAAAATAAGTTAAGATTCTGATACAAGTACTAAATGCAAGTGTTTACAAAGTATAAATTCACAAAGCTAAACTGGCAGGCTAACAAAAGATAAAGGCTTTACAATATAAAAATATACTCATCACCGACATGGTTCAACCGACCTGGTACATGCACAATCCAACCACTGACTCACAATATTGCAATGCCCATTTAAAACATATCTGTGATGAATTGTGTAAGCTACCAATTAGCAACAAATACCCAAGCGCTTATAAGGATAGACAATTTTATAATTATAGGAGTAAAGCTACATCTTGTCTTGCTTCACAAGCTAATAAGGCAAATTTCTCTGTTTAAAACTTTCAAAGAAAACTTGGAAACATCAGTTGTACAGATTTATTTAAAAATTTTGATTGTATGATATCACCTATCTTCTGTTATGGATCTAAAATATTGGGTACATCCTACTGTTATACTATTGAATATACCCATGTGAAGTTTTGTAAATTTGTTTTAAAAGTAGGGAAATCATCATGTAACAGTATGACCTTGGGTGAGTGTGGAAAATTGCCTTTACAATTAACTTATACAACCAATGCTGTAACAGACTGGTGTAGACTTTTAAACATGCCTGAATATAGATTACCAAAACAATGTTATTACATGCCATTATCACTAGACAATGTAGGTCGAAATTTATGGGAAACTAAGACTAAAAACATTCTTTTTCAATTTGGCAGAGATTACATGATAATTTGTCCCAATCCTGGCAATCATCCCTGGATAGCAATAACAAATGTCAGTACTACAAACACTTCAAATGTTTATTAAATGTAATGAAATCCTTCAATATTTAAATCATATTTGCTAGATATCGATGTTGTAACTTTAAAATGGCAGAAGCACGTTTTTTGCAAATTTTACTTTTTAAAATTTCTCATTTATAATGATCGTTTATGTCATCTATGCTTACTTTAGAGGGTAAAACTTCTTGTTTCACAAACCAATTTTCCGTAGTGTTAATAACTTTGTTGCGTATGAAGTAAACATTTCATGGCGGCCATTTTAATGTGAACACATTTTATTAACCATGTACACTCATTTTTCACTTGATTTACCGAAGAGAGAAGGGTGTTTTACTATTGGTGACATTATTTTTCAAATACATTTCATCGACTTATTTCAGCCAAAAAACGTGCTGCTGCCCCTTTAAAATAGCTGTAGAAACTGTTGCATATTTTCTATTCTGTGAAGAAAACGGTATTTATGTTGTTGAAGATGAGTGGCATGTATTTTATGTTCGTGATACATACTGTGATATTAGAACTCAATACATACCAACATATTTCAGCAAATCTCCTACTATGATATATTTTAAATCTATTTTACAATATCATGAAGGATGTTTGTCTTTTTCTATACTTTGTTCATAAGAAACACAAATCTAAATAAAATATATGTTACAATGTGCTCATATTATACAAATAATTATGTAGGTATATTTTGGGCCTGTGGCCTGTTACTGAATAACATGTCTGTCTGTCTGTCAAATCCTGCAATTTAAGATCCCCTTTGACCAAGGAGTCTGTACACAACATTTCAGCTTTCTAGATTTGTTGTTACTTGAGAAGAAGATGAACATACGTTTTCAGGTCGTGAGCCATGAACGGGGTCACCGAATCTACAATTTAGAATCCACATTGGCCAAGGAGTCTGTATACAAAATTACAGCTCCTTGGAGCCAGTGGTTCTGGAGACTAAAGACGGACGGACGCCATGCCATAACAAAATGTATCTATGCAAACTTATGATTTAGTTTCAAACATTATATCATATATAAATATTGTGTTTTCACAGAATGTTTTACCACGTACATCGCTTGAGTGATTAGCATACTAAGATTATTTAGTGATTTGAGATTTATGCACAAATATACCTCCAATTCTTTAAGGGAGTGTTATCTGAGTTTTCTTTAGCATGCAAGTAAATATTCCTAATTTCATAATAGATACATTTGATTATAGTTATTATTGAGAAATCGAAAGATTAAAGAATTGGGCAGGCATTGATTCCAGAGTTTTTCTAACTTTTCATGTTGTTAATTGTATCAGGTATTTCATTCGTGCCAATCGCGTTATCCAAATAGAATGAGCAGAGTCACTGTCTGTTAAATGTCTATTTCTCATTGATATTCCTCTTATTTCTTCTTCCTTCAAAATATTTAATATCAGTTTTGTAATGTGCTTATTCACCTTTACACTAATACTTTATTAGTATTAGGGTATAATTTAGATATGTAAAATTAGAAATATTCCTTCCTCTGATGTTCATAAAAAAAAAAAGTTTACAAGCAAAAACTATCGTCAATCTTGAGCCGTATTTCTCTTGTAGTTTTATACCTTACTTGATCCGATACTGTGTATTTATCAATATCTTCCTTCAATGTAATCCTGAATAAAATTCCATAATAAGAATTAATAATTATTAACTTATTAGTTATTAACTTCAAGTAACAATCTCTCATAATGGCCTAGAGGCATCACCAAATTAGTAATTTTATATATATTTTTTTCATAACAATGTGGTTAATCAGAATTAGTTCAACCAATATTTGTTTGTGTTATTATCTTATTTAAATGCATGAATTATATTTAATGCACACGAAGATGTATTACATGTAATAATCAGACACATGAGAAAAGCACACTTATGGCCATGACGGCATGACCAAATTTCCTCATTTACTATTTAACAACCTTTTTTTACATCTATCATAACTATATTGATATCCATCAACATTTGTAGCAACATTAACAATATTTCAATATAACTATCCAAACCAAAACATTCTAAATTTGCAAAACAATTCAGGTCATTGGAAAATGGTTACAACAACTGCAAACAGACTAATATGATCTTTTTTAACAAGCAAAAAGGGGCGCGTAGCTAACTAATACCCCCGACCCTTCATGTACAATCGGTTTGGATCATAATAAAATAAGTTTGACACAATTTCATGTAGATCCAACAGATTAATACATTTGTATAAAGTATTATGTGATTATCAGCATTCAATCAAAAACAAAGTTGTTCTTCGAGGGGCATTCAGGAGTGGCACACGTGAGACTTTATGGATAACCGCTTCTTTAATTTGAAAAAACACGACGTTTCGAGGTAGATACTCACTCCTTCATCAGATGGAAGTAAAGACATAACTACATATACGCCCTTTTAGTAGTAAACTCACGTGCAAAAGAAACGTCCCCATACAAAATACAATATATTTCAATCGACGGGCGATAAATGCGACTGAAACAGCGTTACATCATGTCTTCAGAACCCAACAATACTAAATATGAATTTTCAAAACATTATCTATTCCTAACTCTGAGAAACACAAGTTTTAAGAAATGGTCGTTTTGGAATCTCCTTAACTAAACAAGATAGAAGCCTCAAAAAGCCAGTTTTGGCTTGTTTTGTGACGCCCTACAGTAATGACGCGTCAACAAATTTATATCAAAGAAGGTTATGTATGACGAGGATATCTTTAATTAATTAAATTTCTACTTTTTCAATGTTTTAAACTTACGAGGGGCGTTAAATAAGTGTTGCAAGCGGGGCATTGGTGTTTACATAAACAGTGTCAGCTTATAGCAGGTGTTACTATAGTCAAAACATAACATTGACACATGTCAAAACAATTTCTAGACATAACATTTTTTTAGATATAATAGCTGCGCTGACCTAGGGGTCTCCATAATCATGGATTCTCTCAAACATGAACAACGCGCTGTGATCAAGTTCCTTACTAAAGAGGGATGCAAAGCTACAGAAATACATAATCGTATGTGTAATGTGATGGGTAAGGATGCTCCTAACTTTTCAACAGTTTGGTGCTGGTCTCTTCAGTTCAAGCGGGGCAGGGAGTCCTTAGACGATGACCCACGGTCAGGCAGGCCATCTGAAGTCACCCGACCGGAAGTTATTGCCGCTATCGAAAGACGAATTTTAGCTGACCGCCGTGTTAAAGTTTCTGAACTGTCTTTGGAATTCCAGATATCAGTTGGAAGTGTTGAAAAAATAATTCATGACCATCTTGGTATGTCCAAGGTATCTGCCAGATGGGTACCCAGAAACCTCACAGCAAAAGATCGCCAGAAAAGAACCGAAAGTTGCATGGAGCTCCTGGATCGGTTTAATGCGGATGAAGCCAGGTTTTTGTCTCGTCTGGTGACAGGTGACGAAACCTGGATCCACCACTGGGACCCGGAAACTAAACTGGAATCCAAGCAATGGAAGCACCCGAGTTCACCGCCTCCCCTGAAGTTTCGCACTCAACCATCAGCTGGCAAGGTTATGGCGACAATCTTTTGGGATGCAAAAGGCATATTATTAATTGATTACTTGCCAACCAAAACTACAATGAATGGTCAATATTATGCCAACCTAATGCAAGAATTGCGAAAGACAATTCGACAGAAACGCCGTGGAATGTTGACACGTGGTGTTCTGATTTTGCATGACAACGCTCCAGTCCACAAGTCAAGAGTTGCACAGGCCGCTATACGTGATTGTGGATTCGAACAGCTTAACCACCCACCCTACAGCCCAGACCTAGCCCCCAGTGACTACTTCCTGTTCAGAAACCTGGAATCCGCCCTACGTGGAAGGCACTTCCGGGATGACGAAGACGTCAAAGCTGCCACAGAGGCGTGGTTAGGGGGGCAAACGGAAGACTTCTACAAAAGCGGCATCAAAAGTCTTAAAGAGAAATGGAATAAGTGTATTGAGGTGAAGGGTAACTATATTGAAAAATAAAAGTAAAAAATTGACTACGCGAGTTGGTTTTATATTAAAGTTGCAACACTTATTGAACGCCCCTCGTAAATACAAAATAGTGTGGGCCAAAAACATCTTTAAAAAACGATTCTAGCACCCCATGTCTATTTGAACAGATGTAAAAAAATAAAAATTGCATACTCTGATGTATGAAATTGTGAATACTTCTTTAAAAACATGTGGCTACCAAATACATTCAAAATCTACTTTCTCCGACATCATTATTTACTTTCATACTGTTTTCAAAATGTGGGGACGTTTCTTTTGCACGTGAGTTTATAACAGCTTCGTGCAAGGTTTGAAAACAATCATTTGAATAAATAGTGTTCCTGCAATTGGCCGAGAAAATTTTTATCTCAGGAAATGCCTCAGTAAATAATACAGAAATTCCTATATATTCCTTAGACCTCATTTCGTCACTGCACCTCTACAAGTAGATCAAACAAATTGTTACCAAATTCTAAAAGAATCGGGTGGACAGTTTTTCTGCTATCTGTCAGACAAACATTTCTTCCGATGGGCGAACGGTATCCTTGGTCGGGAGTATAATAAAGGGGACAAACAGACAGAGTCAACAATATCCCCAACCAAATGGGAACAGTTTATATATATTGAACAATGATTATGAAGCTTTATTCAATAATGTATCCTAAATCACTCACTCACTAAATCACTCACAAGAATATAAACTTCAACTTAAATCTGTTCTTCAAGCGAAATTTTTCAGTTTTCAATTTTCAGTTTCGTCCGGGATCAAGATGAAAATGGTTTTCCATGGAAAAGGCTAAAAATGTAAGTCCGAAAAAGGTAAAAAAAAACAACTTAAAACACATTGTTTCAAATACCATGTTTCATTTAGCTAGCTGTTCCAGTTGTTGAGTTTCTTTCCATGGGAACGGCAAAAATTAAAGTATTTGAAAACCACAAAAGCCACATACAGATGATGATTGTTCCACACATAAAGTTTCTCTGAGTTAGGCCTTAGAAATTGGGAAACAAAATGTTAATTTATGAGTCCATGAAAAGCGCTAAAATAACATTTGTAAGTAGTTAATACACCCAAAAAGCAGATCTACACGTGGCGATTGTTCCACACACTGCATTGTTAGTTTCACTGAGCTAGGTCTTACAATGTTTTAGCTCCGTTCCGGAAACAAAATACTAAGTTATGGTTCCATGGAAATGGCTAATAATAAAATTCCAAAGAGGTTGAAAACACTAAAGGGCAGTTCTTTATCTCTACATGTACAACTGCGTTTTGGAGGGGGTTAACAAACAAATATATGTCATTCAAAAAAGCAATTCACTCCAAACAGCAATTTTGCAAGTATAACATGATTTCATGAGTTGCACCCCTTTCATTTTCCTCGTTTATTAAGCGTCTAAAAGTCCAGACTAACTTAAAGCTTAAATAATTAAATTGTTATAATGGTAACATACGTACAATAGAACATGACCATACTAAAAAAGGTTCTGTAAACATTAACTTGCTGAATTGCTGTGTAATCTTTAAAATATGTGCTCGATGGTGCATGATGTACAATGTTGTACATTGAAAGTGTAATTTGTTGTACAGTAAAGATGTACTGTGCTGTACAGTGACGATGTACTGTGCTGTACAGTGACGTTGTACTGTGTTGTACGTTTAAAATAACTTAATAATCCTAAAGTGAATTAATGATGTGGTATACAGTACTTATGGATCATGTTGTACAGTGAAGATGTACTGTGAAGATATACAGTGTTGTACAGTGAAGATGTACTGTGAAGATGTACAGTGTTGTACAGTGAAGATGTACTGTGAAAATGTACAGTGTTGTACAGTGAAGATGTACTGTGAAGATGTACAGTGTTGTACAGTGAAGATGTACAGTGTTGTACAGTGAAGATGTGCAGTGTTGTACAGTGAAGATGTGCAGTGTTGTATAGTGAAGATGTACAGTGTTGTACAGTGAAGATGTACAGTGTTGTACAGTGAAAATGTACAGTGTTGTACAGTGAAGATGTACAGTGTTGTACAGTGAATATGTACATTGTTGTACAGTGAAGATGTACTGTGCTGTACAGTGAAGATGTACTGTGTTGTACAGTGAAGATGTACAGGGTTATACAGTGAAGATGTACAGTGTTGTACAGTGAAGATATGCAGTGTTGTACAGTGAAGATGTACAGTGTTGTACAGGGAAGATGTACAATGTTGTACAGTGAAGATGTACAGTGTTGTACAGTGAATATGTACAGTGTTGTACAGTGAAGATGTACAGTGTTGTAGAGTGAAGATATACAGTTTTGTACAGTGAAGATGTACAATGTTGTACAGTGAAGATTTACTGTGCTGTACAGTGATGATGTACTGTGTTGTACAGTGAAGATGTACAGTGTTGTACAGTGGAGATGTACAATGTTGTACAGTGAAGTTGTACAGTGTTGTACAAAGAAGATGTACAATGTTGTACAGTGAAGATGTACTGTGTTGTACAGTGAAGATGTACAGTGTTATACAGTGAAGATGTACAGTGTTGTACAGTGAAAATGTACAGTGTTGTACAGTGAAGATGTACAGTGTTGTACATTGAAGATGTAATATGATATACATTGAAGATGTACTGTGTTGTACAGTGAAGATGTACATTGTTGTACAGTGAAGATGTACAGTGTTGTACAGTGAAGATGTATTGTGATGTACAGTGAAAATGTAATGTGATGTACAGTGAAGATGTACAGTGTTGTACAGGGAAGATGTACAATGTTGTACAGTGAAGATGTACTTTGATGTACGGTGAAGATGTACTGTGTTGTACAGTGAAAATGTACAGTGTTGTACAGTGAAGATGTACAGTGTTGTACATTGAAGATGTAATATGATATACATTGAAGATGTACTGTGTTGTACAGTGAAGATGTACATTGTTGTACAGTGAAGATGTACAGTGTTGTACAGTGAAGATGTATTGTGATGTACAGTGAAAATGTAATGTGATGTACAGTGAAGATGTACAGTGTTGTACAGGGAAGATGTACAATGTTGTACAGTGAAGATGTACTTTGATGTACAGTGAAGATGTACTGTGTTGTACAGTGAAGATGTACAGTGTTGTACAGTGAAGATGTACAGTGTTGTACAGTGAAGATGTACAATGTTGTACAGTGAAGATGTACTGTGCTGTACAGTGACGATGTACAGTGTTGTACAGGGAAGATGTACAATGTTTTACAGTGAAGATGTACTGTGTTGTACAGTGAAGATGTCCAGTGGTGTACAGTGAAGATGTACAGTGTTGTACAGTGAAGATGTACAGTGTTGTACAGTGAAGATGTACAGTGTTGTACAGGGAAGATGTACAATGTTGTACAGTGAAGATGTACTGTGATGTACAGTGAAGATGTACTGTGTTGTACAGTGAAGATGTACAGTGTTGTACAGTGAAGATGTACAGTGTTGTACAGTGAAGATGTACAGTGTTGTTCAGTGAAGATGTACTGTGATGTACAGTGAAAATGTAATGTGATGTACAGTGAAGATGTACAGTGTTGTACAGGGAAGATGTACAATGTTGTACTGTGAAGATGTACATTGACGTACAGTGAAGATGTACTGTGCTGTACAGTGAATATGTACAGTGTTGTACAGTGAAGATGTACAGTGTTGTACAGTGAAGATGTACAATGTTGTACAGTGAAGATGTACTGTGCTGTACAGTGACGATGTACTGAACTGTACAGTGACGATGTACTGTGTTGTACAGTGAAGATGTACAGTGTTGTACAGTGGAGATGTACAGTGTTGTACAGTGAAGATGTACAGTGTTGTACAGAGAAGATGTACAATGTTGTACAGTGAAGATGTACTGTGTTGTACAGTGAAGATGTACATTGTTGTACAGTGAAGATGTACAGTGTTGTACAGTGAATTTGTACAGTGTTGTACAGTGAAGATGTACAGTGTTGTACATTGAAGATGTACTATGATGTACAGTGAATATGTACTGTGTTGTACAGTGAAGATGTACATTGTTGTACAGTGAAGATGTACAGTGTTGTACAGTGAAGATGTACAGTGTTGTACAGTGAAGATGTACAATGTTGTACAGTGAAGATGTACTGTGCTGTACAGTGACGATGTACTGAACTGTACAGTGACGATGTACAGTGTTGTACAGGGAAGATGTACAATGTTTTACAGTGAAGATGTACTGTGTTGTACAGTGAAGATGTCCAGTGGTGTACAGTGAAGATGTACAGTGTTGTACAGTGAAGATGTACAGTGTTGTACAGTGAAGATGTACAGTGTTGTACAGGGAAGATGTACAATGTTGTACAGTGAAGATGTACTGTGATGTACAGTGAAGATGTACTGTGTTGTACAGTGAAGATGTACAGTGTTGTACAGTGAAGATGTACAGTGTTGTACAGTGAAGATGTACAGTGTTGTTCAGTGAAGATGTACTGTGATGTACAGTGAAAATGTAATGTGATGTACAGTGAAGATGTACAGTGTTGTACAGGGAAGATGTACAATGTTGTACTGTGAAGATGTACTTTGATGTACAGTGAAGATGTACTGTGTTGTACAGTGAAGATGTACAGTGTTGTACATTGAAGATGTACTATGATGTACAGTGAAGATGTACTGTGTTGTACAGTGAAGATGTACATTGTTGTACAGTGAAGATGTACAGTGTTGTACAGTGAAGATGTACAGTGTTGTACATGGAGATGTACAGTGTTGTAAAATGAAGGTGTACAGTGTTGTACAGTGAATTTGTACAGTGTTGTACAGGGAAGATGTACAATGTTTTACAGTGAAGATGTACAGTGTTGTACAGTGAAGATGTACTGTGTTGTACAGTGAAGTTGTACTGTGTTGGTCAGTGAAGATGTACTGTGATGTACAGTGAATATGAATATGAAGTGTTGTCCGATGAATAACTACTGTAATGTACACTATGAATATGATGTGTTGTCCGATGAATAACTACCGTATTGTAAACTATGAATATGCAGTGTTGTCCGATGAAAAACTACTATATTATAGGTTATGAATGTTGTCCAACGAATATCTACTGTATTGTACACTATGAATATGCTGTGTTGTCCGATGAATAACTACTGTATTGTACACATTTGATATGCAGTGTCGTCCGATCATTATCTACTGCATTGTAAACTATGAATATGCTGTCTTTATCGATGAATAACTACTGTATTGTACAGTATGAATATGCTGTGTTGTCCGATGAATATCTACTGTATTGTACACTGTGAATATGTTGTGTTGTCCGATGAAAATCTATTAACCCCTGTGTACATTGTTAAGTCCATTGTTGCACCTGTAACTGTCCTTGTTGCCCTTAGAGATGATGCTCCATTTGAACCAGTTGATGCCGTGTTGTCTCGCGTTTCATTATGTTCTGCTTTGCTGAAGAAGCTAGTAAATCTTAAGTTTCTTTATGTTCTGCTTTGCTGAAGAAGCTAGTAAATCTTAAGTTTCAGTATGTTCTGCTTTGCTGAAGAAGCTAGTAAATCTTAAGTTTCTTTATGTGCTGCTTTGCTGAAGAAGCTAGTAAATCTTAAGTTTCATTATGTTCTGCTTTGCTGAAGAAGCTAGTAAATCTTAAGTTTCATTATGTTCTGCTTTGCTGAAGAAGCTAGTAAATGTTAAGTTTCATTATGTTCTGCTTTCCTGAAGAAGCTAGTAAATCTTAAGTTTCATTATGTTCTGCTTTGCTGAAGAAGCTAGTAAATCTTAAGTTTCATTTCTACCATCTTCAATTCGTAGGAACGCCAATTGGCAATGGTATTTATGCCCCCATTGAGGTTTGCGAGGGCACACTGGCGATACCAGAAGCCACTTTCCCTTTCCAACGCACAGTTCCAATCAGACACAGCGTCATGGTCACTGTCAGGGCTACTGAACATCATGCGTTATAAGACAGCTCATCACCTGGAATGAATTATATAATATATTTCTACACAGCCTGCAAGAGAGGAAATAATAAATTGTTACATACTGTTGCGATATATATTTGGATAGGTTATCAATAAACAAAATTAAACAAATTCCAGAATTCCATTGTTTTATGTTCTTTAGATTGAATGACTTCTTCAAAAGTGATAGAACTACGTTGTTTTCAAATTGTTAAGCTTTCAGTGATATGTTTTGAGTGTTCCAGCATTTTGTCAATCTAAACCCCGCATGTGTGTGCGAATTTCACTTTGAGATTCACTTAAAAACTGAATTGACAACTATTCGTAGTAAGCTGTAATATCGATACTACCAATCGTTTTTAAAAATTGTTATCGATTAAGTACTATCGGCACAGCAACTATCGTTATTTAAACCACCAGAATGACCAGGCATATATTTAACCACACTGTCTTTGGCTCACGTAAGCCTTTAAAAGTCGGGTTCGATCGGGGTATTTTTGGTGGACACGAACTTCGAGTGGATATTCCCGTTTATACATATATGCTATTAATACAGTATTATTAAGACAGTCAAATTTAAATATATTAATGAAATTAATATTTAGGTGACTTTACATTTCACATCTTCATAAAGACAAGTGCACATTTTTTTAAAAATAAGAACAATGAGAACTGAAGCCATTCATCGGCGTTGCGAGTCGGGAAAATTTCATATTGTTTATTAGTTTTATTATAGCGTTACTATGTGAATGTTCTATAAGTGCATATATTACATTATTTCCAAACATTAAAATTCGGTTAAATATATCGTGTTTTCATTTCACGTAAACCCAAGAAACCAAGATGGCGGATGTTATCGGTGACAGAACTTTCCCTTTAAGGTCTTTGTATTGCAATTTGACATCTCTAGCTCAGATGGTTTCGCAAATAAAGCAAGGTGGAATTAGCCAATGATAAAGACCGGCGAGAGCTATTACAAGCTTGGAAAATTTATCATCATACAAAACACTTCTGAAATCCAGTTGTAGATTATAACACAATAAAGTGGATTCGTTATTGTCTATCTCCCAGCACAGGGACGTTTTGGCTGTTTTTCTGTTTGGAGATGAAAGCATTAGATCTATTTTCCAATTTTAGTTTTAGTTCATTTATGAGTAAAGTCGATTGTCAAGATATATCAATTTTATCATTTCTAAATATGAAATACAATTAAATTTAATCAAATATTTGTCAAGTATATATATTATTAACCTCAGGAAGGCATTTAAAGTATGAATATATTCTAAATTATGAAAAAAAAGGGGAAAAAACCCTGCTGTGTTTTCGACTTTTGATAATCTAATGTAGATTCGATTTTTTTAAACGGAATTTGAGATAGCATTCCTATTTACACATATAAGTCATTAATGCGTGTTTACATTGCTTATTCCACAATCAAATCACTGAGGGTAATATCGTTTATAACTTTATATTTGAGATTTTGATAAAGGCTAGCGCACATGTCTTAGAAAATATAAACCAATGAGAAGTGACGCAATTCAGCGGCGCAACGATCGCGAGTATTGAAAGCGATGTTACGGCACAAAAAGACACTGTTGATTAGTTTATTGATACACTATTTATTAGTCAGTGACTAATATATCAATAGATATTCTATATTAGTTTTTTTTAAATCAAAATTAGTGAAATTACAGCGTTTTTCCTTTCATGTAATGCACACAAAGCAAGATTGCAGTCGGTCAGAGATAGAAATCGCACTTTAACTCACAGCTCCGGTTTCCAATAAACCACTTCAATAAGACTGTATGACATACTTATTCATGTTATACATATTCTTAACGAGTAATTATGAAAGAATTGAGCTTACCGCTGTTTCCAGCAGTGAACCCAGCTACCAATAAACGGTAGTTATCAGTCTCGTTGGCGACGCTGAAGTTAGCGTACTTGGCGTATCTCTTGGCGTCCAGCAGGTCCAACATGTCCACCCTCAGTTCACAGAGCCGTACTGTCAAACGGTTGAATGCATCATTGCCTGGTTTAAAACGACACAAATAATGTAGAATATAATTTGAAATGAGTCCGCTATAGATACTGTAACTATTACAGTGATTAATTTGTCAAACGTACCTAACAAATGAATGATATACAGTTGACAGGTCGCTACTACCAGAATACGCTGCAACGCCATAGCATTTTTATCATGACATGACAGGCGTGTAGACGTGTGATAATTTCAGTGGAAACTTATCTTCCATACAATAAACAATGCATCTAAGGAAATGTCATGTCACCGATGATACACAAATGTCAATCTCTTCTTTATGTCATTTCAATGTTGACTTTGTCATTTCGATGAATTGCCATTGTTTGGTAGCAGTTCTAATATATAATTTGTCTTGATTTTATCTCCAACTGAATCAAGATTTCAGCCAATCATGTGACGACTACGTGCATGAAGGTAACACAAACATAAAGCTACGTACCAAGCCAGAAATCCTTGGTGATGTCTCCAAATCCAAATGCATATTCGGTCCAGTTTCGGTTGAAATTTGACATTTCACGCCGTCTTTGAAATACCTTAAATGTAAAATGTTGTATCTTTCAAATAATCGTTATGATTGTGTATATCTGTGGAAAGGGTTACACTCGTTTCAAGCAGAAGTCCCCCGCAAGAAATAACTCGCGTCAGTCCCTTTGACAATTCGTGGCTTGATTGTAGCGCCCTAAACAACAAATGGTTTACCTCCCCTACTCCCGTCAATTGGCGACGCCATTTCATTTGCAAATTAATCAACGGAAAGCAAATCTTGCAGTCGACTTGAAATCGCCATGTTTGTTTTGGTCCCATGATATAGTTTTGAAAGGAGATTTCTGACTTGACTGTCAAATGCAGGTGCAGTAAGCTGACACGCTGGCAGAGAAAATCTGACAAATGAAGCGAGACTTCACTTAGCCAGTGATGGAGACGGGTGCGAGTGATGGCATTTTAAACAAAACATTGGTTACACAACTCATTTCTTTCCGCATAAGAACCGAGATACCTGACCCATATTTGACATATATGTACTCAAAGTAAAAATAATGTCAAGCACACGTACATGGATATGTGTAAATTATATAACCAAAATGCTCGCTTCAAAATTTACTTCAAGGGATTATCCATAGTCCATTTACACGTCATATGATTTTCATTTAATAATAATGATAATAATAGTCAATTTATATAGCGCATTATCCATGCTCAATGCATGCTCTAAGCGCTGAGGGATAGCAATAGGAAAGTCAGTCTTGAATATTAAACAGGTATGTCTTAAGTCTGGAATTGAAGGACTCAAAATATGGTGATTGTCGGAGATCAAGTGGCACACTGTTCCACTCTGTTGGTGCTATATGAGCAAAAGAACGCCTCCCAAAAGACAAAGTTCTCACACTTGGTACTTCCAAGAGGAGCTTGTTTTCTGATCGAAGTGATCTGGCTGGCTTGTATGGAGTAATGAGATCTATCAATATTGGGGAGCATCTCCAGACAAGCACCGGTAGACTTGACACAGGATCTTGTATCTGATCCTCTGGCGAATGGGAAGCCAGTGTAGGTTACGCAGGATTGGGGCAATATGGTCGAATTTCTTACACCCAGAGACAATCCTAGCGACAGTGTTTTGGATGTGCTGCAACTTGTTGGTAAGTTTCTTCAGTACACTGGCTAGCAGGCTGTTGCAGAAGTTCTCGATATCACAAGGGAGAGGAGGAGGATGACAATAATATAACTATAGCTAATATGTGAATCTTAATTCTTAGTCAAATTTGTATCATCTATATAATAAAACTAATAAAGATAACATTGGTTTGGTTTATTCATTGGGCGGGGTATCAGTTTATGGAGACGTATTCCGAGTTTAAAATGCATCTAAAATTATCCAATATTATTGCTAATGTATTATTAGCATACACATATATATTTCAGGAATGTCTCCTCCAGACCGTTTGATCCTTATGAAGAACAGATCACCTACTCTGTTCATGAACATGCCGTTATATAACAATAAATATCTGTTCATATCGGAGATTAATCTATGGCTTGTCCTGATAATTTCATGAACCACCTTGCCAGGTATTGTATTTTATCATCTCCAAATTTCCATATACAATTTGAAGACACGTGGTAACTTAAAATATTATTGGCTACTATAATAGGGCGTACCTTACCTTAACCTTAAATCTCGCCACACCAGTAGGCCGTGGGCGTAGCAAGATAATTCATTAAATAACCTGTTATAGCCGTAGACGAGTCCAGGGTATGAAATGAGAGTTTAATGTTGGTTTCAAGAGGATTTCATTTATATCACGTTTGCTAGTATTATTGCAGGGAGAAACATGCAACGCCATGGTGATTATGCATTGCGGTGAAACCTGCGCGCATCGGCTGTAAGTATCGGGAACCATGGGTGGTACTACGCTGAAATTTGGTGAAGCATTGCACTCACACCTAACTGCATGTAGAACATTGCTCCACAGGTTTGATTCGATTTGAACCCCAGACCTCTTGATCCAAAGCCGAACGCGCTAACGCCTGCGCTTTCCGCCCATAATTAAAATGTTTACCTTGGAGTTAATCAAGGATTGTGACTCTTATTTCAATAAAATAAAGTTACCGTCCATCCGCCGCCATCAGTGCTCATGTCACAGTAGACTCTGAGAGGTCCTTTACCATCGTGAGGGTTGATGACGTACACTCCGTCTGGAGCATTGGGGTTGTTGCTCAGGATATCAGCACAATCCTGTGTGACTGGAAGGAAATAAACTCAGGTGATTGATATATTAACACCATTATATAAACATCGTTGCCACAGAGTAGCAACAATATTGACATTGACATTACCAATTAACTATGCTGCAATATAATTAGAACTGCGATAGACTGACCAAGATGTCAAAATCTTTCTCAACACCACCGCGCGCACTGGGTAGGTGTAGACCAAGCCCTGTCTAGAGCATGGCTCCATAAGGTATTTTCTAAAGGTAAAACCGTGGTTCCCTAGAGGAACGTATGACACGTCGCCACCATTGTATAAAAGAGGCTCCAGTTTCGGGAGGTCGATGCTGAGAGTTCTGAGATGTTGAAGATCTCGGCATCACACATCTGCCCAATATTCACAGGAATCTGTAGTTGGCTGCTACCAATGCAAGCAGAACGAATGAAAAGAATCCCTTGTAGTTGTGGTTTAGACTTCCAGTATATAGTGGCTTTCTAATGACGACGTGGAGCAGCTTCTTGTCTTTGAAGTTCCAGCTGAGGGTCTTCATTTGAAGCTCATCAGGCCTGAAAGGCCCGATGGGCTTATGGCATGGCATGGTGTCCGGTGTCCGTCCATCCGTCCGTAAACTTTTTCGCTCTTTAGACTTATTCTCCAGAACCAATAACTCCACAGAGCTGAAATTGTGTGTGTAGACTCCTTGGCCAATGGGGATTCTAAATTGTAGATTTCGTGACCCCATGACCACAAATGGGGTCACAGGGGTCACATCCTTAAAAACCTATTTTCATCTTCTTCTCCAGTTCGACAAAGTTCTAGAGAGCTGAACAGATGTGTGCAGACTCCTTGGCCAATGGGGATTCTAAATTGTAGATAACGTGACACCGAGACCCAAACTTGGGTCTCGGGGGTCACATCCTTAAAAACCTATTTTCATCTTCTTCTCCAGTTACAAAAGGTCTAGAGAGCTGAAAAGTTGTGTGCAGACTCCTTGGCCAATGAGGATTTTAAATTGTAGATTTTGTGACCTCAATCTAGGTCACGGGTCACGACCCAAAAACCTATTTTCATCTTTATCTCAAGTATGTAAAGCTCTAGAAAGGTGAAATGTTGTGTAGAGACTCCCTGGTCAAAGATGATCCTTAATTGTAGGATTGGTGATCCTGTTACTCCAATTGTGGATCACAGGGGTCATGATTTAAAAACCTATGTTTTGCTTGGTAACAATATATATTACTTGAGATAACTTAGATATTCAATCTTACATAATAAATGAATGACATCCTGATGAGCTACATAGCCATGGCTCTATTTTTTCTTAGGATTTGGACACAGTACTACTTGTGTAATGGTCGATGATAGCCTGGCAGACTTCCGGAGGGAAGCATACAATGGTGTGACAAGATACCCTGAAGATATTTGCCAAAGTAGGATACTTGTCACCAGAAGCCAGATGACGCATGGTTAAAGAACGTTTGAGACCAATGCCCATATTTTCGAAGCTGTCTTAATGCTAAGATAGTCGTAAGTCAATGTTAATGTATGGCACTTACGACTAGCGCTAAGAGAGATTCTAAAATCTGGGTCCAGGAGTGAGGGTGGCTCTGGAGTTAGGACTTGTTAGGTTAGTCTGGGAGCCAAGACTGAATGAAGACTTTGGGTGGCACACGTACATGTGGGCAGTTGAAGAACAACTGCTTGTCTTCGAAACGAAGCTCCTCCATCAGATTGTCTCAGTTTCGAAGACAAATTCTTTGCTTCACGCTTAACATAAACCTACCCACATTGGGTAATCCCTGTCCATGCTAAACCGGAAGTTGGTAGTCGTCAATAACCATTTTCTCGACGGACAGTAGTTTTTCAACTGGGGTGGGTCCCGAAATTGGTTAGTTTAGAACATTTGCCATTGAATGATGCTAACAATATCAACATTTTTCAACACTGGAATAGCTATAGTTTACAATCGCTACGTCTGTGGAACATGACATGTAATACATAATTTAGAATTTTAACATTTCGGAACTAGTCAATCGACGTCAGAGAGACAATCTGGGTCCAGGAGTGTGGGTGGCTCTGGAGTTAGGACTTGTTAGGTTAGTCTAGGAGCCAAGACTGTCTGCAACTGAATGAAGACTTTGGGCGGCACACGTAGGTAGTTGAAGAACAACTGCTTGTCTTTGAAACGAAGCTACTCTATCAGATTGTCTAAGATTCGAAGACAAATTCTGCGCTCCACGCTTAACATAAACCTACCCACATTGGGTAAGCCCTGTCCGTGATAAACCGGAAGTTGGTAGTCGTCAACAACCATTTTCTCAACAGACAGTAGTTTTTCAACTGGGGTGGGTCCCGAAATTGGTTAGTTTTGACCATTTGCCATTGAATGATGTTAACAATATCAACATGTTTCAACTCTTGAATATCTATAGTTTACAATCGCTACATCTGTGGAACATGACATGTAATATATAATTTAGCATTTTAACATTTTGGGAGCCAGTCAATCGTCGTAAGGAAAAAATCCGCAAAAAGGCGACTTTCGACATGAAAACAGCAAATTTACATGGATCAAGACCATATGTTGTGTGATTTTAAGTCGAAAGTGATAATCTAGGAAATGTTTTTCCATCAAAGTTACAGTTTCACAGATTGGTCGAACCGAGATATTAGCAAAAATAAAAACTGTACACTGTCCAGGTTGTTGCGAAATGAAAAAAATAACTGTCCATGGTAGTTGTCATGCAGAGAACCCTTTTTTTACATTGTGGGGGTTAATAGTACATGTAAAGGTGCAACGTGAATTGTTTTCAGCTGCTGCGTTTCATGCAATTTTATTGACAATTTAATTGGTAAACTAATGTACACACTAAAATGAAGTTTTAAAATGATGTCGAAAAAAAAAAAAAAAAAAAAAATTGTACATATAAATCCATCGACTATATGTTTTAACTACAATTTATATATTATAATAGTGCCATCTGTGTCATTCTTACCCCTTGAAATAGTGTTATCTAGAATAATAATGTAATACTAATTTATTACTATCCCTATCAATGATTTTAATATCCAAAGCACGATGAAATGGATGCCATCTTCAACCTAGTCTGTTCATCCATTAGTCTAGGAATTATATCCCCTTTTACCTTTTATCAGCAATATAAGCCACTGTGATGGCAATGACATTGAACAATGAATCTGCGGACAGGAAATGAGCATATCCATATAATTTTATAATTTCACCTTTTTTAAAGTTGATTGTTATTAAAATTCAAAAGACACGAGGAAATGAGCATATCCTTTCGAGCAACATGTCATTAACATGTTAAGACAAGATATGCTTGTAAATATTTGCGCATAGCATTAGTAGATGTTACTGAATGATATGAATACTAAATTAGCTTTTTGCAATCACAGTTTACTAACAAATATACTTTGTAAATATTTTAAGATGCATAAAGCTAGTTTTAATCCTGGTCATGAAGCTTTACATTTCAAATAGATTCAGAGAACAATGCAGGCCATCAAACCAGTTCACTGAAAATTCAATCGCAAAGTCCTGTAATGTTGATGTGTGATTGTAAATACCTAAACTGTATTTATTATTAACCATCATCCTATCATCATATCTTTGAGAAAGTACATTGTATTTACACATTTGTATATTTAAGAAATCATCAATGAAGACAGATACCTTTAAAATAATTAATGATGCATGGAATAAAATCTTTGTCATAATCTTTGACTGTAATGGTAATGTGTTATAACCCCAATATTTACTGTACATAGAGAATATATTATTCAGGTAGGAACGACTGCAGAAACATGCTGTTAAAGAAGAGTGTTCTAAGATCGCATTTGACTCGAAATAACAGAACAAAATATTGACCAAAAATCACGTGGAAGCCCGGGTTTTTTTCATAATGGTAAAAAGGCAAAAGTCAAGGCAAGAGTTTAATCACCAAAAATGCACCTTGCGAAATGTTGAACTATGATTGTATACATTTTCGGAGGAAGTGATACAGTTTCCATAAGATAGGTCAAGCTTGGTAACTTCTGTTAACTTCTGACTCGCTTAAGAGAATCATAAAAAGTAAAATTTTGTGGCATTCTCAAGAAACAATAGTTAAGTTATCACTTCCTACATAAGGTCTACTTCATTAGTATACATAAAGTTAAAGATGACCACCATTTTCATTCTGCAAAACATTTTTCTGTTACCTGCTAACAACTATCAGACCAACTACCTGTACAGTTACCTGGACAGTGTGTTTGTTAACAGGAGCAACTGCCATCAATGTGTACAGTTTTTAATTTTGCTAATATATTGTCTTCGATTAATCTGTGAATGTTATAACGTTGATACAAGTCCTAGATTATCATATTCAACTTAAAACTACATAAAATATCGACTGCATCCATGTAGATTTGCTGTATTCACATAGGAAGTCGCCTTTTCGCGGATTTTCTCTCTGACGTTGATTGATTCGTTCCGAAATGTTAAAATTCTAAATTATTTATTACATGTCATGTTCCAGAGATGTAGCGATTGTAAACTATAAATATTCAAGAGTTGAGACATGATGATATTGTTAACATCATTCAATTGAAAACTTTCAAAACTAACCAATTTCGGGACCCACCCCAGTTGAAAAACTACTGTCTGTCGAGAAAATGATTGTGAAGACTGACAACTTCCGGTTTAGCATGGACAGGGCTTACTCCCTGTGCTACTCAAAACCGTTAAGGAGTGTATGACCTTCTTTTTAAGTATATTTGCTATTTAGTGTCAGCTTCCCGTTTCAATTCGTTGTATACATGGACAGCAGCAAGACGTTAAATAGTTTGATGTCACTGGTACGACTGTCGAAGGTGGAATATGTCTTTTATAGGCGGTAAATGCTTTTATATTTACCGATGTTAATGAATGTTAATACATAATAGTACTATCATACTATGATGAATCAGTTTTCCTTGTGATAAACTTTTAAAGGTAAATATTGTATAATATTCAGTGTTTGGTAAACAATATCAAGAGTTATGTTCGAAATGATTTTTAATTTTAGTTCATCAGGAATATTCACGTCCAACAAGACGCCTCATCCTTTTTAAGAGATTATATAATTAAATTACGCTGTCGGGAATGGTATATTTTGAATGTATAAGATCGACACAGATGTTGTAAAGAAGTACACATAACTTCATGCATCAGAGAATGATACTTACATTTTTTATCTCATACGAGGGGGAATAAATAAATCGAGATTTAAATAAAAACCCAACCCTTAAATAAAGGCATTGTCAAAGAACCAAATACATGACCGGGTTCTAAATCATTTCCCAGAGTTTCGTAATATTCAAAACGAAAAGGTGTTATCTGTCCAATATATGTACATATGAACCTAGGACGTTTCTGCAACACGCCCTCCCCCTAGATAATTCAAAATCTTTCGAACCGTTGCTACGCCTAGGGTAACAGGATCGCACTAGATGCCACTATTGCAAAGCACCGGAATGACTGGTATTTTTAAAGTCAAATCTCGCTGTTATGCATCTGATTTCAAACAGTCGGATCACTGCAGTGTGCTTCGATGCATTGCATAGTACAATGCAGTTTTCGGTTTAAAATTTTTGAATATTCTGTCTCAACCAGGTTGTTTGATGTGATATTCTTAAAACGTCTTTGACTTAATTGTTTTTCTAACAGTTTGTGTACATGTGCATGTCATCGATATATCCATACTGACTGACACGTAAGAGAGAGAGAGGGAGAGAGAGAGAGAGAGAGAGAGAGAGAGAGAGAGAGAGAGAAAAGAGAGAGGCACGGAGAGAGAGAGAGAGACAGAGAGAGAGAGAGAGAGAGAATGAGAGAGAATGAGAGAGAGACACGGAGACAACATTTGCTAGCAGTTATATTTGAGGAAAAGAATTACGATTTAGTTGTAAATAGTGCACTGTAATTCTCATGCAATAAACAAATCGAATGTACCCAATTATAGCTTGCTGTATATTTCAATATATATCTGCACCCTGAGATGAATGAATAAGTGTTCAAATTTAACTACAATCAATGTATACGTTTTGTAAATTTAAGAATTGAAGCAATGCTTAATTTTCATCAAATCACGGGAAAAAGAAAGTATAACACTCACTTGTTTTCGATTAATTCAATATTTTTTAAGAAATGAGATGTATTTTATTATGGCACGATACAATAACACCTTTAGGCAAGTAAACTCACGTGCAAAAGAAACGTCCCCATACAAAATGTATGATATTTCAATCGACGGGCGATAAATACGACTGAAACAGCGTTACAACATGTTTTCAGAACCCAACAATACTAAATATGAATTTTCAAAACATTATCTATTCATAACTCTGAGAAACAGAAGTTTTAAGAAATGGTCGTTATGGAATCTCCTTAACTAGACGAAATCGAAGCCTCAAAAAGCCAGTTTTGGCTTGTTTTGTGACGTCCTACAGTAACGTTGACAAATTTAAATCAAAGAAGGTTATTTATGTCGATGATATCTTTAATTAGTTAAATTTCTACTTTTTCAATGTTTTTAACTTAAATACCAAATAGTGTGGCCGAAAAACATCTTTAAAAAAGCGATTTTAGCACCCATTATGTATTTGAACAGATGTAAAAATAAAAGAAGCATACTCTGATGTATGAAATTGTGAATACTTCTTGCAATGCTCAAGTAAATGGTATGACAATACAGCTATTCTGAAGCATTCAACAATTGTACACAGTATTTGAAACATAATTGACATTGTAAAGCATAAGATACAATAACCAAATTTATGACATAAAGTATTCTTTAAGAATTTGAATTACCAACTAAATTTAACGATTTCAGAGATTTTAGAGATACTTACATTTGGCAACATTATGAACTTTACATTTGAAATGACTGCTATTTCCTAAGCTCTCAATCAATACTTCTAATGAGTCAATACAGTACTACGTTATCAAATCCTCATGCGACTCTCGCTGTTTGAAGCTAAGTTGATTGTCGTACATATACTAGGTCTTAATATGACTTATGCGAGTTGTGCAAGCAGGATAAGCGGGATATGTGTGTATTGCAAGGGATGTCCCCTCAGGAAAGCAACATTTGAAAAATATGGATTGCCACCAGAGCCAAATATTATATGATGATAACCATCAAACTCAATCGCACAAAATCAATTGGTCCGAAATGTGGAGTTCAGCCACTACTTTTCTGTCCATCTACTTTGTGCCGTCTTGTCAGCTTTATTAACGAGCATAACCAACAACTGTTGTATTAATTTACTTAAACTCGTCAATTACTTACATTTAAATCTTTAGTCTAGTTCCATTTCTGATATTTGAGCTTTTTAAGGACCCTAGAGGCAAATTTGAGGAAAAGCCGGTAAACAGGTTTTTAAACCTATTTTGAGTATGCTGAATCCGAATGTTGTGTTTACCAAGCTGAGAAATTCCGAATAAGGGTCCTATTTTTAAATTTAAAATTGTACCTCTAAAATTCAAAGGTTTTGAAAATCCGAATTCTAAGGGTTCTATTTAGCGATTCCCAGATTATTAGTAAGATATTTATGTAGGATATATTTTTCTTGGTGTAATGATGTAATGCAAATAAAAAAAAATTAAATTCTATTATTAACCCTAAAAATTCGGAAATTCACAACCTTTGCCGCAAACTACCAAATATCAACCTAATGTCAGGTATGAAGCTAGAGCATGATATTATCGTAAATAAAACATGCATTTCTTATATATTTGAGTACGTCAGAGATTTTAAGAAGATTTCCTCTAAATAGTAACCCTTATGAGGCCATGCAAGTTTGTCACCGGCCCAATGAAAATACACTTCAATTTACATTAGTCAAATTTCGAGTTCAAAACAGTGTATACTTGACAGATATAACAAACATTCTACACAAGATGACACCAATGTCAGCTAAATAAGTATTTCTTTAGAACTGTTTTACATTTAGTGAAATCTGTAGATTGACATCAACTTAAAAAAGAACCATAACACCTTTGTACTGATTGAGCTCCGTTTAATACAATGTTTTGAGTTTAACTTTCAAACATCTTCAACATGTGGGAATAAAAAGTTAATAATGTCAGTTCTGGGTCATATTTTGGAAATAATTAATTGTTCCTGCATTCATCTTCACCTCCACATCGACATATCTTAGTACAACGCAGTGACGCCTTTTTACAGCTGCATCAGTTGGAATTGCATCCTGTGCTACATTCGCAAGTGATGGCCTCTGTGTATATGTCAGGTATTTGCGATCTGGACATCAGGATGTGGATTAATCTTCCTTCACTCGTAGTCCATCCTCAATTCTCAAGCAAGGGAAGGGTTTGGATCTTTTGTGTTGCTTGTCTCCACACTTTGGTCTGCCAATGAGCTCTCTTTATGTGGTAGTGAATGGCGTCATTTGTTGGTGGCAATGCCTCGGGCAATCTGATCTTATCAAGCAGAACTACTCTAGCTTTACCACTGCTCTCTTTATGAAGACTTTGTACATCTTGCATACAAACTTTTCAGCAGATTTGATTTCCTCTGGGGTGAGACTATCAACATAAAGACTTGCAAGAAGGTTCAGATATGAGCAAAATACTTTCTAAGCACTCTTCTGTCCATGACCCGAAATATGCGATACGGTATCGCACCCTGTATTTGCATGAAAGGCCAATAGTGTTGTCAAGTCATCCAGTGTGCTTGATAACTTTTACATATGCTATGGATTGGAATGTGCCGTAGCTTGGCCGCTGTACCAGTCTTCATCCATTACTTTTGGTAAGGGACTCTATTGAAGTGAACTGTCAACAGCACCAGTACGTCACTGTCATGTGACAGAACTACAACTGACTTGGCCGATTATATGCATGCAATGCAGAACTATTCGCGTGTCAGCTTCCTCGTGGTTAGCCTCCAGCTCACTTACATCTAAACTGTTGTTGGAACTCGCAGTCCATTCATCTTGAAAGCTAGAGATGATGGTTTTTTCGATAGGTGCTTGAATCAATAACTTTTCTGAAAGTAATTTCGCCAAGTCTGCCTTGCTTTCTGACTGTCGAAGAACATTTCTGAAGTTGTATGGAAGAGGGGTAGTTCGGCCTTCAACAACTTTGCAATAGGTTTCTGCCCTTTGGATCTTCTTCATCTTGTTCCAGATTTGATAGATTCTTTTCTGTATCTATCAAATGTGATGTCAATTCGCTCAAATAAATGGCCACTTTGAAGGACAGACTGAACAAATACGTCAGCAAGATCGCCAAATGCCAGACATCCCTTTGGTTTACCATGTGCAACCATTCGAGCTTGTCCATCAATAATGAGAATCTGCAATTGTGACACTTGTTGCACATTTGATATCACCAGTGAAAACATCTGCTAAAGCAGATTTGTTTCCACCTCTTGAGTTCTCCATTGAGTTCTGCCAGAGATACAGGTACAGATATCAATTCATGTTGTAGGATTCTGGCAAGGTCGACTGACTTCCCAGCACCATAGGCAACGATCAACCGCATCAAAATGTTTATGCCGGCTCTGATGGTTCTCTCTTTGTTTTTTGTTTGTTTTTCAACATTGTTCAGAGAGGCTAATGTTGGAGTTCTGTTCTTTTTCAGTGGATCTTGCAATTTGAGCTGCTGTCTTTCAGCAGTGATTTGTTGGTCACCCAGTCCAAGTTGAAATATTTGACTGTGTCAGCATTAAGTAGATGGACCCTTTCCTACAACTTGAGATCACAAATTTCCGCAGCAACAAGGGATATGTTTCAACTTGGACTTGATGACCAATACACAAGAAATGAAGCAAATCCACCACGCAAACTGTGCGACTTAGCCGACCAGAGCAATGTTTTGCAATGTTTTCAGCAATTCAAGCTTTCTCCCCTGACACAACCATTACAAACTTGCACAACACTGCAAACAAGGATTTTGTTACAGATGAAATAGAAGAGTAACTGCTCAATAGCAAACAGTTAGGCCAGAAACAACTGAACGTCTTTGTCCAGGACAGATTGATGCCCCCGACAAATGGAAGACAGCAAGTCAAATTGCACGATCCACTGAAAAAGAACATAACTCTAACATTTGCCTCCCTGTACAATGTTGAAAGACAAACAAAAGACAAAGAGATAACCATCAAAGCCGACAGATACATTTTGATGCGGTTGATCGTTGCCTATGATGCTGGAAGGTCAACCACGAGGAAGCTGACATGCGATTCGTTCGGAACTGCTTTGCATGCATACTTCGGCCAAGTCAGTTGTAGTTCTGTCACATGACAGTGACGTACTGGTGCTGTTGACAGTTAACTTCAATATATTCCCTTACCAAAAGTAATGGATGAAGACAGCGGCCAAGCCACGGTACATTCCAATTCCATTGCAAGTCTTGAAGTTGATACTCTCACCCCAGAGGAAATCAAATCTGCTGAAAAGTTTGTCTGCAAGATGTACAATGTTCCTGATGAAGAGATCAGTGATACAGCTAGAGTTGTTCTGTTTGGTAAGATCAGATTGCCCGAGGCATTGCTACCAACATGTGACGCCCTTCACTAACACATATAGAGAGCTCATTGGCAGACCAAAGTGTTGAGACAAGCAACACAAACGATCCAAACCCTTCCCTTGCTTGAGAATTGAGGATGGACTACGAGTGATGGAAGATTAATCCACACCCTGATGTCCAGATCGCAAATACCTGACATATACACAGAGGCCATCACTTGCGAATGTAGCACATGATGCAATTCCAACTGATGCAGCTGTAAAAAGGCGTCACTGCGTTGTACTAAGATATGTCGATGTGGAGGTGAAGATGAATGCAGGAACAATTAATTATTTCCAAAACATGACCCAGAACTGACATTATTAACTTTCTATTCCCACATGTTGAAGATGTTTGAAAGTTAAACTCAAAACATTGTATTAAACGGAGCTCAATCAGTACAAAAGTGTTATGGTTCTTTTTTAAGTTGATGTCAATCTACAGATTTCACTAAATGTAAAACAGTTCTAAAGAAATACTTATTTAGCTGACATTGGTGTCATATTGTGTAGAATGTTTATTATATCTGTCAAGTATACAATGTTTTGAACTCGAAATTCGACTAATGTAAATTGAAGTGTATTTTCATTGGGACGGTGACAAACTTTCATGGCCTCATAAGGGTTAATATTTATAGGAAATCTTCTTAAAATCTCTGACGTACTCAAATATATAACAAATGCATGTTTTATTTACGATAATATCATGCTTTAGCTTCATACCTGACGATAGGTTGATAGTTGCTAGTTTGCGGCAGTGGTTGTGAATTTCCGAATTTTTAGGGTTTATAATAGAATTTAATTTGTTTATATATTTGCATTACATCATTACACCAATAAAAATATATCCTACATAAATATCTTACTGATAATCTGGGAATCGCTAAATAGAACCCTTAGAATTCTGATTTTCGAAAAAAAAATAATTTTAGGGGTACAATTTAAATTTTAAAAATAGGACCCTTATTCGGAATTTCTCAGCTTGGTAAACAAAATATTCGGATTCAGCAAACTCAAAATAGGTTTAAAAACCTGTTTACCTGCTTTTCCTCAAATTTGCCTCTAGGATCCAAGAATTCTGTGAAAGTCTACTTTGACTAATAAACAGAAAAGCATATCCATAAAACAAAATTGTTATTTTAATGTGAACAGAAAGTGAGATATAAGCCATATTGTAAGACGGACACAGGGCAGTATCTTTCTGTTAGTCACATGGGAGTTACACATTAGAATACATAGAATATGTGTCAAAGTTAAACAGCAGTTTAAAATTGTTTGAGCATAAGAAATAAAAACTTGAAATATCTAGAAATGTTCATGATATGCACTGAAAAATCCTTAAATGAGGGTACGTTGTTTCTTGCTTAAATGTATTATTTTCAGTATGCGTTTCTCTATCACCAGTTGAAGAATGAAGGTCAAGAATATGAAGTTGAGAGAAAAATGTCAGAATATACTTACGAACAGGTCGCGTGTAGTAAAGACTTCCCATATCAGTCACGCCGGAAACCATTGGGCTTGTTTCGAAGAACCGGACACCGTGGGCAGTACACATATCAGTACGTGTGTTGTAGAAGAAGGAGACACATTGGATATCCCGTGCACAATCTCTTGCGCATCCTGCTGAAGTTCCAATTCCAGATCTGGACCAAAGTGCGAATTCTGTAATTCTATTATTTTCACGTGACTCCTTCATTTCAAAACTTTGGGAAAGACAAAGTTTTGTGCCATACACTGAAGTAAAGGTACACGCGAGAAACAAGAATCGAAAGAGTTCCGATACCATTCTTCGAGGTGCCTTTGTCTGGAAAGGCAGACGCGTTACTACATAAAGTATCAACCCGGCAACTTCCTTCATGTAACTTTCTCTAAGCTCAACAGTAGGGCTCTTTATCGATGCTTCTCCTGTAACATTCTGACTGACTTCAATCCAGTCTATGTCACTGCTATGCATCAGGCAACTAATCGATACACCCTTTGATGTTCTTCAGTATAGTGCTATACACTTCAAGTATGTTCAAATCTTTGAAGGGCATTTAGAAGTGGTATGAATAAGAACAGGAACATTTTCTGGACAACAACTTCTTCATGTGAAAATACACGACGTTTCGGAGTACATACTCACTCCTTCATCGGGTGGAAGACAATGGGGAACACATTCCACCTGGTGAAGGAGTGAGTATGTACTCTGAAACGTCGTGTATTTTCACATTAAAGAAGTTGTTATCCAGAAAATCTTCCTGTTCTTCAAGTATGTTGTTTTGAAAGCCGGTGAAATATAGTTGCTGAGCACTTAGTCTCACACAGGCTTGTTGATTTGATCGCAATTCTTGTAAAGGCACTTGCAATTGACTCAATGTTGATTTTCTTGTAACGCACTTGACAAAATGTTGATGATCTCGTGACACACTATACGGAATGTTGATATTCTTGGAACACACTAGAAGGAATGTTGATATTCTTGTAACGCACTTGACAAAATGTTGATATTCTTGTAACGCAATAGCCAAAATATTGATCATCTTGTAGCCCACTAGACGGAATGTGATATACACTCCCAAAAAAAGAAATGCATAGTGGATTTGTGTCTTTGATAAACTCGATTTTTGGATAAGCAATAATTTAAGAAAGTTAATTGTTTAAGATATGATTACTATGGTGTTTTTGATCAAGAACATCACGTCAAAACGCAACCCACACAATTTCGATAAAACAAGATAGGCATGCAATCTGAGAGAACACGTAATGCACGTGATGTACATGTAAAATTTAGTGATCAAGTCATGTCAGTGAAGGATATAAAGGGTCGAACACTGTTATCGGTACATTCACCAGATTTAAGAGTTTTTTGATGGATTGAAAATGCCTCGACTGACAACAGAACACCGAAACATCGCAATTAGCCTTCTTGAAACAGGACAGGCACAGCTAACAGTTGCTCGAAGCATGAACACTCACTAAAGCACCGTATATCGTTTATGGGATATGTATCGCCAGCAGAATTCGGTGGCAGGCAGGCCTAGGAGTGGTCGACCAAGAATAACAACTGAAGCTCAGGATCGATACATCCGGGAACACCACCTACGTCATCGTACAGCTACAGCAACCCCTACAGCTAGACAAATACCCGGATTGAGAAGGATTTCTGCACAGACCGTTAGGAATAGACTTCGAACCGCAGGACTTAGAGAAAGAAGACCCTACTTTGGCCCTGTGCTGCGTCAACAGCATCGACGACATCGGGCCCGCTGGTGTTCCAATGTTCAGGCTTGGAACTTGGCCAATTGGCGGCGTATCTGGTTCAGTTATGAATCGAGATTTCTTTTGGAACGGCGCGATTGAAGGACGCCGTGTATACAGACGCTGTCATGAACGTTTTGCCGACACCTGCGTCCCCCAGGTAGAGAGATTCGGCAGGGGGAGTGTGATGATGTGGGGAGCCATCTCCTACACTGGAAGGAGTCAATAGGTGTTGATCCAAGGCAAGTTGACAGCACAACGCTACTGTGATGAAATTCTAAAACCTGTTGTCCTTCATATTGTCCGCCGCCAGATGGAGTTAATCCAACAGGACAACGCCAGGCCACATACAGCTCAATTGACCACAACCTTTCTACAGAATGAGAACATCAATGTCCTTCCATGGCCCTCCAAATCTCAGATTTGAACCTTATAGAGCAAATTTTGTTGAAATCACTTGCTTTACCACCCCGATATATTGTAACAAAATAAAGAAAAACATTCTTTAAAAATTTCTATATGCGTTTCTTTTTGGGAGAGTATTATTGTTATGCACTGGAAAAATGTTGATATTCTTGTCATGCACTGGACACACTGTGACAATGTTTGTAACTCTCTTGTTGGAATGTTGATATGTCTCTGGTGTGATTTTAATAACGCACTGAGCTAATATTAATATTCGTGAAAATCTTATAACTCCCTGGATGAAATGAATATTCCTTGTGAACTTATCACAACGTACTAGGCAATTATTTTACTCATTGATTGATATTTCTGTAACGCATCCAACAAGATGTTGACTTTCTCGTAACGCACTAGATAAAATGTTGATTTTCCCGTAACGCACTAGACAAAATGTTGATATTCTTGTAACACACTAGAGAGAATATTGATATTTTTGTAACGCACTAGAAAAAATATTGATATTCTTGTAACGAAAATTGTGTTATTCCTTGGATGAAATATATATTCCTTGTGAACTTGTTAAAACGTACTGGACAGTTTAATGTTGATAATCCTTGGTGCAATTTTTTTACTCATTGTTGACATCCTTCATCTCCTTTGAACAATTTGTGCAACGTAATGGGAGGAATATTGCTTGGAAATGAAAACTCTGCTTCCGTTATGTATAATTTATTCTTAAAACTTTCAACATGAAGATTGTAAAGAGTCGACGGGGTCTCCTTTTATCCGTGACATAATACTATCGGGTCTTCTCAAAGTATTGTGGTAAAGGCGTATATTTATTAAATAATATATGTATGTGTTCTTCCTCTTTATTGCCATACTTGAAAAGACCGACATGCTGACAGATTGACAACTTCCAAACGCAAGGCATAAATCTTGCCAGTCTCCATTACTGGCTGATTTAGGCCTAGCAGATATATTCCTTAAGATATCTGTGCTAGGATATTGGGGCCCACTATGCATTTCAGGTGCAGCTACCCACTATCTTGGCACTATCTAGTTTGAGGACTCTAATTTCCAATTCTGTAATAATGATTTGATTCCCGATTTAATTAAAATCCATTCAAAATCATTTTAACACGATAAAGCATAATAGGCATATGATACCGGAGTCAGGTCTGGAGTAGTGATAACAATAGGTTGAATTATGAGTGGCTGAGGTGATGTGGGGTTTAATGGCGCTGTAGCATGTTTTTTGCATATTATATTTTCTCAAATGTTCAATTTAATATAAAGTTTATATGATTTATATATTACATTAAAGGTTACAAAATCCCAGTACACGACCCAATAAGCTGTATCAAAAAAATCGATTATCGGTATTGTAAAAAAATTGTGCGACGTATAAATCGACAAGTTTGTGGAACTCTTTGATTTAAACATATTTATTCAAGAGAAAGGATTGGGTACAAGGTATCCGTGGAACTCTTTAGTCTGAGCTGTAGATTTATAGGTCATGCGATTTTGAGAGTTCAGACAGCAAGGTGATTGTCCCTCTTATCATTGTACCATATTTAAAACTCTATTCTGCTAGTTTAGATATCGTTACATCAGTCAGATCACTTGAAGTACATTCGACAGGCCATTTCAATGTGAACACCTTAAAATGGCTACTCGATGGGAAATGGACTCACATGGCTTATTCGAACCATTTACATTCGTTTTACAATTTAAAAAAAAAATAATTCAGGAGTATTATTTAACCGTTGGTCACTCTTTTTTACCTTTTTGTGAGAGCATTATAATTCAGTAACAACGGCGTGCTACGGCGCCTTTAAAACCACTTTCAAGGTATTCTGCTTATGTCCCGGACAGTCTGCATTATTGCAGAGAGAAAGCCCGCAACATCATAGTGACTATGCATCGAAACATTTGATCGTCTGCTGGAACTGGAACAATTGGTTGTACTGCACTGGAATTCTGTGAAGCATAACAGCCAAACATCATTGGATGTAGAATATTTCTCTGTGACAGACCAAGTTTACAACATCTGGGATTCTAAACATAGAAGCTTACCCCTTAAGTTAAAATTTTAATTTGATTTTTCTTTTACTTTTGCCTTGATATGAGCCAACATATAGATATTTAATGGTTGTTTGCTACTCAAGAATTGCATGAACGATCACAAACTGGCACTTGGAACTTATGCATAATAAAGAGCAAATATCATGGACTAAGTCTTGTTCCCCTTTGAATTGATTCATTATGACAGCTTCGTGTGTATTCTATGTACTCACTGGCAAATTCTGGGATAAATGCACTAGTACTGATGGTTCAAAGGAAAGTTAGAAACTTTCATTCCGTCTTTGAGACGTTACACTAACTGAAAAGGTATTATACAGACCGTGAAACTTTGTGTCTTGAGTTATGTTCACACAAACACATGATGTTCAGTTGACGGTGTAGTGGAAGTAGTGACGATCAATGGGATTTGAAAAATACAGGGATGTTTTTTTAAAAATGAAAGTAGATCAACAGACGTTTTCATTGATGCTGTATGTGTATATTCAGTTGGCACATAAACACTTGCAGAGAATAAAAAGAAATGAAAACCAAATTTAAAAAGTTAGTTCTTTCATTAATCAAAGCTCCTTTATTTGTTCAAATACTCGTAGATCCCGAATGGAAGAACATGAAATGGGAATTAAAGAAAAAACATAACTCAATGAAAATCCTTGCTGGGGTCAGCATGAAAACGTCGTTCTATTTTCCAAAGGATATCCCAGTACAATAGGTTGAGGAATTCTACTCGAAACTGCGGGATACATGTAGCAATACCCGTTGAATAAATAGGTTTTTCTCCTAAGGCATAGTAAAGCATAACCCTGCTTGAATATATTCTTCAAGTTAGAATATGTTGGAGAAGACATAGCATGCTCTAAATAATTGATTAATATTGACGTCATACACTGTCGGCCAAAAGCGCAGTGGTTAGAGCATTCGGCTCCGTGTACAAGAAGTCCATGGTTCGAATCCCCCAAGGCAATTTTGTCTGTTGTAGAGAACTGTGTTACATGCAGTAAATTGTGGGGGTCAATGCTACACTGAATTATAACGCAGTATCAGCCATGTTTCGATGGTTCCAGCCGATATAGTATGAACGTGGTTGATAATATAGCATAACAAGAAAATCAAATGCATGTAAGATATATTAAATGACCACTGTTCGTAGTTGGAGGTCTTTTATGTCAAAGACAAATGAAAATGGAGTTTTTCACAATTCTTAGAGCTCTCTTCAACGAGTTCTCCTTACTTGTATGCTTAATATAATTTTGTTTTATTTCGTCAAGCTTAGACAACGAATCGATTTTGTTCTGTTTGCTATGATTCGCTAAATACAACCTCAAAACTATACAATGTAAATGCACAACATGAAGGCGCAGGCGAGTATATTTTCTGGATGCAGTTGAAGTCCCTGATATAGTCAGGTACGATAAATTAACATATATAGCCAGGAACATGTAGATACTTAAACCTCACACAGACTCATTTGCCGTCGACACATCGCGATCTTCGCTCATGCATATTCAGTGGAGGAACGAATGGCAAAATCCCCTACAGTGTGTTTCCACACGACTTGATATTTACAAAGCGTGGTTTTCAAGTCTTTGGAAATACACCACATAAATTCCTTATAGTTAATCATTCATCGTGTATTATTTATGTGTGAAAGTACATTTCCGTTCATACTGCAGTTCAAAACTATTTTTACATACGGTATTGGCTGACGTTGCATTGAAATGAACAAGCAAATTAATTTGCAGCTACTTATTAATGGCTTATGCAAGTTTATTAACACATCCGACATCCGAAATGCCAATTATAAGTAAAAAAAATATTTTTTTTTTTTTATAGATAACAACATAATTGTCTTAATAAAATCGATATCTTGTATTCTGAGAGGTTAAGCCTCGTTTTTCCATTTTTTTTATGTTTAACATTTAATATTTTCCGGCCTAGTACTAATAAATGTCAGCCTTCAGTGCTAAGAATTTATGATGTTGAACTTTCAGTGGATGTAATTAACTAGTTTTATTATATGTTGATCATACCGCGTGTTGGTACATGTAACAGTGGCTCGAACCCAAACCAACACTCCTTTTGGAACATTGTACATGTATTTGTGTTGCCCAAATGCAATATGTGGAACCTCCTACCTAACCCAACTCTTGACAATCTATGGATCCGCCATATCTTGCCATGTCCGAACGTGTATGCTTGACATGTCCATCACACCAAATGCAATCGACATTATTCTAAAAGACAACAGGCGGTCTCAAAGTTTGCGGCATCTTACAAACATAACAAATCCTTTTAAGAGATACAAATGACAGATTTTAGAAACACTAGGAATGCAATAATCTAGCCTTTTCACAGTACGTTAGATGTTGATTAACCGCGTATTGGTAATAACATGAAAGCTCTTGGTACCAAATGTATATCTGGTGAAGGACGATTTTCCATATTCCGCAAGCTCTATATCTAATCACACTGAATCTGAACATTTTACTTCTCGTAAAAGCGCATCATTTTTCTTTTACATAAATGTTGGCAATAGATGGTATGAAGTAAACTCCCATATGTATTATAGAAACATCTCGCTCATTCAACTTCAATACTTCTTTTTTACACCTGTCCTTCGTATGATGACATACTTTTGTCGTTGTACACTGTCGGCCAAAAGAAACGCCTACCAGCTATCTTATCAGATTTCGTAAAATTAAAACAGTTTAGCAACTTTATAGCATTATGAATTTGCACCAATTTTGCATTATATATTTAAATTTCAGAAGTTGTCATGTCACAAAAGAATGGCGATTGTTGAAATGAGACAAATGAATTGTTCTGTTCTTGATCAGTGCGTGATCAGAAAAACATTTGAAACAGTTTCATACAATCACGAGCAACAATACAGGCACGCATTAACACTAAAGTGGTGATGACGCTACAGATGTAGGTGGTTACGGTGCGCAAGTGAATCAACCGGAAATAGTGGTCTTCATTGGGGATGGTTTTCATGAATATTATTGACTTTAATCACAGTTTTTCCACGAATTCATTAAACTTTCATATTAAATATTGTTTCAGCATAACGTGGAGACCACCATTAATTATATTTCAGAAATTATTTCAGCGTTCAGTTTAAGGAAAATCAAGTAGGCGTTTCTTTTGGCCGACAGTGTATTTGTACAAACATGGATATGGCATACAGTCATTGGTATTGTAATCTAATGTACACCCTGAATCAGAGACCATAAACTGATTCATGTTATGGTCTCTGCCTGAAGCTAGCAAACTAATCTTCTCGGTTCATCAAATTGTCAATATGATTCGATACGATAATATACTTCATATAGTTCAACAACCAAATGTCAGCTCAAATTCAATGGTTAAACGTGTGGTAATATCAACATTGTATTCCTTTTTTTAGCAATTGATCTCTTGTAAATAGCTTTTGCAATGGAGAAACAGTTATCCAATCTCATATTTTTCAGAAATTAAATAATCACTCAAAACTCAAAACGAAAACTGCGCCAATTTGCTGTCCAACATACAACCTCTATTATCAGGTATGCTGTTTAGATGCATGTCAATTGATATGCTCAATTGATATACACAATGATATACTCATGTGTGGGTGTATTCAGGAAAGGGTTTATCATGATCAGTAACACGTGGTTAGCTTGACATGAGATTGATATGATACGATGATCATGATAATTTGTTATGTCTGGTATTTTGTGAATTAAATGTACATCTATACATTTTTATTTGATGAAAATTATCAACAACAAAATTTCAAAATTTCAAAGTAATAATTCAATTTAAACTGTTGTAACCGCGGTTGAAAAGTTTATCTTTAAAATATGAACAAAACTTAAAGGTATTATTTCAAAAGGTTAATACTTGATCACAGACAGACAGACAGACGGACAGATAATTTATTAAAGGCTCACCCCACTATATAAAATGAAATTAATAAATATACAGATACAATTAAGCAACGTAAACCACAGGGTTATGCAGGTTTTAAATATATACACAATATTAGCTAAAACAGTATTAGCCATATGCACATATGTAAAACCCCACTGCAATAAACAAATACATATTCTTATTATGTTAATAGTAATATAATATGAACAAAGAAACTAAAACCATACATAAATAAATGCTGAAACACACTTTATATTGATAATTGAATGTACATACATGTATGACAATAAATAAAACCAAGATATATGGATAGTCAACGTCTTTATTGCAATGAATGCTACGTTTCGGTGTAGATACTAACACAGTTATCAAGCAAGGATACATGAATATGGTATGAGGAGAATTTATATAGTTGCAGTGAGTATGTATAATTAACAAGGTGATGTGCACTGGATTCCCAATTATATATTGACAATACTTATGTTGCAGATATATTTAGTAGAGATAATTATGATATGTGCTAATTCAGATATATGGCGATACTGTTTATATGTAGTTCTACGAATCTCTCGTATTTTTACTTTTACTAAATTTCTTTTAAAATCAATGTAATTTTTGTATCCCTTTCGGTCGTCCATGCTTCCTCCACACCGTTAAAAACACATCACATAAAGTTTGATATATACTACTTCTTATGTGTAATTTTCAATGGTTATTCCATTTGCAGTGGAGGTCATAGCCTCGGGCTAGATGTGTGTTTTACAGAGCGATACATATATGTAAAGATGACAAGTAATTTACTGTTATGTCTAAGTACATTTTAAATCTCAATCCTTTAACAAGTGGGAATCTACAACCATAGGTTAGCTTATGACGCCATTGTTCTTTTAATTGACTGAGTTGCTTATGTGTTCACCCTATCTTTTGTCTATCCTTAAAGAGCTTGGGTATTTGTTGCTAATTGGTAGCTTACACAATTCATCACAGATATGTTTTAAATGGGCATTGCAATATTGTTAGTCAGTGGTTGGATTGTGCATGTACCAGGTCGGTTGAACCATGTCGGTGATGAGTATATTTGTATATTGTTAAGCCCTTTATCTTTTGTTAGCCTGCCAGTTTAGCTTTGTGAATTTATACTTTGTAAACACTTGCATTTAGTACTTGTATCAGAATCTTAACTTATTTTGTATTAAAATCATTTTAAGTTTTCAAATTGTTGCGTGATATCTTTTTTAATATTTGTTACGTGGCTGATTGAGGTTATACCCATTTAACTCACCTATCTGACACATAATATTACAATAATCTATTTTATATAATAAATCTTAGCTAAAGATAGCATTGATATAGGAGGGAATATCTAAGATTACTTGCATTGTGTATACCTTGAAGCTTTACTCCTATAATTATAGAATGAAACGCTCTCTATAACATTACCATCATAAAACCACGTTTCATATGAGAGGAAGGGACCACCATTTCTAAACACAATATTCCTGGTTTTCGTAAGATTTACCCTCACAAAATTTGCTAATTACATTAATCTCTTTTTGCAATTGTGCACAGGTATCAGATATAGAGATTATTAACAGATGAAGAAACTGTAACACCTTACTTCCTTCCAACTCCATAAGATTTCATAGCTTATTTTATAAAAAATACTCAAACACAGCCTTATTGAGTACCGATGTTTCAAGAAAAACTATTTGAAATCCTTTTAGATGTCCTGACTGAGGCTGATAGAGGCCTATACATAACTGTTTACAAAAAATGTACCCTTTATACCAACTTCATAAAGAATTCATAAGTGAATTTTTCATGCTTTAAATCCTTTAATTCCAGGCCCCACCAGGGGGGCTGCTCCCTGTCATTATCAACTCTATACAAGGGGGGATACACACTTGTAGTATGGGCTGCAGCATCATGAAGTAACACAGATTTTTAACATGTTAAGATAAAGAAACTTTAAATAAACTAAAATAAACTAAATAAAATTATTAAATAAATCTTTACCGGATGTTATGTACGTACATAGATATAGTTACGGGGGGGGGGGGGGGGGGGGGGGGGGGGGGGGGGGAGAGAATCTACATGTATACCGGGTGTGGTGTACATACATAGATATAGTTACAGGGGGAGAATCTATACCGGGTGTGGTGTACATACATAGATATAGTAACATGTGGGAGAATCTATACCGGTTGTGATGTACTGGGTGTGATGTACATACATAGTTATATTTACAGGAATCCATACCGGGTGTGATGTACATACAAATATATATTTAGAGGGGGCGAATCTTTATCGGATGCGATGTATGTACATAGATATAGTTACAGGGGGGAGAATCTATACCGGATGTGATGCACGTACGTAGATATAGTAACATCGGGGAGAATCTATACCGGTTGTGATGTACTGGGTGTGATGTACATACATAGATATAGTTACAGGGGGGAGAATATCTATACCAAAGTTATGAATATGAGGAAGCAAAGATGTAGTTGCCATCATATAATCAACCACGCTGGCCCAATTGTGAGTAGCACATGTGATCTCGCCAGTCTTATCTCCATAGAGTTGACCATTCATAGCATGTATCCCAAATGTACGACATAGTTCTGCAAGTTGTATACCATAATTGTAATAATGTTCATCTTTTGAGTTCCTCGAAATGTAAAAGATATCTCCTGGATAGTCATCTGTATCATAAACATATTCAACAGTGCCATCAGGAATATAATCAAGAAAGTCCTTCATTCTTGCATTTAGATCACCTGGATAATCTGCTCTTACTCTATGAACGTTATCTTCTAGTTGAGAGATGCCATCGCAGTCTACATCATCATATATAGGTGAATTCTTAGATGAAATGTATGGGAACATTAAAATACTATCACGGTCTAATGTCAAGCGAGACGTTTGCAAGATGAGAACCACAGCGTCCTTGATATGTTCAAACACATGGGTAACAAGACCATTATCAGTCGCTTTGCTTTTTGTCTTACATTATTGAACGGTAGCCCGGTAGAAAATCAAAGCTTTCACAGAATCCAATTATGTCATAGGAGAACAATATGTCTTAAGTATGGAAACAGAATTGTCATGTTTTCTCAAACTTTCAATGTTTCAGCTCAGGATGTTTTAATTGTTGTCAGTAGGACGTTCAGGCCACTTTCCTAGCTTGCAATTGGAATGACCTCCCTTTCCTCGCTATCACATCTACGTTCAGATGTAAACAAAGAACTACGTGCATTTGCTGACACTACGTCTCTGTATGTAGGTTGAGTTCTCCGCGAAGATCGGCGCTGGTCAAACCGTCGGCCTGATACACAGACAATGTCATTCTTCTCGCATGTAATCGACAACAGCAAGTGATCGGTGAGGCCGGGCATTGTCGTCCATGTACTGTAATCGTGTAGCAAGTGCATGGTTATCGAACTGAGGAACAACGACGGGCTGTAGCACGTCCCGGATGCATTGAGCTCTCGTTAAGTTGCCCATGATGGTGACCAAATCCAGCTTGCAGTCATGAGACAGGCATCCCCATACCATAACAGAGCCACCTTCATACGCAACAGTTGACTGGATGTTCCTATGGCTATAAGCTGTATTCTTCTGTCACCAAACACGTGCACGCCCATCAGTCACATGGAGCAAGAATCGACTCTCGACAGACCAATGGATTCTCTCAACAAGGGAAGTTTAATTACCCTTCTTGCCTTTAGTCCTACAGATTTGAGGCGATTTCTGACTGTTGCTGGTGCTGATGTTTCGATGTTGTATCAACAGACGTTTCAGATGAGGACCTTTCAGGAAGGGTTCTCGGCGTACATGTCGAAGAAGGTGTCGGTCCTCTCGAGGTGTATAGTGACAGTACGTCTTCCAGACATTTGACGGACCATTGCACTTCCTGTCTGCGCATGCTTCCGGACTAAATGACTAACAACAGTGTAATGATAGCCCAGATTTCGCCCATCGCCTTAAATGCATTCCTGCAGAGTGCAAACCAATAATTTGATTTCTGAGATCAATTGACAATCGTCTTCGTGCCATGTTCAATAGATATGCTTGAATGACTATCTAAAGCAATGTTACATACCACCAAATCCAGTTGAGGCATACTGCTTTTTGTGATCCTCGAGCGCAGCATGTTACTCGTGCATGCCCCGAACGTGTAAGCGCGATTGTCACGCATCACTGGTAGGAACGTATCGCACAAACACCACACTCTTCTCATAAATGAACCTTGTTTAACTATTTAAAATATTTTCGAAAAGATGTCATAACAAATATCAGGGGGTGCTTAACTTTTTTCTTTTTGTATAGTAAGGATCCTAAGCTATTTTGAAAGATTTTGAATAAGTGTAAATTTGTTAATGGTATTTCACAGTCTATTACTAATGAACAGTAGCTTAATCACTTTATGTCTCTACTCGGTGCTGATCTTTGTGAGTATTTTCTTGCAGATGAGGATAGTGATGTGTAATTGTCAGCTCAGAGATCAGAAGGAATTGATGATTCTATTACTTAACAGGAAGTTTTATATCAGATAGTTAAGTCTGCTAATATTCAATCTCCAAAGCCAGATGGTGTCGCTGCAGAATTCCTAAAGGCTTCTAGTCATCTCATTGTACCATATCTGACTCAGCTTTTTAATCATGTTCTTGAGAGTGGTAAATTTACATCTTGTTGGGGTAAAAGTATTATGCAGATATGATACTAATAACTACAGAGGTATTTCTCTCATTGATTCATGTCTATTTTAAGGTTGGTGTGAAGATGATATTATCAGTGAATCACAGGCAGGTTTTAGGGCTGATTATTCAACAATTGACCAACTGTTTTCATTGTAATCCTTAAAGAGCCATCACGGATGTTAGTATTTCAATGTTTTGGAAAATATACTTATACCGTCATTCGCCAGAGAAATCTTGTATCTACATATGTATACATGGCATATGTTAAATAATGTTCATATCACGACAATGTATTGCAATTTGGTTTCAAAGAGAAGTACCACTTCGACTAGCGCGCACTAAGGGTATCTGACGTATATAAACAGAATCCCCTTTTTTGCGTAATACGTACTTCACAAACAGCAAGCGCTTCCGAAGCGTGAAGGCTCGTCTCTAGTCTCGTCGCCATAACAACCCATATGCTGCACGTGCTTCACGTGTCTCTCTTGCAAGTTACCCTTGTCACACATTACTGAATGTGACGATTGCTTTACAAACAATGTTTCTAAATGTCCTGAGAATATACAAATTATTTCCTGTTTAATATTCTTTTTATTGAGATAAGACCAGCAAATTATGACAAATTTTTACTCTCATTAATTATAACATTCAAGAAAAATACCTAGAGGGGTAAAACAATTATTCCAATATCTGTAGCAAATACATTATAAATGAAATAGTAAATAAATCACCGCCAAAAAATATGTATTTCGATATCTTTCATTGCTCATATTTTTTATTATTCTTTCGTGTCTTTGTTTACTGTGTGTGAGCTAGACCATAATGCTTTGCGCTTGAAAATAATAGACTGGATTTATATTAAGACTGGAAAACACCTTTACTAATTAATGCAATTTCTCGGCTTATTTTAAGTTGGAAAAATTAGTGAAAAATTAAGTGTATTTATTTCACGGAGATGGATTTTTGGAAAAAAATGGATATTTTCATCAACATCCGTGATGGCTCTTTAATTCAAAAATATATTCGTAAAAAAGGGGTAGATTCTATTATGTTTTGTAGACTTTGTCAAGACTTTTGATATTCTAAGGCATGATGTCTTTATGAAGTTGGTATAAAGGGTACATTTTTTGTTAACAGTTATGTATAGGCCTCTATCAGCCTCAGTCAGGACTTCTAAAAGTATTTCAAATAGTTTTTCTTGAAACATCGGTACTCAACAAGGCTGTGTTTTGAGTATTTTCTATAAAATAAGCTATGAAATCTTATGGAGTTGGAAGGAAGTAAGGTGTTACAGTTTCTTCATCTGTTAATAATCTCCATTCTCTTATGTTTGCTGATGATGTTTCAGCCATATCTGATACCTGTACACAATTGCAAAAACAGATTAATGTAATAAGCAAATTTTGTGAGGGTAAATCTTACGAAAACCAGGAATATTGTGTTTTGAAATGGTGGTCCCTTGCGCTCATATGAAACGTGGTTTTATGATGGTAAGGATATAGAGAGCGTTTCATTCTATAATTATAGGAGTAAAGCTACAAGGTATACACAATGCAAGTAATCTTAGATATTCCCTCCTATATCAATGCTATCTTTAGCTAAGATTTATTATATAAAATAGATTATTGTAATATTATGTGTCAGATAGGTGAGTTAAATCGGTATAACCAATCTGCAACGTAACAAATATTTAAAAAGATATCACGCAACAATTTGAAAACTTAAAATGATTTTAATACAAAATAAGTTAAGATTCTGATACAAGTACTAAATGCAAGTGTTTACAAAGTATAAATTCACAAAGCTAAACTGGCAGGCTAACAAAAGATAAAGGGCTTAACAATATAAAAATATACTCATCACCGACATGGTTCAACCGACCTGGTACATGCACAATCCAACCACTGACTCACAATATTGCAATGCCCATTTAAAACATATCTGTGATGAATTGTGTAAGCTACCAATTAGCAACAAATACCCAAGCGCTTTAAGGATAGACAAGTTTATAATTATAGGAGTAAAGCTACATCTTGTCTTGCTTCACAAGCTAATAAGGCAAAATTCTCTGTTTAAAACTTTCAAAGAAAACTTGGAAACATCAGTTGTACAGATTTATTTAAAAATTTTGATTGTATGATATCACCTATCTTCTGTTATGGATCTAAAATATTGGGTACATCCTACTGTTATACTATTGAATATACCCATGTGAAGTTTTGTAAATTTGTTTTAAAAGTAGGGAAATCATCATGTAACAGTATGACCTTGGGTGAGTGTGGAAAATTGCCTTTACAATTAACTTATACAACCAATGCTGTAAAAGACTGGTGTAGACTTTTAAACATGCCTGAATATAGATTACCAAAACAATGTTATTACATGCCATTATCACTAGACAATGTAGGTCGAAATTTATGGGAAACTAAGACTAAAAATATTCTTTTTCAATTTGGCTTTGGATTTGTTTGTATAAGCAATGAAATTGGTGACTACAAATTATTTATCAAATTATTTAGACAGAGATTACATGATAATTTGTCCCAATCCTGGCAATCATCCCTGGATAGCAATAACAAATGGCAGTACTACAAACACTTCAAATGTTTATTAAATGTAATGAAATCCTTCAATATTTAAATCATATTTGCTAGATATCGATGTTGTAACTTTAAAGGGGCAGAAGCACGTTTTTTGGAAATTTTACTTTTTAAAATTTCTCATTTATAATGATCGTTTATGTCATTTATGCTTACTTTAGAGGGTAAAACTTCTTGTTTCACAAACCAATTTTCCGTAGTGGTAATAACTTTGTTGCGTATGAAGTAAACATTTCATGGCGGCCATTTTAATGTGAACACATTTTATTAACCATGTTCACTCATTTTTAACTTGATTTACCGAAGAGAGAAGGTTGTTTTACTATTGGTGACATTATTTTTCAAATACATTTCATCGACTTATTTCAGCCAAAAAACGTGCTGCTGCCCCTTTAAATTAGCTGTAGAAACTGTTGCATATTTTCTATTCTGTGAAGAAAACGGTATTTATGTTGTTGAAGATGAGTGGCATGTATTTTATGTTTGTGATACATACTGTGATATTAGAACTAAATACATACCAACATATTTCAGCAAATCTCCTACTATGATATATTTTCAATCTATTTTACAATATCATGAAGGATGTTTGTCTTTTTCTATACTTTGTTCATAAGAAACACAAATCTAAATAAAATATATGTTACAATGTGCTCATATTATACAAATAATTATGTACGTATATGTTGGGCCTGTGGCCTGTTACTGAATAGCATGTCTGTCTGTCTGTCAAATCCTGCAATTTAAGATCCCCTTTGACCAAGGAGTCTGTACACAACATTTCAGCTTTCTAGATTTGTTGTTACTTGAGAAGAAGATGAAAATACGTTTTCAGGTCGTGAGCCATGAACGGGGTCACCGAATCTACAATTTAGAATCCACATTGGCCAAGGAGTCTGTATACAAAATTACAGCTCCTTGGAGCCAGTGGTTCTGGAGACTAAAGACGGACGGACGCCATGCCATGAAAAAATGTATCTATGCAAACTTATGATTTAGTTTCAAACATTATATCATATATAAATATTGTGTTTTCACAGAATGTTTTACCACGTACATCGCTTGAGTGATTAGCATACTAAGATTATTTAGTGATTTGAGATTTATGCACAAATATACCTCCAATTCTTTAAGGGAGTGTTATCTGAGTTTTCTTTAGCATGCAAGTAAATATTCTTAATTTCATAATAGATACATTTGATTATAGTTATTATTGAGAAATCGAAAGATTAAAAAATTGGGCAGGCATTGATTCCAGAGCTTTTCAAACTTTTCATGTTGTTAATTGTATCAGGTATTTCATTCGTGCCAATCGGGTTATCCAAATAGAACGAGCAGAGTCACTGTCTGTTATAGCCCCTTCACAACCCGTCGTACGTGCAGCTGCGTGCTGTATACCGACAAAAACGTGGGGTAAATTGGGGAATTCGTGCGTCCTCGGTACCGACGCCGTATCGATTTTGGACAAATTTGGAGCACGCAGACTCGTGGTAGAACTTTTAGTGCATGCAGAACTTTCGCTGCGTGCAGTCTACGAACGGGCTGCGAGTTTTCCTCCGTACGATCGACGTGCGTGCCCTGTACGACAACCGCACGCACAACGCACCGACATCGTGCATTTTTTTCAAGCTTACCCACTCACACTTTCTCTACGAACGACGCACGTTGCACGTGCGTACAACGTGCGTTGTACGTGCGTAGTTCGTGCTTACTCGGCACGTCCAAAGTTCAACTATCAAATAATTAAAGAAAACTCACGTCGTTCGTACCGAGTAAGCACGTACAACGTACCGAGTAAGCACGTACAACGCACGTTTTGGGCACAACTCCTGTGCTGCCATCTGAAGTTGATCTTGCAGCATCAGGACCCGGAGCGGTGGAATAGGCGGCATCTTGTGGATTGACAATGTGTACCAAGCACCTGTCAATAGGGTGGGAAAAACCTCATTGCACTCGCACGCACTTACAACGTGCGTGGTGTAAGGACACTGTACGTGAGACGCACGGCCACCGTACGACAATGTGACAATCGCACATCACACGCACGTTGTACGCACGTTGTACGCACGACACACGCACGTACCACGTGCGCATCGTACGATGCACGCACCTCCTCACTGCCAGACGTGTCGACGGCCACGTACGTACGACGTGCGTTTGACGTGCGTTGGCAAACTCCCTCTCTGTTCTTGATTAAATCCACCCTACGTTTTCAGAAAAACGTAGCGACCGTGGCCTCCCCAAAAAACGTACAAACGAATTGCACGCACGATGGGTTGTGAAGGGGCCTTTAAATGTCTATTTCTCATTGATAGTCCTCTTATTTCTTCTTCCTTCAAAATATTTAATATCAGTTTTGTAATGTGCTTATTCACCTTTACACTAATACTTTATTAGTATTAGGGTATAATTTAGATATGTAAAATTAGAAATATTCCTTCCTCTGATTTTCATAAAAAAAAGAAGTTTACAAGCAAAAACTTTCGTCAATCTTGAGCCGTATTTCTCTTGTAGTTTTATACTTAACTTGATCCGATACTGTGTATTTATCAATATCTTCCTTCAATGTAATCCTGAATAAAATTCCATAATAAGAATTAATAATTATTAACTTATTAGTTATTAACTTCAAGTAACAATCTCTCATAATGGCCTAGAGGCATCACCAAATTAGTAATTTTATATATATTTTTTTCATAACAATGTGGTTAATCAGAATTAGTTCAACCAATATTTGTTTGTGTTATTATCTTATTTAAATGCATGAATTATATTTAATGCACACGAAAATGTATTACATGTAATAATCAGACACATGAGAAAAGCACACTTATGGCCATGACGGCATGACCAAATTTCCTCATTTACTATTTAACAACCTTTTTTTACATCTATCATAACTATATTGATATCCATCAACATTTGTAGCAACATTAACAATATTTCAATATAACTATCCAAACCAAAACATTCTAAATTTGCAAAAAAATTCAGGTCATTGGAAAATGGTTACAACAACTGCAAACAGACTAATATGATCTTTTTTAACAAGCAAAAAGGGGCGCGTAGCTAACTAATACCCCCGACCCTTCATGTACAATCGGTTTGGATCATAATAAAATAAGTTTGACACAATTTCATGTAGATCCAACAGATTAATACATTTGTATAAAGTATTATGTGATTATCAGCATTCAATCAAAAACAAAGTTGTTCTTCGAGGGGCATTCAGGAGTGGCACACGTGAGACTTTATGGATAACCGCTTCTTTAATTTGAAAAAACACGACGTTTCGAGGTAGATACTCACTCCTTCATCAGATGGAAGTAAAGACATAACTACATATAGGCCCTTTTAGTAGTAAAACTCACGTGCAAAAGAAACGTCCCCATACAAAATACAATATATTTCAATCGACGGGCGATAAATGCGACTGAAACAGCGTTACATCATGTCTTCAGAACCCAACAATACTAAATATGAATTTTCAAAACATTATCTATTCCTAACTCTGAGAAACACAAGTTTTAAGAAATGGTCGTTTTGGAATCTCCTTAACTAAACAAGATAGAAGCCTCAAAAAGCCAGTTTTGGCTTGTTTTGTGACGCCCTACAGTAATGACGCGTCAACAAATTTATATCAAAGAAGGTTATGTATGACGAGGATATCTTTAATTAATTAAATTTCTACTTTTTCAATGTTTTAAACTTACGAGGGGCGTTAAATAAGTGTTGCAAGCGGGGCATTGGTGTTTACATAAACAGTGTCAGCTTATAGCAGGTGTTACTATAGTCAAAACATAACATTGACACATGTCAAAACAATTTCTAGACATAACATTTTTTTAGATATAATAGCTGCGCTGACCTAGGGGTCTCCATAATCATGGATTCTCTCAAACATGAACAACGCGCTGTGATCAAGTTCCTTACTAAAGAGGGATGCAAAGCTACAGAAATACATAATCGTATGTGTAATGTGATGGGTAAGGATGCTCCTAACTTTTCAACAGTTTGGTGCTGGTCTCTTCAGTTCAAGCGGGGCAGGGAGTCCTTAGACGATGACCCACGGTCAGGCAGGCCATCTGAAGTCACCCGACCGGAAGTTATTGCCGCTATCGAAAGACGAATTTTAGCTGACCGCCGTGTTAAAGTTTCTGAACTGTCTTTGGAATTCCAGATATCAGTTGGAAGTGTTGAAAAAATAATTCATGACCATCTTGGTATGTCCAAGGTATCTGCCAGATGGGTACCCAGAAACCTCACAGCAAAAGATCGCCAGAAAAGAACCGAAAGTTGCATGGAGCTCCTGGATCGGTTTAATGCGGATGAAGCCAGGTTTTTGTCTCGTCTGGTGACAGGTGACGAAACCTGGATCCACCACTGGGACCCGGAAACTAAACTGGAATCCAAGCAATGGAAGCACCCGAGTTCACCGCCTCCCCTGAAGTTTCGCACTCAACCATCAGCTGGCAAGGTTATGGCGACAATCTTTTGGGATGCAAAAGGCATATTATTAATTGATAACTTGCCAACCAAAACTACAATGAATGGTCAATATTATGCCAACCTAATGCAAGAATTGCGAAAGACAATTCGACAGAAACGCCGTGGAATGTTGACACGTGGTGTTCTGATTTTGCATGACAACGTTCCAGTCCACAAGTCAAGAGTTGCACAGGCCGCTATACGTGATTGTGGATTCGAACAGCTTAACCACCCACCCTACAGCCCAGACCTAGCCCCCAGTGACTACTTCCTGTTCAGAAACCTGGAATCCGCCCTACGTGGAAGGCACTTCCGGGATGACGAAGACGTCAAAGCTGCCACAGAGGCGTGGTTAGGGGGGCAAACGGAAGACTTCTACAAAAGCGGCATCAAAAGTCTTAAAGAGAAATGGAATAAGTGTATTGAGGTGAAGGGTAACTATATTGAAAAATAAAAGTAAAAAATTGACTACGCGAGTTGGTTTTATATTAAAGTTGCAACACTTATTGAACGCCCCTCGTAAATACAAAATAGTGTGGGCCAAAAACATCTTTAAAAAACGATTCTAGCACCCCATGTCTATTTGAACAGATGTAAAAAATAAAAATTGCATACTCTGATGTATGAAATTGTGAATACTTCTTTAAAAACATGTGGCTACCAAATACATTCAAAATCTACTTTCTCCGACATCATTATTTACTTTCATACTGATTTCAAAATGTGGGGACGTTTCTTTTGCAAGTGAGTTTATAACAGCTTCGTGCAAGGTTTGAAAACAATCATTTGAATAAATAGTGTTCCTGCAATTGGCCGAGAAAATTTTTATCTCAGGAAATGCCTCAGTAAATAATACAGAAATTCCTATATATTCCTTACACCTCATTTCGTCACTGCACCTCTACAAGTAGATCAAACAAATTGTTACCAAATTTTAAAAGAATCGGGTGGACAGTTTTTCTGCTATCTGTCAGACAAACATTTCTTCCGATGGGCGAACGGTATCCTTGGTCGGGAGTATAATAAAGGGGACAAACAGACAGAGTCAACAATATCCCCAACCAAATGGGAACAGTTTATATATATTGAACAATGATTATGAAGCTTTATTCAATAATGTATCCTAAATCACTCACTCACTAAATCACTCACAAGAATATAAACTTCAACTTAAATCTGTTCTTCAAGCGAAATTTTTCAGTTTTCAATTTTCAGTTTCGTCCGGGATCAAGATGAAAATGGTTTTCCATGGAAAAGGCTAAAAATGTAAGTCCGAAAAAGGTAAAAAAAAACAACTTAAAACACATTGTTTCAAATACCATGTTTCATTTAGCTAGTTGTTCCAGTTGTTGAGTTTCTTTCCATGGGAACGGCAAAAATTAAAGTATTTGAAAACCACAAAAGCCACATACAGATGATGATTGTTCCACACATAAAGTTTCTCTGAGTTAGGCCTTAGAAATTTTACTTTTGGTTGGGAAACAAAATGTTAATTTATGAGTCCATGAAAAGCGCTAAAATAACATTTGTAAGTAGTTGATACACCCAAAAAGCAGATCTACACGTGGCGATTGTTCCACACACTGCATTGTTAGTTTCACTGAGCTAGGTCTTACAATGTTTTAGCTCCGTTCCGGAAACAAAATACTAAGTTATGGTTCCATGGAAATGGCTAATAATAAAATTCCAAAGAGGTTGAAAACACTAAAGGGCAGTTCTTTATCTCTACATGTACAACTGCGTTTTGGAGGGGGTTAACAAACAAATATATGTCATTCAAAAAAGCAATTCACTCCAAACAGCAATTTTGCAAGTATAACATGATTTCATGAGTTGCACCCCTTTCATTTTCCTCGTTTATTAAGTGTCTAAAAGTCCAGACTAACTTAAAGCTTAAATAATTAAATTTTTATAATGGTAACATACGTACAATAGAACATGACCATACTAAAAAAGGTTCTGTAAACGTTAACTTGCTGAATTGCTGTGTAATCTTTAAAATATGTGCTCGATGGTGCATGATGTACAATGTTGTACATTGAAAGTGTAATTTGTTGTACAGTAAAGATGTACTGTGCTGTACAGTGACGATGTACTGTGCTGTACAGTGACGATGTACTGTGCTGTACAGTGACGTTGTACTGTGTTGTACGTTTAAAATAACTTAATAATCCTAAAGTGAATTAATGATGTGGTATACAGTACTTATGGATCATGTTGTACAGTGAAGATGTACTGTGAAGATATACAGTGTTGTACAGTGAAGATGTACCGTGAAGATGTACAGTGTTGTACAGTGAAGATGTACTGTGAAAATGTACAGTGTTGTACAGTGAAGATGTACTGTGAAGATATACAGTGTTGTACAGTGAAGATGTACTGTGAAGATGTACAGTGTTGTACAGTGAAGATGTACTGTGAAAATGTACAGTGTTGTACAGTGAAGATGTACTGTGAAGATGTACAGTGTTGTACAGTGAAGATGTACAGTGTTGTACAGTGAAGATGTGCAGTGTTGTACAGTGAAGATGTGCAGTGTTGTATAGTGAAGATGTACAGTGTTGTACAGTGAAGATGTACAGTGTTGTACAGTGAAAATGTACAGTGTTGTACAGTGAAGATGTACAGTGTTGTACAGTGAATATGTACATTGTTGTACAGTGAAGATGTACTGTGCTGTACAGTGACGATGTACTGTGTTGTACAGGGAAGATGTACAGTGTTGTACAGTGAAGATGTACAGTGTTGTACAGTGAAGATATGCAGTGTTGTACAGTGAAGATGTACAGTGTTGTACAGGGAAGATGTACAATGTTGTACAGTGAAGATGTACAGTGTTGTACAGTGAATCTGTACATTGCTGTACAGTGAAGATGTACAGTGTTGTACAGTGTTGTACAGTGAAGATGTACAGTGTTGTAGAGTGAAGATATACAGTTTTGTACAGTGAAGATGTACAATGTTGTACAGTGAAGATTTACTGTGCTGTACAGTGATGATGTACTGTGTTGTACAGTGAAGATGTACAGTGTTGTACAGTGGAGATGTACAATGTTGTACAGTGAAGTTGTACAGTGTTGTACAAAGAAGATGTACAATGTTGTACAGTGAAGATGTACTGTGTTGTACAGTGAAGATGTACAGTGTTATACAGTGAAGATGTACAGTGTTGTACAGTGAAAATGTACAGTGTTGTACAGTGAAGATGTACAGTGTTGTACATTGAAGATGTAATATGATATACATTGAAGATGTACATTGTTGTACAGTGAAGATGTACAGTGTTGTACAGTGAAGATGTATTGTGATGTACAGTGAAAATGTAATGTGATGTACAGTGAAGATGTACAGTGTTGTACAGGGAAGATGTACAATGTTGTACAGTGAAGATGTACTTTGATGTACCGTGAAGATGTACTGTGTTGTACAGTGAAAATGTACAGTGTTGTACAGTGAAGATGTACAGTGTTGTACATTGAAGATGTAATATGATATACATTGAAGATGTACTGTGTTGTACAGTGAAGATGTACATTGTTGTACAGTGAAGATGTACAGTGTTGTACAGTGAATATGTATTGTGATGTACAGTGAAAATGTAATGTGATGTACAGTGAAGATGCACAGTGTTGTACAGGGAAGATGTACAATGTTGTACAGTGAACATGTACTTTGATGTACAGTGAAGATGTACTGTGTTGTACAGTGAAGATGTACAGTGTTGTACAGTGAAGATGTACAGTGTTGTACAGTGAAGATGTACAATGTTGTACAGTGAAGATGTACTCTGCTGTACAGTGACGATGTACTGAACTGTACAGTGACGATGTACAGTGTTGTACAGGGAAGATGTACAATGTTTTACAGTGAAGATGTACTGTGTTGTACAGTGAAGATGTCCAGTGGTGTACAGTGAAGATGTACAGTGTTGTACAGTGAAGATGTACAGTGTTGTACAGTGAAGATGTACAGTGTTGTACAGGGAAGATGTACAATGTTGTACAGTGAAGATGTACTGTGATGTACAGTGAAGATGTACTGTGTTGTACAGTGAAGATGTACAGTGTTGTACAGTGAAGATGTACAGTGTTGTACAGTGAAGATGTACAGTGTTGTTCAGTGAAGATGTACTGTGATGTACAGTGAAAATGTAATGTGATGTACAGTGAAGATGTACAGTGTTGTACAGGGAAGATGTACAATGTTGTACTGTGAAGATGTACTTTGATGTACAGTGAAGATGTACTGTGAAAATGTACAGTGTTGTACAGTGAAGATGTACTGTGAAGATGTACAGTGTTGTACAGTGAAGATGTACAGTGTTGTACAGTGAAGATGTGCAGTGTTGTACAGTGAAGATGTGCAGTGTTGTATAGTGAAGATGTACAGTGTTGTACAGTGAAGATGTACAGTGTTGTACAGTGAAAATGTACAGTGTTGTACAGTGAAGATGTACAGTGTTGTACAGTGAATATGTACATTGTTGTACAGTGAAGATGTACTGTGCTGTACAGTGACGATGTACTGTGTTGTACAGTGAAGATATGCAGTGTTGTACAGTGAAGATGTACAGTGTTGTACAGGGAAGATGTACAATGTTGTACAGGGAAGATATACAATGTTGTACAGTGAAGATGTACAGTGTTGTACAGTGAATCTGTACAGTGCTGTACAGTGAAGATGTACAGTGTTGTACAGTGTTGTACAGTGAAGATGTACAGTGTTGTAGAGTGAAGATATACAGTTTTGTACAGTGAAGATGTACAATGTTGTACAGTGAAGATTTAATGTGCTGTACAGTGATGATGTACTGTGTTGTACAGTGAAGATGTACAGTGTTGTACAGTGGAGATGTACAATGTTGTACAGTGAAGTTGTACAGTGTTGTACAAAGAAGATGTACAATGTTGTACAGTGAAGATGTACTGTGTTGTACAGTGAAGATGTACAGTGTTATACAGTGAAGATGTACAGTGTTGTACAGTGAAAATGTACAGTGTTGTACAGTGAAGATGTACAGTGTTGTACATTGAAGATGTAATATGATATACATTGAAGATGTACTGTGTTGTACAGTGAAGATGTACATTGTTGTACAGTGAAGATGTACAGTGTTGTACAGTGAAGATGTATTGTGATGTACAGTGAAAATGTAATGTGATGTACAGTGAAGATGTACAGTGTTGTACAGGGAAGATGTACAATGTTGTACAGTGAAGATGTACTTTGATGTACCGTGAAGATGTACTGTGTTGTACAGTGAAAATGTACAGTGTTGTACAGTGAAGATGTACAGTGTTGTACATTGAAGATGTAATATGATATACATTGAAGATGTACTGTGTTGTACAGTGAAGATGTACATTGTTGTACAGTGAAGATGTACAGTGTTGTACAGTGAAGATGTATTGTGATGTACAGTGAAAATGTAATGTGATGTACAGTGAAGATGTACAGTGTTGTACAGTGAAGATGTACAATGTTGTACAGTGAAGATGTACTTTGATGTACAGTGAAGATGTACTGTGTTGTACAGTGAAGATGTACAGTGTTGTACAGTGAAGATGTACAGTGTTGTACAGTGAAGATGTACAATGTTGTACAGTGAAGATGTACTGTGCTGTACAGTGACGATGTACTGAACTGTACAGTGACGATGTACAGTGTTGTACAGGGAAGATGTACAATGTTTTACAGTGAAGATGTACTGTGTTGTACAGTGAAGATGTCCAGTGGTGTACAGTGAAGATGTACAGTGTTGTACAGTGAAGATGTACAGTGTTGTACAGTGAAGATGTACAGTGTTGTACAGGGAAGATGTACAATGTTGTACAGTGAAGATGTACTGTGATGTACAGTGAAGATGTACTGTGTTGTACAGTGAAGATGTACAGTGTTGTACAGTGAAGATGTACAGTGTTGTACAGTGAAGATGTACAGTGTTGTTCAGTGAAGATGTACTGTGATGTACAGTGAAAATGTAATGTGATGTACAGTGAAGATGTACAGTGTTGTACAGGGGAGATGTACAATGTTGTACTGTGAAGATGTACTTTGATGTACAGTGAAGATGTACTGTGCTGTACAGTGAAGATGTACAATTTTGTACAGTGAAGATGTACAGTGTTGTACAGTGAAGATGTACAATGTTGTACAGTGAAGATGTACTGTGCTGTACAGTGACGATGTACTGAACTGTACAGTGACGATGTACTGTGTTGTACAGTGAAGATGTACAGTGTTGTACAGTGGAGATGTACAGTGTTGTACAGTGAAGATGTACAGTGTTGTACAGAGAAGATGTACAATGTTTTACAGTGAAGATGTACTGTGTTGTACAGTGAAGATGTACATTGTTGTACAGTGAAGATGTACAGTGTTGTACAGTGAATTTGTACAGTGTTGTACAGTGAAGATGTACAGTGTTGTACATTGAAGATGTTCTATGATGTACAGTGAAGATGTACTGTGTTGTACAGTGAAGATGTACATTGTTGTACAGTGAAGATGTACAGTGTTGTACAGTGAAGATGTACAGTGTTGTACATGGAGATGTACAGTGTTGTAAAGTGAAGGTGTACAGTGTTGTACAGTGAATTTGTACAGTGTTGTACAGGGAAGATGTACAATGTTTTACAGTGAAGATGTACAGTGTTGTACAGTGAAGATGTACTGTGTTGTACAGTGAAGTTGTACTGTGTTGGTCAGTGAAGATGTACTGTTATGTACAGTGAATATGAATATGAAGTGTTGTCCGATGAATAACTACTGTAATGTACACTATGAATATGATGTGTTGTCCGATGAATAACTACCGTATTGTAAACTATGAATATGCAGTGTTGTCCGATGAAAAACTACTATATTATAGGTTATGAATGTTGTCCAACGAATATCTACTGTATTGTACACTATGAATATGCTGTGTTGTCCGATGAATAACTACTGTATTGTACACATTTGATATGCAGTGTCGTCCGATCATTATCTACTGCATTGTAAACTATGAATATGCTGTCTTTATCGATGAATAACTACTGTATTGTACAGTATGAATATGCTGTGTTGTCTGATGAATATCTACTGTATCTTACATTATGAATGTGCTGTGTTTATCGATGAAAAGCTTATGCATTGTACATTATGCATATGCTGTGTTTATCGATGAATATCTAATGCATTGTACAATATGAATATGCTGTGTTGTCCGATGAATATCTACTGTATTGTACACTGTGAATATGTTGTGTTGTCCGATGAAAATCTATTAACCCGTGTGTACATTGTTAAGTCCATTGTTGCACCTGTAACTGTCCTTGTTGCCCTTAGAGATGATGCTCCATTTGAACCAGTTGATGCCGTGTTGTCTCGCGTTTCATTATGTTCTGCTTTGCTGAAGAAGCTAGTAAATCTTAAGTTTCTTTATGTTCTGCTTTGCTGAAGAAGCTAGTAAATCTTAAGTTTCAGTATGTTCTGCTTTGCTGAAGAAGCTAGTAAATCTTAAGTTTCTTTATGTGCTGCTTTGCTGAAGAAGCTAGTAAATGTTAAGTTTCATTATGTTCTGCTTTGCTGAAGAAGCTAGTAAATCTTAAGTTTCATTATGTTCTGCTTTGCTGAAGAAGCTAGTAAATGTTAAGTTTCATTATGTTCTGCTTTCCTGAAGAAGCTAGTAAATCTTAAGTTTCATTATGTTCTGCTTTGCTGAAGAAGCTAGTAAATCTTAAGTTTCATTTCTACCATCTTCAATTCGTAGGAACGCCAATTGGCAATGGTATTTATGCCCCCATTGAGGTTTGCGAGGGCACACTGGCGATACCAGAAGCCACTTTCCCTTTCCAACGCACAGTTCCAATCAGACACAGCGTCATGGTCACTGTCAGGGCTACTGAACATCATGCCGTCGTTATAAGACAGCTCATCACCTGGAATGAATTATATAATATATTTCTACACAGCCTGCAAGAGAGGAAATAATAAATTGTTACATACTGTTGCGATATATATTTGGATAGGTTATCAATAAACAAAATTAAACAAATTCCAGAATTCCATTGTTTTATGTTCTTTAGATTGAATGACTTCTTCAAAAGTGATAGAACTACGTTGTTTTCAAATTGTTAAGCTTTCAGTGATATGTTTTGAGTGTTCCAGCATTTTGTCAATCTAAACCCCGCATGTGTGTGCGAATTTCACTTTGAGATTCACTTAAAAACTGAATTGACAACTATTCGTAGTAAGCTGTAATATCGATACTACCAATCGTTTTTAAAAATTGTTATCGATTAAGTACTATCGGCACAGCAACTATCGTTATTTAAACCACCAGAATGACCAGGCATATATTTAACCACACTGTCTTTGGCTCACGTAAGCCTTTAAAAGGCGGGTTCGATCGGGGTATTTTTGGTGGACACGAACTTCGAGTGGATATTCCCGTTTATACATATATGCTATTAATACAGTATTATTAAGACAGTCAAATTTAAATATATTAATGAAATTAATATTTAGGTGACTTTACATTTCACATCTTCATAAAGACAAGTGCACATTTTTTTAAAAATAAGAACAATGAGAACTGAAGCCATTCATCGGCGTTGCGAGTCGGGAAAATTTCATATTGTTTATTAGTTTTATTATAGCGTTACTATGTGAATGTTCTATCAGTGCATATATTACATTATTTCCAAACATTAAAATTCGGTTAAATATATCGTGTTTTCATTTCACGTAAACCCAAGAAACCAAGATGGCGGATGTTATCGGTGACAGAACTTTCCCTTTAAGGTCTTTGTATTGCAATTTGACATCTCTAGCTCAGATGGTTTCGCAAATAAAGCAAGGTGGAATTAGCCTATGATAAAGACCGGCGCGAGCTATTACAAGCTTGGAAAATTTATCATCATACAAAACACTTCTGAAATCCAGTTGTAGATTATAACACAATAAAGTGGATTCGTTATTGTCTATCTCCCAGCACAGGGACGTTTTGGCTGTTTTTCTGTTTGGAGATGAAAGCATTAGATCTATTTTCCAATTTTAGTTTTAGTTCATTTATGAGTAAAGTCGATTGTCAAGATATATCAATTTTATCATTTCTAAATATGAAATACAATTAAATTTAATCAAATATTTGTCAAGTATATATATTATTAACCTCAGGAAGGCATTTAAAGTATGAATATATTCTAAATTATGAAAAAAAAGGGGAAAAAACCCTGCTGTGTTTTCGACTTTTGATAATCTAATGTAGATTCGATTTTTTTAAACGGAATTTGAGATAGCATTCCTATTTACACATATAAGTCATTAATGCGTGTTTACATTGCTTATTCCACAATCAAATCACTGAGGGTAATATCGTTTATAACTTTATATTTGAGATTTTGATAAAGGCTAGCGCACATGTCTTAGAAAATATAAACCAATGAGAAGTGACGCAATTCAGCGGCGCAACGATCGCGAGTATTGAAAGCGATGTTACGGCACAAAAAGACACTGTTGATTAGTTTATTGATACACTATTTATTAGTCAGTGACTAATATATCAATAGATATTCTATATTAGTTTTTTTTAAATCAAAATTAGTGAAATTACAGCGTTTTTCCTTTCATGTAATGCACACAAAGCAAGATTGCAGTCGGTCAGAGATAGAAATCGCACTTTAACTCACAGCTCCGGTTTCCAATAAACCACTTCAATAAGACTGTATGACATACTTATTCATGTTATACATATTCTTAACGAGTAATTATGAAAGAATTGAGCTTACCGCTGTTTCCAGCAGTGAACCCAGCTACCAATAAACGGTAGTTATCAGTCTCGTTGGCGACGCTGAAGTTAGCGTACTTGGCGTATCTCTTGGCGTCCAGCAGGTCCAACATGTCCACCCTCAGTTCACAGAGCCGTACTGTCAAACGGTTGATTGCATCATTGCCTGGTTTAAAACGACACAAATAATGTAGAATATAATTTGAAATGAGTCCGCTATAGATACTGTAACTATTACAGTGATTAATTTGTCAAACGTACCTAACAAATGAATGATATACAGTTGACAGGTCGCTACTACCAGAATACGCTGCAACGCCATAGCATTTTTATCATGACATGACAGGCGTGTAGACGTGTGATAATTTCAGTGGAAACTTATCTTCCATACAATAAACAATGCATCTAAGGAAATGTCATGTCACCGATGATACACAAATGTCAATCTCTTCTTTATGTCATTTCAATGTTGACTTTGTCATTTCGATGAATTGCCATTGTTTGGTAGCAGTTCTAATATATAATTTGTCTTGATTTTATCTCCAATTGAATCAAGATTTCAGCCAATCATGTGACGACTACGTGCATGAAGGTAACACAAACATAAAGCTACGTACCAAGCCAGAAATCCTTGGTGATGTCTCCAAATCCAAATGCATATTCGGTCCAGTTTCGGTTGAAATTTGACATTTCACGCCGTCTTTGAAATACCTTAAATGTAAAATTTTGTATCTTTCAAATAATCGTTATGATTGTGTATATGTGTGGAAAGGGTTACACTCGTTTCAAGCAGAAGTCCCCCGCAAGAAATAACTCGCGTCAGTCCCTTTGACAATTCGTGGCTTGATTGTAGCGCCCTAAACAACAAATGGTTTACCTCCCCTACTCCCGTCAATTGGCGACGCCATTTCATTTGCAAATTAATCAACGGAAAGCAAATCTTGCAGTCGACTTGAAATCGCCATGTTTGTTTTGGTCCCATGATATAGTTTTGAAAGGAGATTTCTGACTGGACTGTCAAATGCAGGTGCAGTAAGCTGACACGCTGGCAGAGAAAATCTGACAAATGAAGCGAGACTTCACTTAGCCAGTGATGGAGACGGGTGCGAGTGATGGCATTTTAAACAAAACATTGGTTACACAACTCATTTCTTTCCGCATAAGAACCGAGATACCTGACCCATATTTGACATATATGTACTCAAAGTAAAAATAATGTCAAGCACACGTACATGGATATGTGTAAATTATATAACCAAAATGCTCGCTTCAAAATTTACTTCAAGGGATCATCCATAGTCCATTTACACGTCATATGATTTTCATTTAATAATAATGATAATAATAGTCAATTTATATAGCGCATTATCCATGCTCAATGCATGCTCTAAGCGCTGAGGGATAGCAATAGGAAAGTCAGTCTTGAATATTAAACAGGTATGTCTTAAGTCTGGAATTGAAGGACTCAAAATATGGTGATTGTCGGAGATCAAGTGGCACACTGTTCCACTCTGTTGGTGATATATGAGCAAAAGAACGCCTCCCAAAAGACAAAGTTCTCACACTTGGTACTTCCAAGAGGAGCTTGTTTTCTGATCGAAGTGATCTGGCTGGCTTGTATGGAGTAATGAGATCTATCAATATTGGGGAGCATCTCCAGACAAGCACCGGTAGACTTGACACAGGATCTTGTATCTGATCCTCTGGCGAATGGGAAGCCAGTGTAGGTTACGCAGGATTGGGGCAATATGGTCGAATTTCTTACACCCAGAGACAATCCTAGCGACAGTGTTTTGGATGTGCTGCAACTTGTTGGTAAGTTTCTTCAGTACACTGGCTAGCAGGCTGTTGCAGTAGTTCTCGATATCACAAGGGAGAGGAGGAGGATGACAATAATATAACTATAGCTAATATGTGAATCTTAATTCTTAGTCAAATTTGTATCATCTATATAATAAAACTAATAAAGATAACATTGGTTTGGTTTATTCATTGGGCGGGGTATCAGTTTATGGAGACGTATTCCGAGTTTAAAATGCATCTAAAATTATCCAATATTATTGCTAATGTATTATTAGCATACACATATATATTTCAGGAATGTCTCCTCCAGACCGTTTGATCCTTATGAAGAACAGATCACCTACTCTGTTCATGAACATGCCGTTATATAACAATAAATATCTGTTCATATCGGAGATTAATCTATGGCTTGTCCTGATAATTTCATGAACCACCTTGCCAGGTATTGTATTTTATCATCTCCAAATTTCCATATACAATTTGAAGACACGTGGTAACTTAAAATATTATTGGCTACTATAATAGGGCGTACCTTACCTTAACCTTAAATCTCGCCACACCAGTAGGCCGTGGGCGTAGCAAGATAATTCATTAAATAACCTGTTATAGCCGTAGACGAGTCCAGGGTATGAAATGAGAGTTTAATGTTGGTTTCAAGAGGATTTCATTTATATCACGTTTGCTAGTATTATTGCAGGGAGAAACATGCAACGCCATGGTGATTATGCATTGCGGTGAAACCTGCGCGCATCGGCTGTAAGTATCGGGGACCATGGGTGGTACTACGCTGAAATTTGGTGAAGCATTGCACTCACACCTAACTGCATGTAGAACATTGCTCCACAGGTTTGATTCGATTTGAACCCCAGACCTCTTGATCCAAAGCCGAACGCGCTAACGCCTGCGCTTTCCGCCCATAATTAAAATGTTTACCTTGGAGTTAATCAAGGTTTGTGACTCTTATTTCAATAAAATAAAGTTACCGTCCATCCGCCGCCATCAGTGCTCATGTCACAGTAGACTCTGAGAGGTCCTTTACCATCGTGAGGGTTGATGACGTACACTCCGTCTGGAGCATTGGGGTTGTTGCTCAGGATATCAGCACAATCCTGTGTGACTGGAAGGAAATAAACTCAGGTGATTGATATATTAACACCATTATATAAACATCGTTGCCACAGAGTAGCAACAATATTGACATTGACATTACCAATTAACTATGCTGCAATATAATTAGAACTGCGATAGACTGACCAAGATGTCAAAATCTTTCTCAACACCACCGCGCGCACTGGATAGGTGTAGACCAAGCCCTGTCTAGAGCATGGCTCCATAAGGTATTTTCTAAAGGTAAAACCGTGGTTCCCTAGAGGAACGTATGACACGTCGCCACCATTGTATAAAAGAAGCTCCAGTTTCGGGAGGTCGATGCTGAGAGTTCTGAGATGTTGAAGATCTCGGCATCACACATCTGCCCAATATTCACAGGAATCTGTAGTTGGCTGCTACCAATGCAAGCAGAACGAATGAAAAGAATCCCTTGTAGTTGTGGTTTAGACTTCCAGTATATAGTGGCTTTCTAATGACGACGTGGAGCAGCTTCTTGTCTTTGAAGTTCCAGCTGAGGGTCTTCATTTGAAGCTCATCAGGCCTGAAAGGCCCGATGGGCTTATGGCATGGCATGGTGTCCGGTGTCCGTCCATCCGTCCGTAAACTTTTTCGCTCTTTAGACTTATTCTCCAGAACCAATAACTCCACAGAGCTGAAATTGTGTGTGTAGACTCCTTGGCCAATGGGGATTCTAAATTGTAGATTTCGTGACCCCATGACCACAAATGGGGTCACAGGGGTCACATCCTTAAAAACCTATTTTCATCTTCTTCTCCAGTTCGACAAAGTTCTAGAGAGCTGAACAGATGTGTGCAGACTCCTTGGCCAATGGGGATTCTAAATTGTAGATTACGTGACACCGAGACCCAAACTTGGGTCTCGGGGGTCACATCCTTAAAAACCTATTTTCATCTTCTTCTCCAGTTACAAAAGGTCTAGAGAGCTGAAAAGTTGTGTGCAGACTCCTTGGCCAATGAGGATTTTAAATTGTAGATTTTGTGACCTCAATCTAGGTCACGGGTCACGACCCAAAAACCTATTTTCATCTTTATCTCAAGTATGTAAAGCTCTAGAAAGGTGAAATGTTGTGTAGAGACTCCCTGGTCAAAGATGATCCTTAATTGTAGGATTGGTGATCCTGTTACTCCAATTGTGGATCACAGGGGTCATGATTTAAAAACCTATGTTTTGCTTGGTAACAATATATATTACTTGAGATAACTTAGATATTCAATCTTACATAATAAATGAATGACATCCTGATGAGCTACATAGCCATGGCTCTATTTTTTCTTAGGATTTGGACACAGTACTACTTGTGTAATGGTCGATGATAGCCTGGCAGACTTCCGGAGGGAAGCATACAATGGTGTGACAAGATACCCTGAAGATATTTGCCAAAGTACGATACTTGTCACCAGAAGCCAGATGACGCATGGTTAAAGAACGTTTGAGACCAATGCCCATATTTTCGAAGCTGTCTTAATGCTAAGATAGTCGTAAGTCAATGTTAATGTATGGCACTTACGACTAGCGCTAAGAGAGATTCTAAAATCTGGGTCCAGGAGTGAGGGTGGCTCTGGAGTTAGGACTTGTTAGGTTAGTCTGGGAGCCAAGACTGAATGAAGACTTTGGGTGGCACACGTACATGTGGGCAGTTGAAGAACAACTGCTTGTCTTCGAAACGAAGCTACTCCATCAGATTGTCTCAGTTTCGAAGACAAATTCTTTGCTTCATGCTTAACATAAACCTACCCACATTGGGTAATCCCTGTCCATGCTAAACCGGAAGTTGGTAGTCGTCAATAACCATTTTCTCGACGGACAGTAGTTTTTCAACTGGGGTGGGTCCCGAAATTGGTTAGTTTAGAACATTTGCCATTGAATGATGCTAACAATATCAACATTTTTCAACGCTGGAATAGCTATAGTTTACAATCACTACGTCTGTGGAACATGACATGTAATACATAATTTAGAATTTTAACATTTCGGAACTAGTCAATCGACGTCAGAGAGACAATCTGGGTCCAGGAGTGTGGGTGGCTCTGGAGTTAGGACTTGTTAGGTTAGTCTAGGAGCCAAGACTGTCTGCAACTGAATGAAGACTTTGGGCGGCACACGTAGGTAGTTGAAGAACAACTGCTTGTCTTTGAAACGAAGCTACTCTATCAGATTGTCTAAGATTCGAAGACAAATTCTGCGCTCCACGCTTAACATAAACCTACCCACATTGGGTAAGCCCTGTCCGTGATAAACCGGAAGTTGGTAGTCGTCAACAACCATTTTCTCAACAGACAGTAGTTTTTCAACTGGGGTGGGTCCCGAAATTGGTTAGTTTTGACCATTTGCCATTGAACGATGTTAACAATATCAACATGTTTCAACTCTTGAATATCTATAGTTTACAATCGCTACATCTGTGGAACATGACATGTAATATATAATTTAGCATTTTAACATTTTGGGAGCCAGTCAATCGTCGTAAGGAAAAAATCCGCAAAAAGGCGACTTTCGACATGAAAACAGCAAATTTACATGGATCAAGACCATATGTTGTGTGATTTTAAGTCGAAAGTGATAATCTAGGAAATGTTTTTCCATCAAAGTTACAGTTTCACAGATTGGTCGAACCGAGATATTAGCAAAAATAAAAACTGTACACTGTCCAGGTTGTTGCGAAATGAAAAAAATAACTGTCCATGGTAGTTGTCATGCAGAGAACCCTTTTTTTACATTGTGGGGGTTAATAGTACATGTAAAGGTGCAACGTGAATTGTTTTCAGCTGCTGCGTTTCATGCAATTTTATTGACAATTTAATTGGTAAACTAATGTACACACTAAAATGAAGTTTTAAAATGATGTCGAAAAAACAAAAAAAACAAAAAAAATTGTACATATAAATCCATCGACTATATGTTTTAACTACAATTTATATATTATAATAGTGCCATCTGTGTCATTCTTACCCCTTGAAATAGTGTTATCTAGAATAATAATGTAATACTAATTTATTACTATCCCTATCAATGATTTTAATATCCAAAGCACGATGTAATGGATGCCATCTTCAACCTAGTCTGTTCATCCATTAGTCTAGGAATTATATCCCCTTTTACCTTTTATCAACAATATAAGCCACTGTGATGGCAATGACATTGAACAATGAATCTGCGGACAGGAAATGAGCATATCCATATAATTTTATAATTTCACCTTTTTTAAAGTTGATTGTTATTAAAATTCAAAAGACACGAGGAAATGAGCATATCCTTTCGAGCAACATGTCATTAACATGTTAAGACAAGATATGCTTGTAAATATTTGCGCATAGCATTAGTAGATGTTACTGAATGATATGAATACTAAATTAGCTTTTTGCAATCACAGTTTACTAACAAATATACTTTGTAAATATGTTAAGATGCATAAAGCTATTTTTAATCCTGGTCATGAAGCTTTACATTTCAAATAGATTCAGAGAACAATGCAGGCCATCAAACCAGTTCACTGAAAATTCAATCGCAAAGTCCTGTAATGTTGATGTGTGATTGTAAATACCTAAACTGTATTTATTATTAACCATCATCCTATCATCATATCTTTGAGAAAGTACATTGTATTTACACATTTGTATATTTAAGAAATCATCAATGAAGACAGATACCTTTAAAATAATTAATGATGCATGGAATAAAATCTTTGTCATAATCTTTGACTGTAATGGTAATGTGTTATAACCCCAATATTTACTGTACATAGAGAATATATTATTCAGGTAGGAACGACTGCAGAAACATGCTGTTAAAGAAGAGTGTTCTAAGATCGCATTTGACTCGAAATAACAGAACAAAATATTGACCAAAAATCACGTGGAAGCCCGGGTTTTTTTCATAATGGTAAAAAGGCAAAAGTCAAGGCAAGAGTTTAATCACCAAAAATGCACCTTGCGAAATGTTGAACTATGATTGTATACATTTTCGGAGGAAGTGATACAGTTTCCATAAGATAGGTCAAGCTTGGTAACTTCTGTTAACTTCTGACTCGCTTAAGAGAATCATAAAAAGTAAAATTTTGTGGCATTCTCAAGAAACAATAGTTAAGTTATCACTTCCTACATAAGGTCTACTTCATTAGTATACATAAAGTTAAAGATGACCACCATTTTCATTCTGCAAAACATTTTTCTGTTACCTGCTAACAACTATCAGACCAACTACCTGTACAGTTACCTGGACAGTGTGTTTGTTAACAGGAGCAACTGCCATCAATGTGTACAGTTTTTAATTTTGCTAATATATTGTCTTCGATTAATCTGTGAATGTTATAACGTTGATACAAGTCCTAGATTATCATATTCAACTTAAAACTACATAAAATATCGACTGCATCCATGTAGATTTGCTGTATTCACATAGGAAGTCGCCTTTTCGCGGATTTTCTCTCTGACGTTGATTGATTCGTTCCGAAATGTTAAAATTCTAAATTATTTATTACATGTCATGTTCCAGAGATGTAGCGATTGTAAACTATAAATATTCAAGAGTTGAGACATGATGATATTGTTAACATCATTCAATTGAAAACTTTCAAAACTAACCAATTTCGGGACCCACCCCAGTTGAAAAACTACTGTCTGTCGAGAAAATGATTGTGAAGACTGACAACTTCCGGTTTAGCATGGACAGGGCTTACTCCCTGTGCTACTCAAAACCGTTAAGGAGTGTATGACCTTCTTTTTAAGTGTATTTGCTATTTAGTGTCAGCTTCCCGTTTCAATTCGTTGTATACATGGACAGCAGCAATACGTTAAATAGCTTGATGTCACTGGTACCACTGTCGAATGTGGAATATGTCTTTTATAGGCGGTAAATGCTTTTATATTTACCGATGTTAATGAATGTTAATACATAATAGTACTATCATGCTATGATGAATCAGTTTTCCTTGTGATAAACTTTTAAAGGTAAATATTGTATAATATTCAGTGTTTGGTAAACAATATCAAGAGTTATGTTCGAAATGATTTTGAATTTTAGTTCATCAGGAATATTCACGTCCAACAAGACGCCTCATCCTTTTTAAGAGATTATACAATTAAATTACGCTGTCGGGAATGGTATATTTTGAATGTATAAGATCGACACAGATGTTGTAAAGAAGTACACATAACTTCATGCATCAGAGAATGATACTTACATTTTTTATCTCATACGAGGGGGAATAAATAAATCGAGATTTAAATAAAAACCCAACCCTTAAATAAAGGCATTGTCAAAGAACCAAATACATGACCGGGTTCTAAATCATTTCCCAGAGTTTCGTAATATTCAAAACGAAAAGGTGTTATCTGTCCAATATATGTACATATGAACCTAGGACGTTTCTGCAACACGCCCTCCCCCTAGATAATTCAAAATCTTTCGAACCGTTGCTACGCCTAGGGTAACAGGATCGCACTAGATGCCACTATTGCAAAGCACCGGAATGACTGGTATTTTTAAAGTCAAATCTCGCTGTTATGCATCTGATTTCAAACAGTCGGATCACTGCAGTGTGCTTCGATGCATTGCATAGTACAATGCAGTTTTCGGTTTAAAATTTTTGAATATTCTGTCTCAACTAGGTTGTTTGATGTGATATTCTTAAAACGTCTTTGACTTAATTGTTTTTCTAACAGTTTGTGTACATGTGCATGTCATCGATATATCCATACTGACTGACACGTAAGAGAGAGAGAGGGAGAGAGAGAGAGAGAGAGAGAGAGAGAGAGAGAGAGAGAGAAAGAGAGAGAGAATGAGAGAGAATGAGAGAGAGACACGGAGACAACATTTGCTAGCAGTTATATTTGAGGAAAAGAATTACGATTTAGTTGTAAATAGTGCACTGTAATTCTCATGCAATAAACAAATCGAATGTACCCAATTATAGCTTGCTGTATATTTCAATATATATCTGCACCCTGAGATGAATGAATAAGTGTTCAAATTTAACTACAATCAATGTATACGTTTTGTAAATTTAAGAATTGAAGCAATGCTTAATTTTCATCAAATCACGGGAAAAAGAAAGTATAACACTCACTTGTTTTCGATTAATTCAATATTTTTTAAGAAATGAGATGTATTTTATTATGGCACGATACAATAACACCTTTAGGCAAGTAAACTCACGTGCAAAAGAAACGTCCCCATACAAAATATATGATATTTCAATCGACGGGCGATAAATACGACTGAAACAGCGTTACAACATGTTTTCAGAACCCAACAATACTAAATATGAATTTTCAAAACATTATCTATTCATAACTCTGAGAAACAGAAGTTTTAAGAAATGGTCGTTATGGAATCTCCTTAACTAGACGAAATCGAAGCCTCAAAAAGCCAGTTTTGGCTTGTTTTGTGACGTCCTACAGTAACGTTGACAAATTTAAATCAAAGAAGGTTATTTATGTCGATGATATCTTTAATTAGTTAAATTTCTACTTTTTCAATGTTTTTAACTTAAATACCAAATAGTGTGGCCGAACAACATCTTTAAAAAAGCGATTTTAGCACCCAATATGTATTTGAACAGATGTAAAAATAAAAGAAGCATACTCTGATGTATGAAATTGTGAATACTTCTTGCAATGCTCAAGTAAATGGTATGACAATACAGCTATTCTGAAGCATTCAACAATTGTACACAGTATTTGAAACATAATTGACATTGTAAAGCATAAGATACAATAACCAAATTTATGACATAAAGTATTCTTTAAGAATTTGAATTACCAACTAAATTTAACGATTTCAGAGATTTTAGAGATACTTACATTTGGCAACATTATGAACTTTACATTTGAAATGACTGCTATTTCCTAAGCTCTCAATCAATACTTCTAATGAGTCAATACAGTACTACGTTATCAAATCCTCATGCGACTCTCGCTGTTTGAAGCTAAGTTGATTGTCGTACATATACTAGGTCTTAATATGACTTATGCGAGTTGTGCAAGCAGGATAAGCGGGATATGTGTGTATTGCAAGGGATGTCCCCTCAGGAAAGCAACATTTGAAAAATATGGATTGCCACCAGAGCCAAATATTATATGATGATAACCATCAAACTCAATCGCACAAAATCAATTGGTCCGAAATGTGGAGTTCAGCCACTACTTTTCTGTCCATCTACTTTGTGCCGTCTTGTCAGCTTTATTAACGAGCATAACCAACAACTGTTGTATTAATTTACTTAAACTCGTCAATTACTTACATTTAAATCTTTAGTCTAGTTCCATTTCTGATATTTGAGCTTTTTAAGGACCCTAGAGGCAAATTTGAGGAAAAGCCGGTAAACAGGTTTTTAAACCTATTTTGAGTATGCTGAATCCGAATGTTGTGTTTACCAAGCTGAGAAATTCCGAATAAGGGTCCTATTTTTAAATTTAAAATTGTACCTCTAAAATTCAAAGGTTTTGAAAATCCGAATTCTAAGGGTTCTATTTAGCGATTCCCAGATTATTAGTAAGATATTTATGTAGGATATATTTTTCTTGGTGTAATGATGTAATGCAAATAAAAAAAAATTAAATTCTATTATTAACCCTAAAAATTCGGAAATTCACAACCACTGCCTCAAACTACCAAATATCAACCTAATGTCAGGTATGAAGCTAGAGCATGATATTAACGTAAATAAAACATGCATTTCTTATATATTTGAGTACGTCAGAGATTTTAAGAAGATTTCCTCTAAATATTAACCCTTATGAGGCCATGCAAGTTTGTCACCGGCCCAATGAAAATACACTTCAATTTACATTAGTCAAATTTCGAGTTCAAAACAGTGTATACTTGACAGATATAACAAACATTCTACACAAGATGACACCAATGTCAGCTAAATAAGTATTTCTTTAGAACTGTTTTACATTTAGTGAAATCTGTAGATTGACATCAACTTAAAAAAGAACCATAACACCTTTGTACTGATTGAGCTCCGTTTAATACAATGTTTTGAGTTTAACTTTCAAACATCTTCAACATGTGGGAATAAAAAGTTAATAATGTCAGTTCTGGGTCATATTTTGGAAATAATTAATTGTTCCTGCATTCATCTTCACCTCCACATCGACATATCTTAGTACAACGCAGTGACGCCTTTTTACAGCTGCATCAGTTGGAATTGCATCCTGTGCTACATTCGCAAGTGATGGCCTCTGTGTATATGTCAGGTATTTGCGATCTGGACATCAGGATGTGGATTAATCTTCCATCACTCGTAGTCCATCCTCAATTCTCAAGCAAGGGAAGGGTTTGGATCTTTTGTGTTGCTTGTCTCCACACTTTGGTCTGCCAATGAGCTCTCTTTATGTGGTAGTGAATGGCGTCATTTGTTGGTGGCAATGCCTCGGGCAATCTGATCTTATCAAGCAGAACTACTCTAGCTTTACCACTGCTCTCTTTATGAAGACTTTGTACATCTTGCAGACAAACTTTTCAGCAGATTTGATTTCCTCTGGGGTGAGACTATCAACATAAAGACTTGCAAGAAGGTTCAGATATGAGCAAAATACTTTCTAAGCACTCTTCTGTCCATGACCCGAAATATGCGATACGGTATCGCACCCTGTATTTGCATGAAAGGCCAATAGTGTTGTCAAGTCATCCAGTGTGCTTGATAACTTTTACATATGCTATGGATTGGAATGTGCCGTAGCTTGGCCGCTGTACCAGTCTTCATCCATTACTTTTGGTAAGGGACTCTATTGAAGTGAACTGTCAACAGCACCAGTACGTCACTGTCATGTGACAGAACTACAACTGACTTGGCCGATTATATGCATGCAATGCAGAACTATTCGCGTGTCAGCTTCCTCGTGGTTAGCCTCCAGCTCACTTACATCTAAACTGTTGTTGGAACTCGCAGTCCATTCATCTTGAAAGCTAGAGATGATGGTTTTTTCGATAGGTGCTTGAATCAATAACTTTTCTGAAAGTAATTTCGCCAAGTCTGCCTTGCTTTCTGACTGTCGAAGAACATTTCTGAAGTTGTATGGAAGAGGGGTAGTTCGGCCTTCAACAACTTTGCAATAGGTTTCTGCCCTTTGGATCTTCTTCATTTTGTTCCAGATTTGATAGATTCTTTTCTGTATCTATCAAATGTGATGTCAATTCGCTCAAATAAATGGCCACTTTGAAGGACAGACTGAACAAATACGTCAGCAAGATCGCCAAATGCCAGACATCCCTTTGGTTTACCATGTGCAACCATTCGAGCTTGTCCATCAATAATGAGAATCTGCAATTGTGACACTTGTTGCACATTTGATATCACTAGTGAAAACATCTGCTAAAGCAGATTTGTTTCCACCTCTTGAGTTCTCCATTGAGTTCTGCCAGAGATACAGGTACAGATATCAATTCATGTTGTAGGATTCTGGCAAGGTCGACTGACTTCCCAGCACCATAGGCAACGATCAACCGCATCAAAATGTTTCTGCCGGCTTTGATGGTTCTCTCTTTGTTTTTTGTTTGTTTTTCAACATTGTTCAGAGAGGCTAATGTTGGAGTTCTGTTCTTTTTCAGTGGATCTTGCAATTTGAGCTGCTGTCTTTCAGCAGTGATTTGTTGGTCACCCAGTCCAAGTTGAAATATTTGACTGTGTCAGCATTAAGTAGATGGACCCTTTCCTACAACTTGAGATCACAAATTTCCGCAGCAACAAGGGATATGTTTCAACTTGGACTTGATGACCAATACACAAGAAATGAAGCAAATCCACCACGCAAACTGTGCGACTTAGCCGACCAGAGCAATGTTTTGCAATGTTTTCAGCAATTCAAGCTTTTCTCCCCTGACACAACCATTACAAACTTGCACAACACTGCAAACAAGGATTTTGTTACAGATGAAATAGAAGAGTAACTGCTCAATAGCAAACAGTTAGGCCAGAAACAACTGAACGTCTTTGTCCAGGACAGATTGATGCCCCCGACAAATGGAAGACAGCAAGTCAAATTGCACGATCCACTGAAAAAGAACATAACTCTAACATTTGCCTCCCTGTACAATGTTGAAAGACAAACAAAAGACAAAGAGATAACCATCAAAGCCGACAGATACATTTTGATGCGGTTGATCGTTGCCTATGATGCTGGAAGGTCAACCACGAGGAAGCTGACATGCGATTCGTTCGGAACTGCTTTGCATGCATACTTCGGCCAAGTCAGTTGTAGTTCTGTCACATGACAGTGACGTACTGGTGCTGTTGACAGTTAACTTCAATATATTCCCTTACCAAAAGTAATGGATGAAGACAGCGGCCAAGCCACGGTACATTCCAATTCCATTGCAAGTCTTGAAGTTGATACTCTCACCCCAGAGGAAATCAAATCTGCTGAAAAGTTTGTCTGCAAGATGTACAATGTTCCTGATGAAGAGATCAGTGATACAGCTAGAGTTGTTCTGTTTGGTAAGATCAGATTGCCCGAGGCATTGCTACCAACATGTGACGCCCTTCACTAACACATTTAGAGAGCTCATTGGCAGACCAAAGTGTTGAGACAAGCAACACAAACGATCCAAACCCTTCCCTTGCTTGAGAATTGAGGATGGACTACGAGTGATGGAAGATTAATCCACACCCTGATGTCCAGATCGCAAATACCTGACATATACACAGAGGTCATCACTTGCGAATGTAGCACATGATGCAATTCCAACTGATGCAGCTGTAAAAAGGCGTCACTGCGTTGTACTAAGATATGTCGATGTGGAGGTGAAGATGAATGCAGGAACAATTAATTATTTCCAAAACATGACCCAGAACTGACATTATTAACTTTTTATTCCCACATGTTGAAGATGTTTGAAAGTTAAACTCAAAACATTGTATTAAACGGAGCTCAATCAGTACAAAAGTGTTATGGTTCTTTTTTAAGTTGATGTCAATCTACCGATTTCACTAAATGTAAAACAGTTCTAAAGAAATACTTATTTAGCTGACATTGGTGTCATATTGTGTAGAATGTTTATTATATCTGTCAAGTATACAATGTTTTGAACTCGAAATTCGACTAATGTAAATTGAAGTGTATTTTCATTGGGACGGTGACAAACTTTCATGGCCTCATAAGGGTTAATATTTATAGGAAATCTTCTTAAAATCTCTGACGTACTCAAATATATAAGAAATGCATGTTTTATTTACGATAATATCATGCTTTAGCTTCATACCTGACGTTAGGTTGATAGTTGCTAGTTTGCGGCAGTGGTTGTGAATTTCCGAATTTTTAGGGTTTATAATAGAATTTAATTTGTTTATATATTTGCATTACATCATTACACCAATAAAAATATATCCTACATAAATATCTTACTGATAATCTGGGAATCGCTAAATAGAACCCTTAGAATTCTGATTTTCGAAAAAAATAAAATTTTAGGGGTACAATTTAAATTTTAAAAATAGGACCCTTATGCGGAATTTCTCAGCTTGGTAAACAAAATATTCGGATTCAGCAAACTCAAAATAGGTTTAAAAACCTGTTTACCTGCTTTTCCTAAAATTTGCCTCTAGGATCCAAGAATTCTGTGAAAGTCTACTTTGACTAATAAACAGAAAAGCATATCCATCAAACAAAATTGTTATTTTAATGTGAACAGAAAGTGAGATATAAGCCATATTGTAAGACGGACACAGGGCAGTATCTTTCTGTTAGTCACATGGGACACATTAGAATACATAGAATATGTGTCAAAGTTAAACAGCAGTTTAAAATTGTTTGAGCATAAGAAATAAAAACTTGAAATATCTAGAAATGTTCATGATATGCACTGAAAAATCCTTAAATGAGGGTACGTTGTTTCTTGCTTAAATGTATTATTTTCAGCATGCGTTTCTCTATCACCAGTTGAAGAATGAAGGTCAATAATATGAAGTTGAGAGAAAAATGTCAGAATATACTTACGAACAGGTCGCGTGTAGTAAAGACTTCCCATATCAGTCACGCCGGAAACCATTGGGCTTGTTTCGAAGAACCGGACACCGTGGGCAGTACACATATCAGTACGTGTGTTGTAGAAGAAGGAGACACATTGGATATCCCGGGCACAATCTCTTGCGCATCCTGCTGAAGTTCCAATTCCAGATCTGGACCAAAGTGCGAATTCTGTAATTCTATTATTTTCACGTGACTCCTTCATTTCAAAACTTTGGGAAAGACAAAGTTTTGTGCCATACACTGAAGTAAAGGTACACGCGAGAAACAAGAATCGAAAGAGTTCCGATACCATTCTTCGAGGTGCCTTTGTCTGGAAAGGCAGACGCGTTACTACATAAAGTATCAACCCGGCAACTTCCTTCATGTAACTTTCTCTAAGCTCAACAGTAGGGCTCTTTATCGATGCTTCTCCTGTAACATTCTGACTGACTTCAATCCAGTCTATGTCACTGCTATGCATCAGGCAACTAATCGATACACCCTTTGATGTTCTTCAGTATAGTGCTATACACTTCAAGTATGTTCAAATCTTTGAAGGGCATTTAGAAGTGGTATGAATAAGAACAGGAACATTTTCTGGACAACAACTTCTTCATGTGAAAATACACGACGTTTCGGAGTACATACTCACTCCTTCATCGGGTGGAAGACAATGGGGAACACATTCCACCTGGTGAAGGAGTGAGTATGTACTCTGAAACGTCGTGTATTTTCACATTAAAGAAGTTGTTATCCAGAAATCTTCCTGTTCTTCAAGTATGTTGTTTTGAAAGCCGGTGAAATATAGTTGCTGAGCACTTAGTCTCACACAGGCTTGTTGATTTGATCGCAATTCTTGTAAAGGCACTTGCAATTGACTCAATGTTGATTTTCTTGTAACGCACTTGACAAAATGTTGATGATCTCGTGACACACTATACGGAATGTTGATATTCTTGGAACACACTAGAAGGAATGTTGATATTCTTGTAACGCACTTGACAAAATGTTGATATTCTTGTAACGCAATAGCCAAAATATTGATCATCTTGTAGCCCACTAGACGGAATGTGATATACACTCCAAAAAAAGAAATGCATAGTGGATTTGTGTCTTTGATAAACTCGATTTTTGGATAAGCAATAATTTAAGAAAGTTAATTGTTTAAGATATGATTTCTATGGTGTTTTTGATCAAGAACATCACGTCAAAACGCAACCCACACAATTTCGATAAAACAAGATAGGCATGCAATCTGAGAGAACACGTAATGCACGTGATGTACATGTAAAATTTAGTGATCAAGTCATGTCAGTGAAGGATATAAAGGGTCGAACACTGTTATCGGTACATTCACCAGATTTAAGAGTTTTTTGATGGATTGAAAATGCTCCGACTGACAACAGAACACCGAAACATCGCAATTAGCCTTCTTGAAACAGGACAGTAACAGCTAACAGTTGCTCGAAGCATGAACACTCACTAAAGCACCATATATCGTTTATGGGATATGTATCGCCAGCAGAATTCGGTGGCAGGCAGGCCTAGGAGTGGTCGACCAAGAATAACAACTGAAGCTCAGGATCGATACATCCGGGAACACCACCTACGTCATCGTACAGCTACAGCAACCCCTACAGCTAGACAAATACCCGGATTGAGAAGGATTTCTGCACAGACCGTTAGGAATAGACTTCGAACCGCAGGACTTAAGAGAAAGAAGACCCTACTTTGGCCCTGTGCTGCGTCAACAGCATCGACGACATCGGGCCCGCTGGTGTTCCAATGTTCAGGCTTGGAACTTGGCCAATTGGCGGCGTATCTGGTTCAGTTATGAATCGAGATTTCTTTTGGAACGGCGCGATTGAAGGACGCCGTGTATACACACGCTGTCATGAACGTTTTGCCGACACCTGCGTCCCCCAGATTCGGCAGGGGGAGTGTGATGATGTGGGGAGCCATCTCCTACACTGGAAGGAGTCAATAGGTGTTGATCCAAGGCAAGTTGACAGCACAACGCTACTGTGATGAAATTCTAAAACCTGTTGTCCTTCATATTGTCCGCCGCCAGATGGAGTTAATCCAACAGGACAACGCCAGGCCACATACAGCTCAATTGACCACAACCTTTCTACAGAATGAGAACATCAATGTCCTTCCATGGCCCTCCAAATCTCAGATTTGAACCCTAAAGAGCAAATTTTGTTGAAATCACTTGCTTTACCACCCCGATATATTGTAACAAAATAAAGAAAAACATTCTTTAAAAATTTCTATATGCGTTTCTTTTTGGGAGAGTATTATTGTTATGCACTGGAAAAATGTTGATATTCTTGTCATGCACTGGACACACTGTGACAATGTTTGTAACTCTCTTGTTGGAATGTTGATATGTCTCTGGTGTGATTTTAATAACGCACTGAGCTAATATTAATATTCGTGAAAATCTTATAACTCCCTGGATGAAATGAATATTCCTTGTGAACTTATCACAACGTACTAGGCAATTATTTTACTCATTGATTGATATTTCTGTAACGCATCCAACAAGATGTTGACTTTCTCGTAACGCACTAGATAAAATGTTGATTTTCCCGTAACGCACTAGACAAAATGTTGATATTCTTGTAACACACTAGAGAGAATATTGATATTTTTGTAACGCACTAGAAAAAATATTGATATTATTGTAACGAAAATTGTGTTATTCCTTGGATGAAATATATATTCCTTGTGAACTTGTTAAAACGTACTGGACAGTTTAATGTTGATAATCCATGGTGCAATTTTTTTACTCATTGTTGACATCCTTCATCTCCTTTGAACAATTTGTGCAACGTAATGGGAGGAATATTGCTTGGAAATGAAAACTCTGCTTCCGTTATGTATAATTTATTCTTAAAACTTTCAACATGAAGATTGTAAAGAGTCGACGGGGTCTCCTTTTATCCGTGACATAAGACTATCGGGTCTTCTCAAAGTATTGTGGTAAAGGCGTATATTTATTAAATAATATATGTATGTGTTCTTCCTCTTTATTGCCATACTTGAAAAGACCGACATGCTGACAGATTGACAACTTCCAAACGCAGTCATAAATCTTGCCAGTCTCCATTACTGGCTGATTTAGGCCTAGCAGATATATTCCTTAAGATATCTGTGCTAGGATATTGGGGCCCACTATGCATTTCAGGTGCAGCTACCCACTATCTTGGCACTATCTAGTTTGAGGACTCTAATTTCCAATTCTGTAATAATGATTTGATTCCCGATTTAATTAAAATCCATTCAAAATCATTTTAACACGATAAAGCATAATAGGCATATGATACCGGAGTCAGGTCTGGAGTAGTGATAACAATAGGTTGAATTATGAGTGGCTGAGGTGATGTGGGGTTTAATGGCGCTGTAGCATGTTTTTTGCATATTATATTTTCTCAAATGTTCAATTTAATATAAAGTTTATATGATTTATATATTACATTAAAGGTTATAAAATCCCAGTACACGACCCAATAAGCTGTATCAAAAAAATCGATTATCGGTATTGTAAAAAAATTGTGCGACGTATAAATCGACAAGTTTGTGGAACTCTTTGATTTAAACATATTTATTCAAGAGAAAGGATTGGGTACAAGGTATCCGTGGAACTCTTTAGTCTGAGCTGTAGATTTATAGGTCATGCGATTTTGAGAGTTCAGACAGCAAGGTGATTGTCCCTCTTATCATTGTACCATATTTAAAACTCTATTCTGCTAGTTTAGATATCGTTACATCAGTCAGATCACTTGAAGTACATTCGACAGGCCATTTCAATGTGAACACCTTAAAATGGCTACTCGATGGGAAATGGACTCACATGGCTTATTCGAACCATTTACATTCGTTTTACAATTTAAAAAAAAAATAATTCAGGAGTATTATTTAACCGTTGGTCACTCTTTTTTACCTTTTTGTGAGAGCATTATAATTCAGTAACAACGGCGTGCTACGGCGCCTTTAAAACCACTTTCAAGGTATTCTGCTTATGTCCCGGACAGTCTGCATTATTGCAGAGAGAAATCCCGCAACATCATAGTGACTGTTCATCGAAACCTTTGATCGTCTGCTGGAACTGGAACAATTGGTTGTACTGCACTGGAATTCTGTGAAGCATAACAGCCAAACATCATTTGATGTAGAATATTTCTCTGTGACAGACCAAGTTTACAACATCTGGGATTCTAAACATAGAAGCTTACCCCTTAAGTTAAAATTTTAATTTGATTTTTCTTTTACTTTTGCCTTGATATGAGCCAACATATAGATATTTAATGGTTGTTTGCTACTCAAGAATTGCATGAACGATCACAAACTGGCACTTGGAACTTATGCATAATAAAGAGCAAATATCATGGACTAAGTCTTGTTCCCCTTTTAATTGATTCATTATGACAGCTTCGTGTGTATTCTATGTACTCACTGGCAAATTCTGGGATAAATGCACTAGTACTGATGGTTCAAAGGAAAGTTAGAAACTTTCATTCCGTCTTTGAGACGTTACACTAACTGAAAAGGTATTATACAGAGCGTGAAACTTTGTGTCTTGAGTTATGTTCACACAAACACATGATGTTCAGTTGACGGTGTAGTGGAAGTAGTGACGATCAATGGGATTTGAAAAATACAGGGATGTTTTTTTAAAAATGAAAGTAGATCAACAGACGTTTTCATTGATGCTGTATGTGTATATTCAGTTGGCACATAAACACTTGCAGAGAATAAATAGAAATGAAAACCAAATTTAAAAAGTTAGTTCTTTCATTAATCAAAGCTCCTTTATCTGTTCAAATACTCGTAGATTCCGAATTGAAGAACATGAAATGGGAATTATAGAAACAACATAACTCAATGAAAATCCTTGCTGGGGTCAGCATGAAAACGTCGTTCTATTTTCCAAAGGATATCCCAGTACAATAGGTTGAGGAATTCTACACGAAACTGCGGGATACATATAGCATCACCCGTTGAATAAATAGGTTTTTCTCATAAGGCATAGTATAGCATAACCCTGCTTGAATATATTCTTCTAGTTAGAATATGTTGGAGAAGACATAGCATGCTCTAAATAATTGATTAATATTGACGTCATACACTGTCGGCCAAAAGCGCAGTGGTTAGAGCATTCGGCTCCGTGTACAAGAAGTCCATGGTTCGAATCCCCCAAGGCAATTTTGTCTGTTGTAGAGAACTGTGTTACATGCAGTAAATTGTGGGGGTCGATGCTACACTGAATTATAACGCAGTATCAGCCATGTTTCGATGGTTCCAGCCGATATAGTATGAACGTGGTTGATAATATAGCATAACAAGAAATTCAATTGCATGTAAGATATATTAAATGACCACTGTTCGTAGTTGGAGGTCTTTTATGTCAAAGACAAATGAAATGGAGTTTTCCACAATTCTTAGGGCTCTCTTCAACGAGTTCTCCTAACTTGTACGCTTAATATAATTTTGTTTTATTTCGTCAAGCTTAGACAACGAATCGATTTTGTTCTTTTTGCATTGATTCGCTAAATACAACCTCAAAACTATACATTGTAAATGCACAACATGAAGGCGCAGGCGAGTATATTTTCTGGATGCAGTTGAAGTCCCTGATATAGTCAGGTACGATAAATTAACATATATAGCCAGGAACATGTAGATACTTAAAACTCACACAGACTCATTTGCCGTCGAAACATCGCGATCTTCGCTCATGCATATTCAGTGGAGGAACGAATGGCAAAATCCCCTACAGTGTGTTTCCACACGACTTGATATTTACAAAGCGTGGTTTTCAAGTCTTTGGAAATACACCACATAAATTCCTTATAGTTAATCATTCATCGTGTATTATTTATGTGTGAAAGTACATTTCCGTTCACACTGCAGTTCAAAACTATTTTACATACGGTATTGGCTGACGTTGCATTGAAATGAACAATCAAAATAATTTGCAGCTACTTATTAATGGCTTATGCAAGTTTGTTAACACATCCGACATCCGAAATGCCAATTATAAGTAAAATTATATTTTTTTTTATTTTATTATAGATAACAACATAATTGTCTAAATAAAATCGATATCATGTATTCTGACAGGTTAAGCCGCGTTTTTCCATTTTTCCATGTTTAACATTTAATATTTTCCGGCCTAGTACTAATAAGTGTCAGCCTTCAGTGCTAAGAATTTATGATGTTGAACTTTCAGTGGATGTAATTTACTAGTTTTTGTATATGTTGATCATACCGCGTGTTGGTACATGTAACAGTGGCTCGAACCCAAACCAACACTCCTTTTGGAATATTGTACATGTATTTGTGTTGCCCCATTGCAATATGTGGAACCTCCTACCCAACCCAACTCTTGACAATCTATGGATCCGCCATATCTTGCCATGTCCGAACGTGTATGCTTGACATGTCCATCACACCAAATGCAATCGACATGATTCTAAAAGACAACAGGCGGTCTCAAAGTTTACGGCATCTTACAAACATAACAAATCCTTTTAAGAGATACAAATGACAGATTTTAGAAACACTAGGAATGCAATAATCTAGCCTTTTCACAGTACGTTAGATGTTGATTAACCGCGTGTTGGTAATAACATGAACTCTCTTGTTACCAAATGTATATCTGGTGAAGGACGATTTTCCGTATTCCCCAAGCTCTATATCTAATCACACTGAATCTGAACATTTTACTTCCCGTAAAAGCGCAATATTTTTCTTTTACATAAATGTTGGCAATAGACGGTATGAAGTAATCTCCCATATGTAATATAGAAACATCTCGCTCATTCAACTTCAATACTTCTTTTTTTACACCTGTCCTTCGTATGATGACATACTTTTGTTGTTGTACACTGTCGGCCAAAAGAAACGCCTACCAGCTATCTTAACAGATTTCGTAAAATTAAAACAGTTTAGCAACATTATAGCATTATGAATTTGCACCAATTTTGCATTATATATTTAAATTTCAGAAGTTTTCATGTCACAAAAGAATGGCGATTGTTGAAATGAGACAAATGAATTGTTCTGTTCTCGATCACTGCGTGATCAGAAAAACATTTGAAACAGTTTCATACAATCACGAGCAAAAATACAGGCACGCATTCACACTAAAATGGTGATGACGCTACAGATGTACGTGGTGCGCAAGTGAATCAACCGGAAATAGTGGTCTTCATTGGGGATGGTTTTCATGAATATTATTGACTTCAATCACAGTTTTTCCACGATTTCATTGGACTTTCATATTAAATATTGTTTCAGCATAACGTGGAGACCACCATTAATTATATTTCACAAATTATTTCAGCGTTCAGTTTAAGGAAAATCAAGTAGGCGTTTCTTTTGGGCGACATTGTATTTGTACAAACATGGATACAATCATTAGTATTGTAATCTAATGTACACCCTGAATCAGAGACCATAAACTGATTCATTTTATGGTCTCTGCCTGAAGCTAGCAAACTAATCTTCTCGGTTCATCAAATTGTCAATACGATTCGATATGATAATATACTTCATATAGTTCAACAACCAAATGTCAGCTCATATTCAATGGTTAAACGTGTGGTAATATCAACATTGTATTCCTTTTTTTAGCAATTGATCTCTTGTAAATAGCTTTTGCAACAACAAATACGTACATTGGATAAACAGTTATCCAATCTCATATTTTTCAGAAATTAAATAATCACTCAAAAACTCAAAACGAAAACTGCGCCAACTCGCTGCCCAACATGCATCCTCTATTATCAGGTATGCTGTTTAGATGAATGTCGATTGATATGCTCAAATGATATACACAATGATATACTCATGTGTGGATGTATTCAGGAAAGGGTTTGTCAGGATCAGTAACACGTGGTTAGCTTGTATGAGCTTGATATGATACGATGATCATGATAATTAGGGTATATCTGGTATTTTGTGAATTAAATGTACATCTATACATTTTTATTTGATCAACAACAAAATTTCAAAATTTCAAAGTAATAAGTCAATTTAAACTGTTTTAACCGCGGTTGAAAAGTTTATCTTTAAAATATGAACAAAACTTAAAGGTATTATTTCAAAAGTTTAATACTTGATCATAGACAGACAGACAGACAGACGGACGGACAGATAATTTATTAAAGTCTCACCCCACAATATAAAATGAAATTAATAAATATACAGATACAATTAAGCAACGTAAACCACCAATGCAGGGTTATGCAGGTTTTAAATACATACACAATATTAGCTAAAACAGTTTTAGCCATAGGCACATATGTAAAACCCCACTGCAATAAACAAAATACATATACTTATTCTGTTAATAGTAATATAATATGAACAAAAGAACTAAAACGATACATAAATAAATGCTGAAATACACTTTATATTGATAATTGAATGTACATACATGTATGACATAAAGAAAACCAAGAGATATGGATAATCAACTTCTTTATTGCAATGAATGCGACGTTTCGGTGTAGATATTAACACAGTTATCAAGCAAGGATACATGAATATGGTAGGAGGAGAATTTATATAGTTGCAGTGAGTATGTATAATTAAAAAGGTGATGTACACTGGATTCCCAATTATATATTGACAATACTTATGTTGCAGATATATTTAGTAGAGATAATTATGATATGTGCTAATTCAGATATATGGCGATACTGTTTATATGTAGTTCAACTAATCTCTCGTATTTTTACTTTTAAATTTCTTTTAAAATCAATGTATTTTTTGTATCCCTTTCGGTCGTCCATGCTTCCTCCACACCGTTAAAACACATCACAAAAAAGTTAGATATATACTACTTCTTATGTGTAATTTGCAATGGTTATTCCATTCGCAGTGGAGGTCATAGCCTCGGGCTAGATGTGTGTTTTACAGAGCGATACATATATGTAAAGATGACAAATAGTAATTTACAATAATCTATTGTATATAATAAATCTTAGCTAAAGATAGCATTGATATAGGAGGGACTATCTAAGATTACTTGCTTTGTTTATATTTACTTATGGTAATAATAGTTGATACCCCCTAATAGTTAAAGGAATGAAATGTTATATTAAAACATAACGTGTCAGTTTCGATAAAAAAAAATTGGTAAAACATGTTACTACTGGATGTATTTGTGTGAACAGTGTCCTTAAACATTTGCTATTTCTCCAATTGTACTTAAAAAGAAAGAGGAATATAACAAAAATGAAATTTATTCAAAAGAGTTCATTCCTTGTGTCTTGTGATCTGGGCATTGGTATATTGTGACAGTATTTGAGTGTTCTCATTTTGGTTCTTATAAATAGTGAAAAGTTGAACAATGTTAATTGTCCATGTATTTAATTTGATAAAATCCATTTTCTGTTTAAGGGTGGCAACCATTTTTACAATGAGTATAAATGAGAATGTTTTGTACAGCATTGATTGACAATTGAGCATCTTGATTTTATGAATAGTGGGAATTGAAAATAATTTGTATGGTAAATACAAACATCCTAGATTTTGATAACATTTAATCACCAGCTTGGAATTAAATAAACCTACAATGAGGTTATTAATATGTTTGATCTGGGTTGGTTAATATATCCATCGGTTTCAGTTTCGAGGCGGTGTGAAGAATATCTGAATTGAGCAAGGGCTAATCAAAATATTGAAATTGATAATTTTTAAATGTAAATTTCACAACCAGAATAAATTGAAAATCTCGAACTATGTACAAGTGGTGTGTGTCATCCATGTTCATAATTGCATTCTGTAACTCTTAGTGTAATTTTTATAATTATGAACTTCTTCTACCAATTAGAAATACATGCATTGGATTCTTTTAACACCAATATACTATTTGTGATGGGTTCGGTAGATGTTATTTTGACTTGTTTTATGTAAATATCTAGTGATATCTCACAGACGGAAGTAGTAATTACCAGTTTTAACAGTTGACATGCTTAAATTACGGTGTACCATCACTCATCATGTTTATATCATACCTGTATCATATTTGGTATGTGTGTAAACCGCAACCAGTTTGTCAAAGTATACAATGCTGTGATACAATGTAATCCCGCGTAGTCACATTGACATTCTGCATCTTCTTGTTAAAGGGACACCGCGTCGAGGATAACCATGAGTCTCATGTTTGTCTCACTAAGCTGATTAGAGTGTCAGCTAACGTGTAACGCTTCACTTCACTGTCTACATGCAGTAGTTTTTATTACCAGTTGCGTCAATTGTCTGACATTAGGTGTCTGTGACTTGTAGCAGATACGTTTATCAGCATAGGTAGATACACATGATCTGATTTTTTCTCTCGACGCGATGTCCCCTTAACAGTTGCATTATCTTAGGAACTCAACGATGAGGATGTTGATCCATGCAAACACTGTACTAAGAATTGTATGGGTCGTGTTGTTGTCTGTTGGATACAAAGCAATGCTAAGCTGAATTACTAAGGAAAGTGACATTATCATAGTTAACACAAACGTAGCTATCTAAGAGGATGTTTGCTAATTAAACAATGTAGGGAAGTACTTGGAAAAGGAGATAATAAATTGAAAGAATAATTAAGCTATCGAAAAGGATGTTTCCCGAAATAGATGTTGTAAAACGTCATATGTATTTCATTGTTTTTAAATATTACGTTTATCTATTCAAAATCGGAGATACGCAATATATTTATTAAACATGTAGTAATACTTAAGATTTGAATGTCAGTTTGTGTGTTTGCACTGGAAAATGAACGATGTCAAAGCGGGATTCAAACCTCCGTGAACGGCGAGCTTGCGAGCAAGTTCACGTGAGGGTTTGAATCCCGCTTTGACATCGTTCATTTTCCAGTGCAAACACACAAACTGACATTCAATTCTTATAATTTCTTACGTTATTTTTCGTGATTACCTGTTTGATGAAACCTGCGGCACTCATCATGCTGAGTGAAGCGTAATAAAATATAATCTTTCAGGGACACGAGATCAGAGTTATCCGTCTTTTGAAAGACGTCATGGCATTGAGGTCGCCATTTGCTGTTGTCACCTCGTCAATGTTATGTAAAAAACAGTCGGAAAAGCAATATTTCATTACCGCGACTGCTCAAATCCGAATCCCGTTAGTTCATAATGATTAGATTGTGAGTATTTGCTTATCTAGATTGCATAATTTGTATTCAGCCAGCAACCGTGATATACTGAATGTCTTTCGCCGTTCGGTTCTAGATATAGGCCTTGTGACTTGCTTAGCTCAACATCAAACAGTTATGCGGGATCTTTTATTTAAATATTTTATTATTATAACAATTGAGAAGGTTGTATGATTTTGAGTTTATGTTATTCAATCAAATAAGTCGGTAAATACATGGTAACCGTTGGAAATTTGCTAACAAAATCACGCTCAATCAGGAAAGAACGCTACAGTGCCGTCGAACGTTCACACGACATGATTTTCAAGCGTTCACACGAGTATGAACGATTTTCCAAGAGTTCATGGGTTATGAACCTCGAAATTTTGATCACATGACCGTGCTCTCAACCAACCAACCTTCGGGAATCCGTGTAAACTTCGAAGTAAGCAATTATATCAATATATAGATATTTAGAATTATAACCACATTGGGTAAATTTCAATTAACATATCAAATAGTTTTGTAATGAGTTATCAACAAGTTTTGACACATTTGTGTTGTACATTTTATTTTTGGAACATTAAAGCGTATATCGCACTTTCATTGACAAACCAACATTTGATGTATTAGATATATGTAACTACGGGATTATTTCTCGCAAACCGCAGACAACCACAATCGGACAAAAAAGATATGTTCAATAGTTTACGAACAAGCAAGAATAGACTGAAAACCATTCTCGTGAACGCAAAGTAAATTTTAATTTATTTAATAACTGTTACGTTATATTTTGTTTACTCATTTTAATGTTCAACGCTGCTTAGATAGGCCAAAAGCTTGCATAATACAATTTCAATCTAAGTAAATTTAGATCAACAGTTGTTTTTTTTATATTATGTTGTATTATGATGATCTAACATCCATAAATGCACAGAGCTGTCCGGTTCAACTTTGACATTTCGCCGCAAAAACATTAAGAAGGCCTCATTTTGCTTGTGCTTTCTCAAAACTCAAAACATCGTTTAGCCGATGTACGGTGAAAGGAGTAATTAACTGTTATTTGGAAAGCACCGAGCTACCCAAATTGCGAATGTCCTGTTCGCAAATAAGGATACATGAACAATAATTAAAACATTGTGAAAAGTTAATTAATATTGCTCAAGAGAGAACATTAGATGCCACGAGCCAAGTTATTTGATGCTGGAGTTCTCAATAGATTGTTTGAAAGATGTGATAATTCTTCATTTCACTTCATCTCAAGCGAACTTTTAATTTTTATCTAAGGTTACAGTGACTAAAAATCATTTGATCTTTTTTTAAATGTGTATATCGACATATTGTTTATGAAAGCTGAACTGGACGCTATAAGTATTAGGCACCAGACGTGATTGGTGAACTTCACTGTTAGATCGACTGTATTACCATAATATTATAGGACAGTCGGTCTAAATTTATTTAGATTGAATACAATTTGTTATTTCAAATGTATACTATTACTGATACGTAAACGCATTCCTTTAATAATCGATGTATATTCGCTGAGATGTGGCATTCTGTATAAAGACAACGAACTTCAATTTATTTTTTGAAAGGTAACATAACGTTAATTTACATTGAAAAACAATTGAATAAATGTATTTTAATTTGCATTTTAAACAAATCATGAGTAAGGTCAATGTACATAGGTTCAACAAATTAAAAACACAGTTTTTTTAAATAGTTAAAGTGGGACATATTTCAATCATGTTTAGTAACTATGGTGAAATGCAATGTGACGTATGCCCAAATCAGGTCGCCTGTGCAAATATCTCCTTCTGTTTGATAATTCTCTATCTATCCACGAGACACTCAACGCCTACTGTAATACCAATCCTTTGTCTCATTGGTTATCTTTTCCCAGAAGTACCTGAAGTGTTCTTGCGAGATATTTATATGGTTAACAGTCACCTAGTCAGTGTACAGATAGCGGATTGAACCGACGTTAAACTTATTTCTACTCCGCATCAACATTTTACATTTGAGCACTGAACACATATTGGAACTATGAACTGCAGGTTTTGGACAGGGTTGCTCCTTGCTGCCTTGCCTATTAATGCTTTTTTCCCAAACAGGCTTACAAGTATCGATATTGGAAAGGACACTCTGACCCATGAAGACATTACACAGATTGGAATTCTCAAAGCAGTTGCTCATTATTTTGAAGACAATCCAAAACCTGGGAATCCCATATCGTCAGGTTCCCTTGTTGAAATGAACGGTATATCGGCAGCGAAACTGTTCAAGGTTTATTATGGAGGTAGGTCTGTGAAATAAACCTTATTCTTAATTGTTAATATATTTAATGACTCTAGACGCAAATCCGGTTTCCATTTCAGGATGAATATTTTCAGAATGTATATAACATCATTAATACACATACTGATGTGTCCTTTCCCTTGTTTCTTCACTCTATGTGCAAATGAGTGTGAAGGGAACAGTCCCAACAATCTAACAGTGAGGTTTGCTATCACCTCATTCAATGAACTTCTGATAGCATGAGGCACCTCTTCTTATAACGATTTCTTAATGTTGAGTGTAATAAAACTACAAAATAACTTATTATTTTATGACGAGCAATGAAATACTGGGATTTATTATATAACTATGAATGAAATATGCGATTATACGATGAAAATATAATCCATATTTGCACGTAAGCAGTATATAGAAAGTCATATTTTCACTGCAGTGAAATATAACTCATGTTTTCATTGCAGTGACTAACGTGTGGCCGGGATTACGTTTCATGATTGTCTCCCTTTGAAATGAAATTATCTCCCTTTGTAAAGTGATTACCTCCCTTGCTTTTCACGTCTGACGGTGAACGACGCTGTTATGATGTTTCAGTCAATTACAGTTGACCTTTTGAGGTGTTGATATCATATTCAATAACATTCTGAAATTCATTTATTGTTGATATGCTGCATAGTAGTTCTTTTATTCGTGAACAACTTGGTGAGGCGAGAGGTATGTGACTGACAAAACCGAACGTCACTCGCTGTATCACTTCGCGTTTGAAATAACGAAAAAAATTGCGTTTTTCAATGTCTAAGGCATCTTCACTTGACTAGATGGTACCTTAGATAAACATTCACAACATATTTATTTTTGTAAAACATTGTCCTGTTTTATATCGACTTATTTCAGTCGAATTTTTTCTCACTGCATTTACCGTGTACTATAGCGGGGAGTTGTTCGGATTATGACAACCAAGACCGCTCTAACCTTTCAATATTATTGTTTTTATGCAGATTAAAGTTATATAATAAATATACTATTTCATTGTTTTTGCCGAATACAATTTCTATCTCATCTCGTGAAAATATCACTTTCTCACTCGATGAGATAGATGAGTTATACATGTATATTTCACTCGTGGCTGCGTCAACCTTGAAGATATAAACTTCATATTTCATTCGATGAGTTAAACATGGTAATAGTCATGAAAGGACACATACTCTACATGTGCGTACATGTATATAACTGTATATGTGTTAGGAACAACGAAACCATTACTAGTCTGTGTGTACCACTGAGGGTGCATCTTGGCACAATTATAGAAGTAAATGTTTTGTCAATGCTAATTCAATATTAAATTCTCTGCATAAGTTGCGGTCTTTAAGGGGAGTGGGGGGGGGGGGGGGGTGTGTTTTATCCCTGCATTATCCCTGTAAACCTATTCGTGCGATACTTCATAAGGGTTTCAAGACACCGCATAAACAACTTAGTTTGTGAGGGTGGTCAAAATGTCATAGAGATATAGGAATAAAGACACGGTCACCATGATGACTAGTGTCTGCTTATTTCTTAAGTCACAACGTTTGTACATAATTGTGTTGGCGTGACGGTTCGCATATGTTTGGTAAACAAGCTTTTGAATAGTGCCTTGATGACCAAGGTGACTGAATTCTCCTAAAAAGGCTGTCATCAACTTTGAAGACACTTCCTGCAATGGTTCATGAGCTAAGTGGTCAACGTGAGGTATTGACCGTAATAATAAAGTCAATGTCATCAAAGTCAATTGGTATCTGCGTAATTCCCTAGTCTAACCCGTCACCAAATCTGAAGACCTAGTGTGCAACAGTTCATGAGATCTCGCGTTAACAAGAGTTTAAAAGCTGACAGTGTCACAGTGACATTGAAAATAAAGTCAAGGTCACCCAGGTAAACTTGTCATTTCATTATCTCCCTATGTATACTATTTCCAACTTTAAAGAATCTGATGTTGATTGCAGCGGTTCATGAGATTTAACACAAATGTGTGGAGGTCAGACTACGGAGGTACGGACTCCACTGATTGTTTACTCTTCAAACTTTAGGGCGGGACCCTGAGTAAATTATCATGTCGTACTTCGGACAGCAATACATGCTCAAAGTGCTACTCACTCTGACCTAAGCTGATATATATTATGCTTGAAGGTCCCCATATAGCCTTCACCAGGTTCCAACTTGTATTGTTGGGTAAATACGAGCATAATTTGAATAGAATCTTGCCAAAGCTGACACCACACATATCTCAATTCATGTATTATCGTAGGACAGGGAAGTAGCCCTTGGTATTCTCAAATTATCAAGCCAAGAATCATGTTACCCATCTTCCCTCACAAGCGTAACTCGTGCCAGCACAGAAAAATTAACAGAATGCATCAAGGTTTACATTATCCAGTGATGGGACCCGTGACTTACGAGGAAAGTTGCAAGTTAGTTATTTTGTGATAAAATGTTGCTGAATATTAACTTATGAGTTGCATAACGTGTACTATTTTTCGATTTCCTACAGCTGAAGTGAACTCAAATGGTCTCCAGGAAGTCATTAATAGTATTGAAACTCACAATAGCCAAGCATATGCAGACTTTATGAGCAAGGCAGTCTGGCACTGGAACGGAGAGCTTATAAGAGAGGGTAAAATCGAAATTTATTAGTTTATTATCTTTGACATTTTTAAGATGACTATTAGCGTTTTACTATCTTAGATTTCTCTACTAAAACAGAAAAAGGGGTTGAAATTCAGTTCAAACTTGTCCAACCCTCAGGTCTCATATAGGAAATACAATTGTCGATGAAATCACGATGATTTATTCGACAATTGTATTTCCTATAAATATAAATTTATGGATAACAATTTCTGTATCGGTGTATAAACGCACTGTTGATGTCATATATGATATAGTGATAAAAGTACAACGACTGTTTTATTGTAAGTGTATATATACTCTTTAAAGCGCCTTCAAAGACGTTAGTGTTTCAAATAAAAACAAATTGTGGAAAATATACTTATAACGTCAATCGCCAGAGAAATCTTTTATCTACAACATGACATGTGATAAAAAATTTAGTTTCAAAGAGAAGTACACCTTCGAGTAACGCGTATCTGACGTCATATAAACAGAATTCCCTTTATTGCATAAAACATACTACACAACGTAGCATTTCTGAAATGTGAAGGCTCGTCTCGTCTCGTCGCCATAACAACCCACTTGCTGCACGTGCTGCACGTGCTTCTCTTGCAAGTTACTTGCATGTTTCTAAATGTCCTGAGAATATACAAATTATTGCCTGTTTAATGTACTTTTTATTGAGATAAGACCAGCAAATTCTGACAAATGTTTACTCTCATTTAATATTAAATTCAAGCAAAACACCTAGTTGGGTAACATAATTATTCCAATACATGTAGCAAATACATACTAAAATTAAATGGTTAAATAAATAAGCGCCAAGAATTATATATATATATATATATATATATATATATATATATATATATATATATATATATATATCAATTTCTTGCATTGCTCATTGCTAAACTTTGTTATTTTTTTCGTGTCTTTGTATACAGGGTGTGAATCAGACCACAATGCTTTGCGCTTAAAAATAATAGACTGGATGTATATTTAGACTGGAAAACACCTTTACTAATTAGTGTAATTTCTCCGCTTATTCTGGGTTGAAAATATATGTGAAAAAATTAAGTGTATTTATTTTACAGATATAGATTTTTGGCAATTTTCCTATATGTTCATCAACATCCTTGATGGTTCTTTAATCGCCTGTCGAATATACATGCTTACTCACCCACGTGTTGCGCCTGATATTTCCAACTATCCACCAAAAATTAATGATGAACTAATTATTTACCCCAGAACTTCTCGACAATGACATAAGGAACTGCGTCAAAACATCGCATTTTTAATTAAGATAATTCATTCAGAAACGCCATATTTTCTCCCCATCGAAGGTGTTATCTTGAAATCCTTGCCTGCTCTTCTAATACTTCTTATAAATTCCAAAAAAATCACTTTCATAAAACTGTTCTTACTAACATATATTAGTAGTTAACAGTAAAAATATTTCATCCGAAATTCTTTTTTCCAATCCGAAAGGTTGTGTGTTAACACCACATTTTGTTATAACGTTAACTGCTTGAAAATCGTTTCTCACTTCTCCATATTCCTGTTAATTAGTAGATAAGATATATTTGAATACATATATGTATGTTTAACATGGTTATATTTGCGATAACACTACCTTCAATATTACAAATTCTTGTACTTTTTCGGGCCGAGTCCCATGCCGGATTCGAACCCACACCCTCAGAGTAGGGCAACTATCGCCAGCATTGACTGTACCAGCAGCTTACCACACGACCATTTGGTCTCGAGTGCGTGGGTTCGAATCCCGGATGGGACTCGTCCCGAAAAAGTACAAGAATTTGTACTATTGAAGGTAGTGTTATCCCAAATATAACCATGTTATATTTCTTCACTATCTAAATGGCAAGTATTTCTATATGTATGTTGTAGCAAATGGGCTTCTGACGTCACTGCGGGATGCCATCATCAAAGTACTACATCAACCAAAGGACGAATTTGACCATGCAAGAGAAATGGTGGGGCAGTATTTACACATCCTACAGATGTTCTACAGCAACACCAACTGGGTGGAGATGTTTGGACCTGAGGCATACTATAGTCTAGGTTTGTTGCATTCGAAGGATATGAATAACCAATCATCATTTGTATTGTCAGTATTGTACAGTACAGCCAGGGCAAAACAATAACGATACCAACAAGAACGCAAGATATGTTAATCTACGAGGGATATTAACAACTGCAACATAGTTACACCAAGTCTCTAAAAGACAACTTAACTTGATTTGTAATTTTTTTTAAAACGATATGTTCATGTTACTGAAAAACACGGTTATTGAAAATCGTCGTTTTAAAATCTCCTTGACCAATGCGAGATTGAAATATGGCTTTTTTGCTTGTTTTATGACATCCTACAGCAACAATGCGTCATAGGTTTTAGGTCCAATAAGTTACGTTATGCCGATACAATTTTGTATTAATATAATGTCCATATTTCTTAAATGTTCAACTAAAATACCAAACAATATTTCCAAAATACCCTTTGGAATGGCAATTTCAGCAGTCCATGTGAAGAAATATATAGTATCATACTCTCATTAATGATATTTTGCTAACTCTGTACGAGATATATCCTCAAAACACATATTCAATATCGAATTTTATTTGGCAGAATTATTTTGTGTTTGACTCTGTTGCAAATTTTGTATCGTTTATTTTGCCACTCGTTATATGTACAAATGTACTATCCAGACCATGCGATTTGTCAACTGGGCCCATTCAAGAAAAGTTTCCAATAATTTTATATTAATAACATTATGTATGAAGTCTTCATTGTGGTTCAAATACAAAAAGAAGAACACTTTTCAATAAACCATCATTATCCATACTGCTTTTGTTATGAAACGTGGTTTATGCTTATTTGAGATTAGTCAGATGTCTATAAAAAAAAGTGTTGTATATATGTTAGTCATCATCAAACAGAACTTGGCGTGAGAGCTACATGAGTCCATGACACTATGTCTTTCATATAATCTTTGTCAGTCGATATTTACTTGCAAGTTGTGTTTTCATTCCTAAGGAATGAATAATGGGTATAAAGGGGTCAACCCTATTCTTTATCTAGCTATAGGTATTTGACTTCTTATAGGATTATTGGTATATCTCCATGCTATTTGGGCTTATCTTCCAAAGAGTCTAAGTTTCATGTCTGCAGGACGAATAAATATAAAGAAATAACAATATTTACAACCCCTCCGTGTCATTTCACATCAGGCTACAGAAGTTATAAAGTGACGCTGCACACTGATGTTTTGGGTCTCAATATGAGTCACGAGCTATGGCATGGGCGGTACAGTTGGTTTTAAATGCATCTATAATAAACAAAAATATAATAATAATGAACATTTTAACGCCTAAATCCAGCACAAATGCTGCTCACTGGGGGTACATTATTACCCTGAAGGAATTGTACCTTCGGTGCCGCTTTCGGTCCGTCCTATCTTTTGCTCGGGTACCCATTTAGACAGCTTGGTGGACTGAGTACAATGTCGATGAGTGCCGTGTCCATTCTTGTTGTCATGATTGAGGTACAGGCCACAAATGTATGGTGTCTCCACCGGGATTCGAACCTGGGAACCACTACACCACTGTGCCCTACACTACACCACTGTGCTCAATAACCATTTAAGGTTTTGTGTTCTCAAATACTCATTGAGTAATATTCTATTGCACTTTAGATCATAATGTTCGTATATGTGAATAAAATATCATTCTACCATAATCTTGGGAAATATCCGTTTCTGATTGGCTACTGTGAAAAATCAGAGACAGTATAATTTGGTTATACAGTGGCACAGTGCTCTGTTTACTTTCTCTTTGCGCAACTATACGCTTGTTGCCAGGCAACAATAGCGAATGCATTTTACTTGCATGCTCGAATATATTTTTATATGAGATGTTGTTGTGAACAAAATGACATAAATATAACATTTTGAAAATAAATCTGAAACCGATCAAAATGAGACCCGAAACTACGAAACTTACAATGCAGTTTTAAAAATCGGTAATTCAAGAACTTGACATTTCAGAAACGTTCCTGAATAAACGAATGACAAAAATGTTAAAACCGGACAGTATATCACCCGGAAACTGTCGGAATGTAGCACAAACTAACCTAATACATTATTTACAAAATTAACCCAATAACAACTATTTCAATTTTGAAAATACTTCATAAATTATCCCGAACGCTGACGCCGGTTACAAAATCGTCGCTATCGTCTACAGAATAGAGTGACCTCCCTTAAATGTTTAATGTCATTCAAGATTACCAAATACGTCATATCTTTGTAAATGTCGGGCCATGGAATTTCAATGACAAATCTTTACCGAGTCAACGCGCCTGAATATAGTTCAATAATGAATCATTGATATGGTAGAATGGAGATAAACATACTGTGTTTGGAAAATGACAGTATGTTTATCTCCTAAGTTAAATAGGAGGGTTTCTGGGGCATAGGATACTCTGGAACTAAAGACATTCGTTGTTTGTATTTTTTATGGAATATTATAATATTTTGGACACATATTTTTATAATTTCTGTTTAAGAATGGTGCATTTCGCATATGTGCCAAAACATAGGGATTTTCGTTGCATACATGTAACTATTAAAATACTGAAGCTCAAATCTACTAGGTCGGTGGCGTTCTGTGTTCTAGAAGAGTTAGAACAGTCTGGTTCTGCTGCATAAATCGTTTTAAAAGTCATTAAACACTTTTTAAAAGACTATTATTTTATGGACCCTTCAATCTAATATATACAACTTGTTATTTAAGGAATACAGGGCAAGCCACTATATGCACAATCTACTGTACAGATGATGACGTGTAGGAATTGTGGGTAAGTTTCGTTCACCACCTTGTACATGTTGTTCATAAATATAGTTAAAATAGATGTTAAACTTTTTTGGCCGTAAAGACACGGTGGGTAGATGGAAGTAAAGGAGCAACCATTACACGAGCATAACGGCTTCGTAAATGGAGTTTTATTCCAACGTATTAATGTGACATTTGCATATAGAATTTGATATCAAAACTTTGAACATAATATGATTACTTTACCAAGGTTTGTAAAATTGTACTAGTTTGCATAATGTATACTAAACATTCGTTCGTAAGAATGAGTCAGCTCGGGCTTATCGAGTTCAAGGGTCCGAATGCAGTGCTGATAAGAGCGACATGCGGAGTAAGTTACTCAATGTACCACACGTGTTGTCATGATTAAATTACACTTGTGACCCAATCTTGTTGTTCTCTCATTCTAGTGTAGTTCATCTTGTTTTAGATACGCAACACTTCACGTATCAATTAAGTATGTTGATGTCCTCGTTACTCGCCACGAACGTGTGCATTCGAGGACGACAAAAAGGACAATTAGGGGTGGGATTCGCCTATTTATGGGTAGATCCGGAAGGATCCAACTAGTCCGGCATTTTCGCCCTACACTAATAGTTGTCACAAGGAAGGAAAGCTTATGCAAAGTCCTTGTATAACTCCACGGATCGAATTTTAAGGGGAAAACGGAGATGTTTACTTTCGAAAGTTTGATAAGGTTCTAAAGATAACCTGATTTTTTTCACTATAGGACAAAGGGCGATAAATACTGCAATGGGACTCTCATCGATAACGGTCAAGTTTTGACCAGCGGATACAGGAGTGGACAGAATATGGACAAACCGAATAGTAAGCTTATATGCTTAGTCACTTCATGTTTTTAGAATACTAAGCTGTGACTTTTTTTCGGATATCTAACATGAATTTCCTTCAATATAAGCCTACAAAAGTTAGCATTTTCTTCAAGACAATGTTTCAATATCAACTAGTAGACATAATGTTTTATGTAATAACTGTTATATTCAAGACGAAGGCTACTTAAGAAAACACTTTATCAGAACTCGTCTGTTATTTGTTTTGTTTATACGTTGTTTTGGGGAAATAAAAATTAACTCCTATAAATGTCGGACTTTGTCGTCGATGTTTTTCAAGAGTTAAATTGAACTTTGAACATTGTATAATCTACTGAACACACTCATTTATTCTCTATGAAATCTATTTCTCAAAGACTCCAACTTCTTTCTGATTTTTACATCTATTAATTCAAGTACAACTTGAGAACAAGATGCAAATACTTGCGTTAAATGTTCACTTTACCTTACAACGCCAAGGCAGTGATATCAAACGACAATTGCACGCCACGTCGCGTTATTATAAGCCAACTTCCATCAAATTTAGTGTATAAAAAGGGCAAAGGTCAGTGACCGAAAATCGCACTCCCTAACTATTGCTTTCCAATTAACAGGAGATCCTGCCTTTTTCAAAACGGGCAAGTGCAGTCACGGAGGAAGATTTGACAGCACAAGTACAACTGTGGCAGCAACAGGCGGAATCAACAAAGACTCAACAGTGGAATCTCTGTCTCCCCACTTCTATCTTCATCAACAGGCAGCACAGGCGGCAATCAATCACACCACTTTCTTCTTAAATAATGAGGGTGATTATATAATAATATCCTTTTCCACAGATGCGACCCCTTTCCTACTGAGAATCCGTATATACCCATTTTGAAAATCCCCTCTTCTCTTAACATCACATGAAGTCAGTGCGCGTGTTTTGTGTGAGGTCATATGCTATTTGCCCCTTCAAATCATGGATCTGTATATAAACTGCCAGGCAAAAGAAAGTACTCACCAAAGTTAGTTTCGGTTAATTCAATATCGTAAAGAAATCAGATGCGTCTGACTATGGCACGATACAATAATACTTATCTGCAGTTGGTTGAATGAATTAATTGGTGACTGTGGTTAAAATATCTTTGTTAAATGAAGACAAGGGTAAGAAATTAAAGTAACCCAATGTGACCCCTAACATGTTTAAAATGTTGTAAATGTGTGACGAATCAGGCACATTTATTAAATTTCACATATAATTATGTCTTATATATTGATGAACAGTTGTGTATCATCCAAAATAATTTATGTAGAAGTATTGTTTGACCGCTATCTAAACACCTGTATATTTCAGTTTTAGATTATGACATCGAAAACTTGAGGTATTTGCAATTGAAAATCATAAAATCAACAGAAGTCAGTACTTTCCTTTGTCTGGTAGTCTACATTCTGTTTATCTAAACAAGCACAGTTGACCGTGTCGCATGTATCTCTAGTTGTTGACCTGTATGTGTATACTTTACAGTGCCTGCCCACAGTATATATCTTTGTTATTGTTACTAGATCATAGTCAATGTCAAATAGGTTTTGTATTTCTGAACTACATGAGATGCAACCTCTTAGCCTATGTTACATTTTGATTTCCTTGCACTTAAAAATACTAATAACGACCTCGTTCTTTTTATCATTTTGTCACAGTACGAAAAGTTAAAAATGTTTTGGGTTTCAGTGTATGGTATCCGCTACCTGATAGATAACGAAAAGTATGAACGTTTTTTGCAACTGAAGTCCGGAAAGTATATTGTATTTGTAATTGACACCACTGGATCAATGAGGGATGATATAACAGCAGTGAAACAACAGATTCAAAAGATCATAACTGAGCGCCGTGGAACCAGCAGAGACCCTTCACGCTACGTGTTTGTTCTCTTCAATGATCCAGGTGAGGTATTGCCATGTCATGTTTAGGAGAAATGGGACCCAGGAATCAAAATTGCTTACGTTAACATTTTGCGACAATTCATTGTTGTGAATAAGTCTCGAAATATATGGATTGCGTTTGTAGGCTTATCCGTACACTAACCGAAAGCGCTTAAATTTACCGTAACGCCTTTTTAACGGTCATTTTACGACATGCCGCATTCACCTTTATTCGCGGTAAATAGGTTACTTTGTGTGTTATCCGAATTACTACGATACCCCGATTCCCTGAGCCCAATAACCCTTGTTTTGATGTAGGCTTGCTACTCATCGCTAATTAATAGGGTACCTTTTCAGTCAAAGAAATGTGATTTTAGGTCGATGACCCTCTCATCCGGGTTCTAGATCTGATTCTTTTTGTCGAATGGAAGGTTTTTCATTGGCTGGGTTTATCTATCAAGGTATTGTAGTAGCGTAGCTGATCCAAACATACTGATAAAGCAGGATGGTTAAATGTTGTCCGATGCGCTCCGATACTCATCCTACGCCTTCAGGATACGTTCCACTACCGACTGCTCTCAGTGTGTGATAGGACAATGTTCGTAGTCGCTAAAAATAGCAAGCCAGCGAAATTACTCAAATGAGTAATCACCAATTTTCGAATCACGGAATAGTATTAGCTGACAGTAAAATTTTTATAAATAACGATGAGCTGGTAACCTTCAGTAACATTTTCCGTATTACAATCTCCCGAAGGCGCAGGATTTCCCGGCATATACCTTCAGAAGATAGCTCTCATTGTCTTTGATATTAGCCACATAACAATGATTTGTCAGTCAAACCTGTGAATCCAATGAAAAAATTGATCATCACAATTTGGATTTTCAGCAACTCATATGGCTAGTTTACCCTATCGCATGTCCACCATTTTTATTGGTTAACATTTTTATAATAATGTTCAAATTATTCGCCTTGAGTACTTGAAATGTAACAATACATCGTGGTATCGCGATATTAACATGAGCTTCGGGATATTTAGTATCGATACAAAACAATTCTAGACAATATATCGTGATACAAGTATCAGGAAGGATGTCATTCCATCAAAGTATCTTCATCAAAGACAATATATCTCAATACCATTTTCTTTAATATTATATATCATAAATGCTCTTTCAAAATTAATTGTACTTAATTAAAAAAAAACACAATGTCTTCTTTCTTAGTTGAATATCTTAAAATATCAAGTTGTCAATAGTTTGCATCAGCTAATTCAGTTTTTCATTAATTTTGGTAATGTTGTTTTTGGTAAAATGGGGAATTTAATTTTAATTTGATTTCCTCATTTCACCATTAAGAGTTAAGATGTCTTTCCTTACAGGTACATGTAAGTACTCGTTTTTTTATTTGGCTGATGTTTGCTATCAATATTACCTATTTATTCCTTGTCCTTGACATTGATATATGTTTTTATATCGCAGCTAATCTCACCACGTCATTTCAAACCGAAAACAGCCAAGAGGCTTTGAACTTTGTAGCTCGAATACGCGCTGACGGTGGTGGAGATTGCCCAGAATATTGCATGAGTGGGATTGAGACAGGTATATTTTGGACGTTATTTGTGTTTGATTATATATGCAGTAACCTCCATTTGCGGTTATAACAGATAGATAAATAACTAATGTATGAAAATAACGTGTTACAATATAAAACATAATGGGTACATACTAATACATACTACGACATACTTAGTCCGATCTTAGACCCTGCTATATCTAACTAAAAAAACTATCTAAACTAAAATGGCAAACTGAGCTAAAAACTATTATATGTGAAAACGAATGGAAATCCTTCCAAAGGAGTATATTCCGAGCACATACAAATTCAGATTTTAGATGGTTCCAATACTCACTAGTTCATAGAATCTTGTCAACAAACCTACTTTTGTTTAAGATGGGATATATCGAGAGTCAATTGTTTTCATTTTGTAATGATACACCAGAAAGCCTTATCCACCACTTTTATGACTGTCCGAAATCAAAAAACATATGGAACACATTTTCATTTGGATTAAAACAAGGACAGATATCACAATAAATATTAGTATGAAAAAAATCATATGTGGATACTCCGAAAAAAGGAACGATGTCCTCACCCTCCTTATAACGGTTGTAAAGTTTACACTTTTTAAAATAAGGTCATACGCATGTTATAATTAATAACACATGACAATTGTAAAATGTTTTTGTTTTAGTGTGGTATTTTCTTTATCCCACAATTGACATTTTTGTTTGTCTTTACCATGAATACTTTCATGAAATATCTATTGTTTTCAGCGTGTCTTATAATTAAGACCTGATGTGTTGTTTTCAGCTTTGAAACTGAGCACACCCAACTCAGAAATCCTGATCTTAACTGACGCCTCTGCGAAGGATTATTATAAAGCCTCTCTTGTCAGTAATCTTGCCAAACAGAAGAACGCCAAACTCACTTTCCTATTAACTGGAACGTGCGCTTCTAGGAGGCGAAGAGATACCGTTCAAGGTAAGATATTTAGAGGTCATAACATGTCATGAGTCTAGGGCTTTTTAAGGGTATTGTATGAAACATGACATGTTGTAACCTTTTTATCATATTATCATACTTTATGTTTAGAACAAGAACAAAGGCTTAAAGAAATATTAGGATTAGGATATTTCCATGAGAAAAATTACTATCAGGAGCCTACATGACGAATAAACCCTCCGTTATACAATTTGTAAAAAAAATAAATCATTTGAGCCGTGCCTCTTATTCAATTGTCCAATTACTAGTATATTTAACCAAAAACTAAGTTACACTCCTTGTTTAGAGACTACTCTGAAATAACCTAATATAGGCTGACAAAGCTTCGCTGTGTTAGCGTGCCTGTAATCATCACCAAAGGGAGATCACTCTGACCTAACGTCAACCGGGCTTATATTGACATGGATATGCGGACGGGGCTGTTTTGGATTTGCGGACCTGTCAGCAATATGAGTGTTGTGTCCTTACACCTACCACATATGCAAAACATCCGATAGGTAAACTCACGGGCAAATGAAACTATACCAACATTGTTTTGTTGTTATCAACATTATCAGATATGTCACATAAATAATGTGATACTCGTTTTAAAGACAATTTAACTGACCATGTTTTGATCGAAATTTTGAAAAAGTTGCACGTACTGTTAATGCAGTAGAATACAATGAATAGCACTGGGGGTAAATGTCAATTTGCAATAATAAACAAATCATTTTAGAGCCTACAGAGAACGGTTTTATTCAGAAAGGGAACACTAGAAAATTGTCAATATCTGGTATTGCCTCCGTTGCTTTGAATAAGGCCTGCACACGTCGACACACAGAATTTGCAAGGAGCCTGATGACGTCATTAGGGGTGGCTTGCCATTCTTCCATAAGTGCCTGGGTACGTTTGCCGATTTGATGGAGGTGGATTTCTCTGCCTTATTTGCCTGTTGAAAGGATCACACAAGTGTTTAATCGGTGATAAATCTGAAGATCACGCTTGCCATTGCAAAATGTTAACGTTGTTTAACGTTAGGAAGTCTCTAGGTACCCTGGCTATGTGGGGGTTAGCATTGTCTTGTTTGAGGGTTACTCTTGGACTTTTCAGGAGGTAAGGGAGGACTATAGGACGTAAAACGGTGTCGATGTAGCCTTTGGCATTCTTATAACGGTCAAAGACAACCAGTTCTGTTGTGTGGTCCCTTGACGCTAACGCCGCCGGACACAACACGGGGCAATTCTCTCTCCTCTCCGACGATAAACACGCACTCGGCCATCAGCTGTGTGTTACTGGAACCTGCTTTCGTCTGTAAACAAAATTCTTTGCCAGTTCCTGTTCTGCCACCGTTGTACCATTCTTGCCCATTGGTGACGTTAACGTCGGTCACGTCGGTCACTTCGGCTTAGAATCATCCGGCGAAAGGGCCGGTACGCTCGAATGTCATGTTCACGAAGACGTCTGACCACTGTCCTTCTGCTGATAACACGCTGTAACGCTATTGTTGCTGATGACGTCACTGTGACGAAATGATTGCGTAGGTGAATCGTACGGATGTAGTGGTCATCGTTTGCGCTTGTGACCCTGGATCTTCCACTTCTTGGCCGATCCCGGGTCCCACCTGTCTGTGCCATTCGTGTCGGCAGTCTACTTATCGTACTTCGGGTGCAGTTGAAGATACGAGCAACGTGGTCGTGACGTGCTCCCAACTGCAACACACCAATCGCTCTCTCTCGTCCCTCTGTGGTAAGTTTCGGATTGTCACGTGTTGTGTTCGTTACGACTGAGGTCCAAAGCATGCAGATTCGTGGTTTTTATACAGTTTGGTACCATATTGTGATGCACGTGCATACTATTTTGCTCGAAAAACGTGTGACAAAGTCCATATTTGGTTAGAAGCATGAATTTTATCTCGGTAATTATGAAGTTGCGTTGTTGTGACGTAGTTTGATGATAAAAAATCGATTTGAAAAACTAGTTTCAACTTTTGAAAACATAAAATATTTTGGTATAGTTTCTTTTGCCCCTGAGTTTATATGATAATAAGAGGTTATTACATGACAGTTTTCCTTCAACCCGAGGATGCCGTATGAGTCCGAGGGACGAATTTTAGTTTTTATTGTAGTTAGTATTGTAGTTGCTGTAATGTAATTGATGTCACATTGACAGCCAATTTCCATGATATTTGCACTAAGATATACAGGAAGGTAAACAAGCAGTTGTAGACAACTAATGCCTTGAGTAGGAAATCGGTTGCAGACAGACAGACACATTAGTATATTTACCCCTCAACTTATATTCATATCAAATACATACATATAGAGAATCTCACCCAAGTGTCTTCTGATATCAGATATATCAACACAAATTGATTAAAGTTACAAATATCCGAGGCTTGCCGAGGATATTTTTACTTTAATCAACGAGTCTTGATTATATTTGATACGAGGGTGAGATTTCATTTATCATTCAAAATCATTCTTCAACAATTATAAGCCAAAGACTGACATATCTGAAACACGAAACTGCCATTAACCCTCTTAGTGCCCGGCCGTTTACGCTATGCGCTCACTCAGTGCCGCTAACTTTTTTGAGTCACACAAGATTTAGGTCAACGTTGTACATAAAATGCCACCAGGGCGTTATTCATGTTCATAAAATCATGTAAATTTTAACTGAAGGATGCCAAGTTGGATTTCTCTGTACCTATGTATTTTTTTGTTATAAATATTTAGTATAAAAACGAATAAGCATTGATTATAAACGACAAAGACGTTTTTAGCGTAAATTACCAATGGTCACGTATGCGTATATCTTTGTTTACTAGCTCGGAAATAATTTCCTGTGTTCAAAAATGTAATTTAATTGTTATTTTTCGAGAGAGAAAATGTCAGGGATCACGCTGATGTATTTACTTTCTACATGCGACCTTTAGTTCACGAACTAATACAAGGTATCTTTTTGTAACCATTTTGTTGAACAATGTTCACTGTGACGTCATTGACAAACAATGACCGTAAAATGTACAGTGCATGGTAATCTTTCGTACTTTTTCAAAATACAAGCAGAGTGGCTGATGTTTCACTCACTGATAGCTATTGTTTCTAGCTTGCGCATGGTATGAATTTCGGAAACCTTTGAAAGGAAATTAATGTCGTGTTTCATTAGACTCTAAGTGAGACCCGTTTTCAGTGGGTAAAAAACATTTTGATAGCTAGAAATGCAAGGGTATAAACAAGTGTCTAAAGGTCGGTCTATACCGAACTCAAGTACTAAATTGAAATAGATTTGCAAACTAGAATACATAGACATCCATGTGTAATATTTTTCCATTGGCGTTTTAAGCGAAAATCCATGACGATCATTACGACAAAAGTGGGGAAAATATGTCGGTGCCGGTTCACGGCAGTTTTAGCATCACGGTTACACTGCATTCCGTTTGCTAACTATTTTTATCATCAGGGTGTGATTTCAATCATGAATCTATCTTGAATCATGGCAGATATGTACACCACACATCATTCACTAAAATATGTATCTATCAAGCGAAAATTGCATTGCAGAACGTTTATTTCACGGAACTCCGAAGTCAAATGAAAATTGTAAAAGTTGCCGTAGACAACTTGGTGTTTCAGTAAACGAACTGAAAATATCATAAATAAATGTTACTCCAAAATTAAACGAAAGCTTCGAATTATATTCTCTACCAAGTAGATGTTATGTTCTTACTTGACACGGAAGTACATGCTTTCAGAACGCATGTAAAGCCGACATGTATCTCGAACCCCGACAAACATGTAGGCCCGCTATCCGTCGCATGAGCCCCGCCCACTTCACCCGCACATTGGCGCAATAAATATGGCGGGAACGTAGTCGTCGTATACTCTTTTGTTTTTGTAGTCGACTTGCAAGACTCAAATTTATTTAAGATTTATAGTGTTATCTGTTAGTTCATTTCAATTAACGTGACATCAAAAATAAACAATGACGATCTTTCGCAGGCCACGCCCCTGCTCTGCAATGTCTCCCCTTTGATCATCACAACTTCCGAGTCGATGACAAAAGATCATTTGAACTGATGAGACTGTCACTTCAACTTTTTTTTTTATTAAAGACAAACATAAACAAAATTTAAATTCCATCCGGAATTTGCATGCATGCATCAATTATGCACGTTTCAATGTATTAAGTTTTATTTTGTAAAAAAAAAGTCATTATGATATATCCCCTTATGTAAATAAAAAATAGAAAAAATAATATATAGGTCATAAAAAATAACAACAACGGCTAGAAATTATTATTTTAAAAGTATTTACATGTTCCTTCAAAGACAATTCTTTTACAAATATATTGTTAAGCAAATGTCACATAAAAATATTTATTGTTTCTCATTACCTGGTGCTTTTCCTTTCAACTAGATGACAAAAAGAAATTCAAATGTATTTTCTCAAAGTATGAAAATTAAGCATGGATTTAAAATAATAAATGTCTGCTTGGGAAAAGGGGTTAATAACTTACTTATGTTAATTATGGTGACATGTCCCAACATATTATTTAGTCAATTCACAAATTGGTAGTATTCATCATAAGAAATGTTCCAGATTATACAATAATATTTGAATTTATTTTTAATTTGAACAATAATTTTTAAAAAAATTTTTAGAAGTGATATTTGCCATTAGCTTTTTAACTAATAATTATTTTGTAACATTAATTTGAAAATTCTAAATACATCTTACTGTTATATTTATTAAGTTATAATTGTTTACTTAATTGGTACAAGTAACATTAAATTATTGTAGAATATTCTAAATGTGAAATTTGGAAATATTTTCATAATAAAATAAATTCATAAAAAAACCATGAAAATTGCATTATTATTGAAAATACACAATGTTTTGACAAATGTAAATAAATCTGACAACAAATTCATTGTATTCAATTTATTTACCTTTCTTTTCATATTTTCTGTTTCCCAAAAAGCTAATCCTGTGCATTCTACTGGCACCCTCTTCTCGTAAAAATATGTAAATTTATGGGTTGCCAAATGGGACTTTTAATCGCTATTTAGTAAGCTTACTAATTCGATTTAGTAATTTTACTAATTCGTTTTGAATTAGTAAGCTTACTAAATGAATTAATAAGCTTACTAAATGATTTAGTAAGCTTACTAAATGAATTAGTAAGCTTACTAAATGAATTAGTAAGCTTACTAATTCATTTAGTAAGCTTACTAATTCGATCGATTTAGTAAGCTTACTAATTCATTTAGTAAGCTTACTAATTCATTTAGTAAGCTTACTAAATCAACTGAATTAGTAAGTTACTAAATCATTTTTTTATTTTCCTGCCTGAAACCAAATAATGATTACTCCCTCAAATGCGATAAAATGGCGGGATAATTTCACACGGTAAAACGTGACGTTTAAGTATTAGTAGCTGATGGACGTTCCAAGCAATGCTTTACAACATTTAACTGCCAATGTTTTCCCTATAGTGTATTTAATGTGTTCCACTGTTCGCCGCCACAGTTACAGAAACATTTCACTACAACGTTCGGCAAAGTGTTTCCGTAGAACATCGGAGTTATCTCCCTTTGCAAACATGAGCCACTGGTTACCGCGCATTTTAAAATTGGGTTTTTGTCAGTCTCCCCTATTGAATGTGCTTGTTCAAATATTATCTGAGTGATCTACAGTCTAGAATGAACACTGTACGTGTATATACTTATTATTTCATCAAAACCTGCCGCTTGTCTGAATAAACCTATGTCTGATCGTTCTTGGGAGCAATCATTTATTGAGATGTCAACAAACCGGAAATGAATTAGTAAGCTTACTAAATCGTGAAACCGGAAGTGATTTAGTAAGCTTACTAAATGAATTAGTAAGCTTACTAATTCATTTAGTAAGCTTACTAATTCGTTTCTATTTAGTAAGCTTTCTAAATGAATTAGTAAGCTTACTAAATGAATTAGTAAGCTTACTAATTCATTTAGTAAGCTTACTAAATCGATCGAATTAGTAAGCTTGCTAAATGAATTAGTAAGCTTACTAAATGAATTAGTAAGCTTACTAATTCATTTAGTAAGCTTACTAAATAGCGGTTAAAGTCCCGTTTGGCACCCCATATAAATGTGGATAATATTAATCTTTGTTTAGCCTTGTTCTGTGTTGCATCCTTCTTGAATATTCATGAGAATAAGCGCATCTTACTTGATCAAGTCGGGTGTCAGTCCCGTGGACGATTACAATATCAACGGATTTTTCAGTGCAAAAGGAACTGTCAATTTATTACATCTTCATAATTCAAAATGGATATAAATAACATTTCGTCCGCGACGTGGGTTTTCCCGAAATATATCTACAATCACGTTGTGGATCTCAGGATATGACGTCAAGACTCGCGTGATAAACGTCATGTATCATCTCTCGTGCTGTTTCCCCGACAGCTGAACATTGTTTCGCGCCAGATAAAACATTCCATTGTAACTTCATACACACTCGCATCGTCCTTTGGTCATATTTCCCTCAAAATTATATATTTAAATACCCCTTCTAACTTTCAATCAAATATATGATAAGATAACATTTGCTTGACACTTTTCTCCCGTTATCTTTATAGTAATTTAGATGGGTAAATACATTATATTTGTCAATGTTTTCAGATTTCATAGAACAATACACTTGACATTTGCAGTTCGATACAGTTTCTGATATAAATAGAAAATATAAAAGCGAACATAAATTCTAAAAGTTCAGTGAATATCATTATTAATTTCATTATATCCATCAGATGTCCGTAGCATATTAGTTAATTGGAATAAGATTTCCGGAAAGTGGTATCTGCAGTGTCACCGCCATTTTGTCAACAAAGGCCCGCGAGGTACAATTTACACTGCATTTCAATACGAGAGTGTTACTGTGATGAACGTATCAAACAAGAAAATCACGGACAGAAACATAAACAAAAATAAAAATTCTATCTATTGATAGTATTTTCAGGTAATGTTGCCATTTTGTTCCACGTAAACGGGACAGCAAAATATTGAAATCGCGAATCGTGTAGCAACTTCATTTAGTTCAGCCAAAATTTGTCATTGACACAAAGCCTTTACTTGATTTGACACAAGCCGTATCACTGTGACATACGATGGTTTACACTGTAGAATTCACCTACAGATCTAAAATCAATTTGAGCAAAATATTCTGCCATTCTTTTTCGTGAAACAAATCGTTAATGTATCAAAATATCATAATGATGAACAATACACTTGACATTTGCAGTTCGATACAGTTTCTGATATAAATAGTAAATATAAAAGCGAACATAAATTCTAAAAGTTCAGTGAATATCATTATTAATTTCATTATATCCATCAGATGTCCGTAGCATATTAGTTAATTGGAATAAGATTTCCGGAAAGTGGTATCTGCAGTGTCACCGCCGTTTTGTCAACAAAGGCCCGCGAGGTACAATTTACACTGCATTTCAATACGAGAGTTTTACTGTGATGAACGTATCAAACAAGAAAATCACGGACAGAAACATAAACAAAAATAAAAATTCTATCTATTGATAGTATTTTCAGGTAATGTTGCCATTTTGTTCCACGTAAACGGGACAGCAAAATATTGTAATCGCGAATCGTGTAGCAACTTCATTTAGTTCAGCCAAAATTTGTCATTGACACAAAGCCTTTACTTGATTTGACACAAGCCGTATCACTGTGACATACGATGGTTTACACTGTAGAATTCACCTACAGATCTAAAATCAATTTGAGCAAAATATTCTGCCATTCTTTTTCGTGAAACAAATCGTTAATGTATCAAAATATCATAATGATCATTAGGCATGCTCCCCTCGCTAGCCAAGTTGACAGGCCATTTTGTTTACATTTCAATTGGAGTAAACAATGGTCGCTACCCGAATTTCAAATATACTATGTGGCATGTTTTATACATGTTTCTACTTGCTGAGTTGCATTTTCTTGTATGAAATTTATTTCTGTACAATTAATTCGTGTTTTATTTGCTGTGTACATTTCATACAAATATATTGATACAGGTTTTGCATCAGAGCGGTTTTCCTGTAGTCACAACATAGATAGCCGTTATTCAAAGCTGACATTTTTTCTTGGTTATGGGTTGCAGGGTCCGTTCTTGTTAACTTGAAAGTCTTTTTTAATTATTAGCATGTGATTTCAAAACTAGACACACTGTAGATTGTTTTGGTAAATTTGGTTGTTTGTGTTACATTGTTCTTTTACTGTAATACTTGTATACATTTAGATATGCAATGTAGAGAGGTAGGCAATGGCACTATGGCAGAGGGGATTAACTTTGTTGATCACAGTTGTTTGTGAAATTCATGATATATCTGTTAATATTTAGTTATATTTCACAAAAGTGGTATCAAATTGAAGCTTAGTTGATAGGGTTTCTGCCAAAATTACTGTCAACTTGATTTGATCTATATTTTTAAAAAATAGCAATGAGGTTAGTCGGGTCATACTTTGGTACCATGAATGGTCCTATGGCACTATAGGGGGTTTTGATGGAGGGGCACATATATGGTCCTATGGGACTATACAGGTTAATTAAGCTTCTTCAGCATTGTGACGTCATAAGCATTATGACATCATAGTATTGTTACGTCATCACCATTGTGACGTCATAGCATTGCCAGCAGTGTTCTTAGTGATGCAAAAGCCTTGTGATGTCATTAACTAATAATGTAATAGGATTATGACGATTTGATAGTAGGGATATCTACAATGTAGATATCGCTTGTAGATATCGCTTGATCTCACACAAGCGATATCTACTGTGGGAGCCAGTTTTGGATGATAAATAGAGAATCTCACCCAAGTGTCTTCTGATATCAAATATATCAACACGAGTTGATTAAAGTTACAAATATCCGAGGCTTGCCGAGGATATTTTTTACTTTAATCAACGAGTGTTGATATATTTGATATCAGAAGACACGAGGGTCAGATTTTATTTATCATTCAAAATCATACTTCAACAAGTATTAGCAAAAGAATGAACACAAAACTGCCATTGAACTTCTTAAGCAGTGATCTCAGTGAGGTCATAGCATTGTGACGTCATCAGCATTATGGCGTCATAGCATTGTTACGTCATCAACTTTGTGACGTCATAGCATTGTTAGTAGTGTTCTCAGTGATGTCAAAGCCTTGTGATGTCATTAACTGATGATGTAATAGGATTATGACGATTTGATTGTAGCGATATCTACAATGTAGATATCGCTTGTGGATATCGCTTGATCTCACACAAGCGATATCTACTGTGGGAACCAGTTTTGGATGATAAATTATATTATACATAAAAGGCAAAATGTATATATACCACTCATATGGAGTTATGAGAGACCAAATATAAAGCATTACATTGACATCATAGAATAATATTGTAAAGACGGTAAGAATAAATGTACAGGTGATAAATAAAAGGTTAAAAAGCATAGCAAGTTGCATGTCAACTCGTTAACTAATGTCGTTAACTAGATATTTTATCTCCGATCAGGGCTACAGCGTGATGGTCACTTCAGGTCAAGGCGTTCACTGACAGGGCTAGATTTGTACAACAGCCTAGCCAGTTCAACAGGAGGATCCGTATACCAGACTACAAAGGAAGGAATATCTAAACTAGCAAATATTATAACGGTCTGTTGATTCATATTGTTTAAAATGCCCGTCTATATACTGAAGTATGCATCTATCAAGAAATAATAAATAAAATACTGTGATGAGGTTAATACCTGTTTACATGGACCTGCGAAAACAGTATTGACTGAGAATGAGTTCCGAGGTCAATATATGTTTTTTCTAAAGCTCCTTAAAGGTTATGGCTAAATACATCATTCCATAATCTTGTAATATGTGAGTGTTACGAACGACAATTTTACGGTCAAGAAAAGCTTAAATGTTTCGTTGCTTAGGATTGTTCTCAAACTTACGTCAATAAACACAATGTCATTGTGAAATGATTTTACACAATGTAATGTGAAATAACGAGTAATGTTCTAATAGACTTAACTTTACCTCAATGCACTTTGCTTAAACTTATACTTCTGTGAAACCTTGAATTATTTGTAACTTATACTCATTTATGTTTGATACGCAAACTTTGCAAAAGTATACATTGTGTGATTTTCGATTAATTCGATATTTTCAAAGAAATGTGTTTTACCATTACTATGACACGATTACATTAACAATTTCCTGCAGTAGTTTGAATGAATTAATTGTTGTCTGGTTTTTAATTTTAAAATACCTTTGTGTTATAATTTAAGATAGAAGCAATGAAAAAAATCACCCTCCCATGTTTAAAATGTTGTAAATGAGCGCAGAATGAGGCACATTTATTTATTTCCACATATGATCTTTCTTAAATGTCGGTAAATAGTTGTGTTTCATCAAAATTTATTTTGGAAGAATTTTAAAATTTTAAATTAATTATTTAGCTCATTAGGTCTGAAAGGCCCGATGGACTTATGGCATGGCATGGCATGGCATGGCATGGCACCCGTCCGTCCGTCCGTAAACTTTTCGCTTTTTCAACTTCTTCTCCAGAACCAATGACTCTAGAGTACAGACTCCTTGCCTGAGGAAGATTCTAAATTGTAGATTTTGGTGACTCTGTGACCCCAAATAAGGGTCACAGGGGTCATGGCCTAAACAGCTAGTTTCATCTACTTTACCAGAACCAATGACTTTAGAGAACTGACATTTGTGCACAGACTCATTAGCCGAAGGGGATTCTAAATTGTAAATTTGGTGACCATGTCACCCCAAAACCCTGCTGTAAGAGTTTTGAGATTTGATGTGCACTTCTTTCAGTTTTGAGAAGTAATCCCTAATAAAAGACCTGAGGGGAAAGTCATCTCATCTTTTAACATGTGTTTTGAGAATTGCAGGAATTGAGAAAAAAAGTAACTTTGCAGTTATTCTTATTCAATAGTAATGTGAAATATATGTTGACTTAAGATTAATATCTATAATATATCATAGATATGTTGGATGTAATCAATGTGAAATGAGAACTATTGAATAGCCTATGAACTGAATATTGTGACAGGCAGCAAAGGAATAAATTGAAGAAGAGAACCTCATATGACTGGTGATGAAATGATAAGATAAGACTATTAAAAGTAGCTACATGAGATCATGACATCACATCTTCTTCTCCACTAGAGAAAAACTATTTAAGTGTGGGGAAAACAACAATTAAAATACATAATTCACTGGCTGGGTGTTCAGGGTCTGCATGTTGTGTAATTGCATTGTGTTGACCTGGGCAGTGACCCACTCTCTGCTAATACACAGAGGTTGCAGGTTACTTCAAACTTCTGTGCTTTGTTCCAGTCTGTGTGTGAGACTTGTTAAGTCTTATATTCAGATGTTTAAGAGAATTTATTCATGAAATATCAGCGTTTTATTAAATTTTGAAAAGGAGCCAATGAGAAACAGGATTTTCAGAAACAGATCAGGATTTTTTCATTATGTAATAAATGTTGATATTTCCAAAATACAAATAAGAACTAAAACAAATAAAATGCAAAAGTTTACAATACATGTATATAGTGAAAGTGAATTAATGTGTAACCAATTTTGATAATACATTGTAAACTTGATGACTGCCTGGGCAATGCCTTATTAAGTGATGTCTTAATATGTGATGTCTTAATATTTCCCTTAGAGACAATGAATAACATAATTCCTGATGAGCTTCAAAGCCAATGGCTCTATTTTTTTTTTAATTAAAAAAAAGCGTAGAGGTATTTTTTGACCGATGAATAAATTAAACGTCCGCATTTTAGTCATAGAGTACGACGCCTTTATAACTTAAACTTGAAGTACCTGTAATTGGAAACAATAGGTTACAACCATCTGAGGCGTGTACTTTATTTTGTACTTAAGTGTATTGTGTATATTTATTGCACAGGAAATTGCGATCACCTCTCCAGTGACGATTTTAAAGAGGGAGACCCTCCCAGGATCAGGGGATATTAACATCCACGTGGACAACACTATCACACAGTTAACACTGGACATCACTGGAAGAAGCTTTCTAAAAGAAGAGATTTATAATCCAGATGGTACGCAGAGAAATCACAAAAAAAGATAGATTTAATTGATGTACACTAAACCGCAAAAGAAAAGTCACTTCATTTGCAACAGAGTAAAACATAAGATACTACTGTCGAGGAAAGTAAATTTTGTCTTTGATTGCACATGTTGTTTAAAGACGTACTTTTGACGTTTGATGCTTTTATTTTTATATTAGTTCAAATACACTTGGGATGCTGAAATCTTATTTTCAAAAATGTTTTTTGGCTAGAAACTTATTTAAGTTAAACAAAATATCAAATGTAGAAATCAAATTAGTAAAAGATGTGGCCGACATGGAAAATTGACGCAGTATTACCACAGGACAAAAAGGGGTGGAATCCGACTTGGCGGATCTTGCCGGATCCTGCCGGATCCCCCCTTAATTGGGATACAGGGATCCGACGGCATATACCTTGCCATATCCAGGATCCGCCCGGAAACCACCAGATCTCTCACTGGATCCTTGCTTGGTCAAAATATTGGTATATTCCCCCGGATCCCCCGGATCTCTTGTCGGATCCTCATGAGGTGTGGATACTAGGATCCGCCGCCGGATCCTCAACAGTATCTCAAAAGGCAAGGATACATGGATCCGCCCCCCTCACCAGATCCTATTCTTATGACCAAACAATTTTATGGTAGAAGAAACACTCATCTTAATTCATTTATGGTACATTTAGTTAACAAATAACATAGACATTTATATTTGAACAAGTATTTATTTCATTATATTGCATATCAAGATACATTTTTGAATAAGGCATTCGTTATCATTCATCAAAACAATAACAAATTCATGTGAATAGATAAACGTAGCATTTCATTAAATCATAATGGGAGCAGTAAACTTGAACCTGTGCTACTGAGCGCTATGTTCCACACAAATCTTTTCCAAACTGCAATTCACCAATAATACAATGTCTTAATGTCTTAGGTTTCAATTAGGAAAGAAAATGTACATAAAATAAGGAGTATAGTGATATTACAGAATAATTCTGTAAAATCAGAATTTATATCACAACTAATCAACAATTAATAGGTATCTTTTGACTTTTAGTTGCCACATTTGCTGTCACATTACATTTGTACATTCAGTGCCCCATTTAACAAAATGTAAGGCAATTGAAAACCAATAAATGTGGATAATCATGTTAATTGAGTCAATCTCTATACACATACGGTAATCATGATTCATTGAATGCAGATAGTATCAAATGCCTGACTGTTTATGAAATAAGTTGTCTTGTTAAAATGTTAAAATATTGAATTTCATAGTTGTAATACCATATTATGATACTAAGTGATATTCCTGGTACCATTATATGCTATTTACTGAGAAAGTTGACAATTATACCAGAAATATATAGAGATCTGTTATCAAATAATGAAAATAAAGATGTTATCAACAAAGAAAACAAGGTAAATAATGAGCATAGCTCTCTCATACCATTCTTATCAAAGTGATATAATAAGGTAAGATATATTGCAGCTGGTTAAAATTAACTTACATGTATACTTTGGGAGATACTCATAGTTAAAAAAATCTATGTTACAAGGTTACATAACCCAAATACAACTAGGAAATCTACATTATTGACCGATTTAATGTGTTAGGTTCCTTAACGCCTCAACATATGTCAGAGATATGAAGGGAAAAGAAATTACTTCCTCATAATGAAGAAAATGTATAATAAATTAAAAGGCATCCTCGGTTACCCAGGGTTTTATATGTGCTCCGTTACTCTCTTAGCTATATCACCCCTGGGAAACTTGATCAGAGAAATCTGTACTCAAAATACCCGCCCTTGGCCGGCATGAGCCAATCAAACTACTACTCAGCTTGGACCTGCGAGCCAATGACAATTTATATCACGTTGCAAAACACGCGAGGTCATTTTGTTAGCCATCTGTCACCGGTTATCTCCCTTGACCATTTCTGTCTTATCCTATTGAGCATTTTCTTTGGTCACTGACTTTGTCACGCCGGCCAAGGGCGGGTAATTTTAGTACTGATTTCTCTGATAAGAGTTTCCCAGGGGTGATATAGTGGAGAGAAATGGAGCGTATATAAAACCCTTGGTAACCGAGGATGATTAAAAGGGTGAAAGACTACAATATACAAATTGTAAATCTACAAATTAAGATTTTATTATTTTATAAATTTATTAAGTTCTGAAGTAATGAGCGAACCAAGAAACTAACCGATTTGTTCTCAATGTGCCTCCGTCCCTATTTACTTACTTTACTGTACTTTATTTGAATATGCTATATAATATATAGTACATGTTTACTTTCATTAATTATTATTAGTCAAATAGTTACTGGTTAGAGGAAAAGTTGTCACTGAAAACATGATGTAGTTTATCAATGCTGGGGGTCATCAAGACAGACTTCTGTGATTATAGGCGACTCAAGTCTGCTGTACAATGTGTAATGTGTTTAGTACTGTTTATCATGTTATATACCTCAAAACAATATTTATCATTATCATAATACCTTTAATGACTTACTTTTATCAAATAAAGTTCACTTTTCTTATTCATCAAATGAAAGAGCTCAAATGCTGAGTGATATATATATAGAGGACACCAATACACAAACCACTATTAAACTGTAGGTAAACTGGGTTATTGGTACATTGAGAAACACAAAAGACACAGGGAGGGCTCACTTCTGTTTTTTTGGCGGGTGCATTATTGTAGTGATCGTCCTTTTGCTGATCTGGAGACTGGTGTTGACTGTGGTAGAGAAGAGGGGGAAACGGAAATTTCTGGTGAAGATGGTGAAGTTAGAGATGATAATGATGATGATGATGTGGTAGGGGGCAAGGTAGGCTTGTCAAGGTAGTTATCTAAAAAGTAAGAATAAAACACAATTAAAATGACTAAATTTATCAAACATTTGTAGGGCTAATAATATTAGCTGGGCTAATATAACAGAACAAATAAAATTTCTATTCCAATATGATTTCATGAAGAATCTTCGCTCTGATCATTTAATTTCAGAGGGAAAACAGAGGGAAATTTACTCGTAAATATGAAATTTACTCATGGCAAAAATTAATTTCACATTATGACATGTTTATGGTAATATGCACTGAACAGTATTATCAAGTCCAAAACAAAAAACATACCCGAAGTATGATGATACTTTGCTCTTATGGCCCAAGCTGGGACCATAGATGAAGGCTTGAACCTTGAATAATTTGCAGGGTGGTCTTCCAGTTCCATGACTCCCCCTAGTTGGTCGAGGATCTCCTTTATCTCCCTCAGCTGCTGAGACTCCCAGATGAGAGGCAAGACTAGTCGCTCTTCACTCTCGTCATCCGTCATATCTTGTGACGTGCACTCTCTGGTCAATACTGTCAGGGCCCTGGTTTTCCATTCAGTAGTTCGTCTCGACTTCTCAACGGCTACAACTCTTTTCATTTTCTGTAACACAAAAAGACATCTTAGCATATCTGTAACATTGACAAAATTATTTGATACAGAGCAACAACATATCCCACACTGTTGCCACAGACATTCCATCCCATTTTTAGTTAGGTTATATACTTGATTTCTTGATGTCATTTAAGCAAAGTTTTCTGTAGCTCATCACTTTTAAGAGGTGAGGTGAGTTGGGGTTTAACGCCGCTTTCAAGCGTATTTCACTTATATCACGGCTGCTAGTATTATGGCAGGCAGAAAGCCCGCAACCCCATGTGGCTATACTTTGCGGTGAAACCTGCGAGCCTCAGTTGGAACTAGCGAACCATGGGTGGTACTACGCTGAAATTCAGTTTAGCATGCACCCAAACCTTACTGCGTGCAGAACAGTTCTCTACTGCAGACAAAGTTGCCGTGCCCCTGGCGGGATTCGAACACCGGATCTCTTGATCCGAAGCCGAACGTGCTAACCACTGCGCTATCCCGCTCCTCACTTGTAAGAAGAATGACAACTAACTCCACATTGCATTTATTTCAATTTCTTTGTCAGGTATTGTTTTGGTTAATATATTGACATCCTTATATGTTATGTCAAGATTTAAAGGATAACTACACTGCTTCAGACAATATACTTAACACTTTCACAAATACAAATTGGATAAGCAATATTTAACCAGATTGAATAAAACTTATTCTGTTAATGAACAAACAACCAACACCTACCCTTATCATATCTGTTTCATCTGTTGGCGGCCCGATGGCCCCCCTTTCCACTTAACTCTCTGCCGTGATCATGTCTTTGATTGCACCAGACTTGGCGGAAAGCATCTGTAACAAAAATCATTAATGCAGAACTGAAGGCAATGCTAGAATTAACACGTGCTTTGGCCTAACTTTTATATTTACTTATATTTACTTAACTAACTAAACATGGATACTATTCATCTGATTGAAATTGACTATTCCGAGGAATTAAATCTGCAAAATAGTTCATATCAGGTTACAAACTTGTTCTATACTATGATTCCTCGCCTGACAAGGTCTGAGGACACCCCGTACAGGCGCGTGTTCTGTATCAGTTTAGCACAGATAAAGCCCAGTCAAATAACTGACGAATCACAGCATACTCTTTAAACAGTCGCCGTTTTGAAAGTATTCAGAACAGACGAAAGGATAGCTGTTTGGAGTTATCTGCCCAAGCACAGTGGGCTGTTATCATACCTCCAAACAATATGAGTTTGTATCCCGATTAAATTTATGTACTTTTTTGCAACTCGTATTCTTCAGAAAAGTGTCTATTTTAATCAGACTGCATGGGAGGTTGTCTGCATTAGGGATGTAAAATGCCTTAGTCATTATGATCATAACTGGTTTTTGTTTTCTATCAACAATGTATTATATGAAAACATGAAATATCAATATTAATATGACATTAGGACAGAAACACTGATCAAAACCTAATAGACATTATGGGATACTAAACACTTAACCCTCTACTCTAACAGACTATCACATGTTTAACTATTCTCAAAACAGAGTAAATGTAAACCACCAGGCAAAAGAAGTGTACACCTTAGTTGGTTTTATCATATGTATGATTTTTAAATACAAATATCTTCAGTTTTCAACATCATACTCTAAAACTGAATAGTGTAGGCCTTTAAGTCATCAGTCAAAGAACTACGTTGTTTTTTTTAAAAATTTAAAAATAATTTGGATAGAAAACAAATGTTAATCGACATATTATATAAGACATATTCTATGCACAAATCATTTAATCTGCTTAATTCAGTTCACATTTACAATATTTTAAACATGGTAGGGTTCATGTTATTAAAGAAAGATATTATAACTAAAAAGTAAGCAATCGCCAATTAATTCATTAAAACATCTGCAGATAAGTGGTATTGTATCATGCTATAATCAAATACATCTCTTTTTTTTAAATGAGGTACATTTTGTATGTACTTTGTTTGCCTGTCAGTTAATATGTAGACTTTAACAGGAACAGATTTTTGGACCATTCACTGCAATAATAATTTCCATTAAATTATTCATAATTACCATCAAGAATGACTTCAGTTGCCCAAAGTTGGTCGGTCTTGTTGAGGATGATCTCTTTAACAATCTTGTCACGGGCTGCCGTCACAACATCATCATATCTGGAACAAACATAAAACATTAGTTCAATAACAATGAAAGATAAACTTACAAAACCGTAGCTGGTAGCTGACAGGTATATATACTCCTAGTTAATTGACTTAGGATAGAAAAAGAAATGATCATGGTTAATATAGGGTAACAGTGTATTTGTATTTGTGTTTTTTCAGCTCGGTATAAGAATCTTCCTCATTCAAACACTATGAAGCAACACAATTTCAATGACTTTTCCATGACTTTCAAGGATGGTCCTAGAGTTTTTCCTAGAGAAATTCCGATTCACTAAATGAGACAAGACAAGGCATCAAAACATTCTCCTCAACGAATTGTCTCCAATTCAATTTGGATAAAGATCATATGCAAAAGTGGTGAAGTGTATTCATATTAATTTTAAAACAAGTTTATTGTCAACATTGGTTTGTGTCCGAAAACCAAGCACTCGAGATTATAGTTTTGGGGGGTAGGCCTAAATCTTATCAATAAAGCTCCACAAATCGTTTCACGCGACATATGAAAACCAAAATGTTTAAAAAGTGGTGTAATTACTACTAACTCCTCTAAGAAATAGGCCTAGTTGTTTTAATGTGAACACAAGTAGATTCTACTTACTGACATTGGTGACAAGGGTTCTGCTACCGAAGGCCCATATTTCGATGTCAACTTATTGTAGATCCTTGACGATGGAATTTGTGTCACCGATCGTCTTTTCCATCCTCTCGAGTCTTCTGAGATTCTCCATTGTAATGTTGGTGTTCTTACTTGTAGGAAAACTACTGCTGACATCATGAATCTTAGAACCAAGCCCTTTTATATCCAACTTGTGTATATTGCAACGGAATCATGGGTAGATAGGTTCTCGTAACTTCTCGGTAATTTTCGGTGTTGCTGTTGCAGGCCGTGGGCGTGGCCTTTTCTATATCTCGGTCGGGCATTTTAATAACTACTTTTCTGAAAAATGACTTACCTTACTTTCAGTTCCATTTCATTAAAAATGCATGTTAAGTTTTGCATATTTTATTCGGTTCTAAAATGTACCATATTACAAAAGGTGCTTGTTTAATTCTTACTCAACTTTCATATTCACCCCCATGCAAACGCTTAAAATATCAAATACATATAAGACTACTGGTATGTCATTGTTTTTGCCGAATATCATTTCTATCTCATCGAGTGGAGTGAGTAAGTGATATTTTCACGAGTGGCGCAGTGAAAATATGACTTTATATTGCTTATGTACAAATATGGATTATATTTTCATTATTATCACATATTTCATTACTAGTTATATGATAAATAGATGTTTCAAAGACAACCAATTAATGAACGGTCGACACTTAAGGCACTATAGGCATATGTCCCTATCGCTATCTTAGGTTTGTATTTGTTTTAAGACCGATTAAACGCTTTATAGAAGCAATTCTGTCTTCATATTTATTTGATTTAAACTTTCCAATATTATGTTTGTCTTAATGGTTGCAGCAAACCTAGATCCATTGTCCGGTTTTCGATTTTGACCACGAATTTATTTGAACATTAAATTAAAAATTAAATGTTTCAAATAGGCTGCAACATAGGGATGTCTTTGAAGGGAATTTAGATGTGGAATGTACATGTTAGAATTGTTTCGAAATTGTGGTGGTATATCTTTGTGTAGGCTAAATGTGGAGTACATTTCCAGACAACGCCACATATGGTGGTATATTGATTCGAAATACGTACGTAACCTTTTTTTTATCATTTGTGTATATATAATTGCTTACTCATATGATGTCAATTGATCCCGCCTCCATCATGACTTGTTATCTTGCCGCTCATTTCCAATCCAATTAGTTCAAAGGGGGCAATAAAACACCTGTGCCGCCGTATATTGTCGGGCGGCAGACAGGATAACTAATTTCGGTGTCCATAAACGGATCAGTCCACTGTAGTCAACCAACCATGACCAACGAAAAGAAGTGGCGGGAATTAAGGGGGGGGGGGGGGGGGGGGGGGGGGGGATGCGTGCAATCGACATCAGTTTTAAATGAAATATGAAATATAAGTGTAAAAAATGTCAGGTCATCATTTGTAACATGCAGAGAAATACTATTGGAGAAGTACATCATAACGAAGGTAAATGAAACTAATTTGGGACGCTACCAGCCCATACGACATTTTCACGTTATAATATGACTTAAACGCTCAGGCTATATATAAATACTACCATGCAACATTATTAAATTGCTTAAATTGTTAAACGATGGTAGTTTTCCTTGATCAAAACCATAACTCACAGCGACAAACAGTGAGGAAAGCTTCAAAGAGAGTGCATGAGAATCTTGACTTGATCTTTTGAAGACACCTTGGTTTATTGTGAAATAATAACTGTAATATCAGATCTTGTGTATATCTGAGTAACATTGACATCCCCTATAAATCCTTGAATAATACAATATTTCACACACCGATGTCAATCAGAGATTATTCAAGACCTATTATTACGATAATTATTTCCAAAGCCACTGAGCTGCATGTTAACTGTGTGTATGCATTACAAACAAATTACTAGTAAACAATGGCATTTATTTTTTCATTCTGCTAAACTTCAAATGGGTTTTAACTCTTGAAATCGCCCGTAGACTCCAAAATTTATATCATATTTGAAGTCAGCACAATGAAAGGTACTTGTATAGAAAGTAGACCTACTATATATACTAAAAGAAAAATACTAAAGTTCTTGTAACTTTTGTCTCTGGGTAGACGTTTTTCTGATTCCCGATCACTGATCTACTTTAAAAAAAAAAAAAAGACTAAAAATATAATCACTCATAAACGATGTATATAGTTTTCCATTTGTCATCACAAAGTTATTCTTGATTAGCTTCTCCGTAAACATCATCGAGGAAACACGGAAAGACACGAGCATTTTCGATTGCATGAAAGTAAGCTCCTTTCATCGATAAGGCGCATTCGTAATACATTCCCTGCACTGTCATGGAGCCTGAGAAACGGAAGTCAGATCAGAAGCAACAGAGTTGACTTTTCAACATCAAATCAAGACCGAAGTAAACAAGCTGACGAAAACTAACAGGTAAGAAGTATCCGTAGTTATGGCTTCAATCCTCACTTTTGTATGAGGACGTCCTCACTTCTAACACGAGCACTGTATTGTAAAACAACTGTTGTGTTGAGTAACAGACTAAGAGTAAGAAATTGACTGGAAGAGTAATCGTAAATCATATGTTTTGGCTACGAATTTTTAAAAAACAACATTTCGCTAATTTCGCTAATTGCTATATATTGTCGAAAAAGTGTATTTGGTGTATTCGGTGACTATCTGGAAATTACAAATGTATGTTCAAAATAAGCCAGTCAAGTTGAAAACCCCAATGTATTGTACCCTCGTGTTACCTGTTTCCGTGGCAATATTATCAATTAGAAACTTCTATGCTATCCAGTTGGGTTGCAATTTAAGTAGAGAGCATCTCGACCTAAGATTTATACTGTACAGTACTGTTACGAAGTGTACAACTACATCTTAACTAAAATTGTTATATATGCTTAAAGTATTTATATTGTTGTGTAAATATGACATTGTCAACAATATTTCGCTCAAACTTTTTATTTAGGACATATTTATGAATTCATTCAGACTACTAAGTGTTTAACAAACAGAAAACTTTCTAGCTTGGCTGCTTGAATATAATGTTACCTCAAATTCTGTATGCAATCCAACTGATTGACAAAATAGGTGCTGATTGATCATTGAGCAGGTAGGGTGAAATGAGGTCATATCATTATGTAATATCAAGAAAACAGGTTACTTGAGTGTATGTTTCCTATTTCCCTGATATTAAAGGCACTTTATCATATCGTTCTTATTGAAATATAGTGTATAGTTGTTATACAGGTATGAGATGACAATATAAAATAAGTCTGGTAGACTTTGTCTAATTGTTCTGAGAAATTAACAAGTTCAACACATACTAATAATTAACATTAAAGGAATATTCCAGCGTAATTTCAAATTTTTTCCCATAAAAGATTGAGTTCTCATTTACTTTCTCACAAAATATGTTTGTATTTGGTCAATGGGTTAAATAATTACATCAAATATAAACCGTCACTTTGGCTCGACGTGGGCGCCGCCATCTTTCTTGAAAATCTGCGGTAAATGACACACCAACGTAATCCGTGCAAGGAGTTTCGATTGTAAACTCCGTACATCATTGTGCGGTAGAGTTTGTACAATAAACTTGACTCACTGTCTGGTTGCGCTGCGCACTTGTCATCGTGTGATGTGAATACGACTGATTAAAACCCCGTAGTGACAATAAAATACAGGGAAATTCGATCATGGCGCTGAATACATCATATTTTATATTCCATCAGTTATTCAAGGCTATTTATTTGAATGAACATTCACATAACACGTAAGTCTTTTTCGCGCATGCGCATTGTTAAGTCAAGCACCTAAGACAGTTACAAATCAAATAATATTTCCAGATATCGTAATGGATATTAAATTGGTAATGGATTAGTAAATTTATCAACTAGGCCTACTTGAGGTGCAATGAAATGTTTGTCAACGCCTAGAAAGAAATTTTGACACTCGTTTTATTTGCATTCGTTGACCTGCTGTTTGTGATTTTAAATACCTGAGGCAGTTTTCAAATGGTTAATATATAATTATTTGTGGCTCATTCAGCAATTTATAATAATGATAAAATTTATAGTTGATTAATTAATTCCAAATACACAATTCCACACTAACATATGTGTATTTAATTTGTAACTTGTAACGATCAATTCTTATTTTACTTCAGGATTTTCAAAATGCGTTGTAAATAGTCATATTGTTTAAATTACAATTATAATTCAAAAAACGTAATCACATAATTTTCAATCAAAATGCAATGTCGAGTGTAGGTGACTTCGTAGGAGGATATCCGATTCGTAGGAGAATTTTTCGGTGAATTCGTCGGAGGATTTTTTGGTTTTAAAATACTGGATGATCGGCAATGTTTATTTTGATTATATATTTAATTTGTTGTTTTAATGAATAAAGTAATCTGGTAAGTATGAACTTTATTCATTGTAACAATTATATCAGCCGTGATTTTACAATTAACAGGTGTCGCTGAAGATGAGAAGACTAATTTATTTTTTATCAGTGAACTAAGAATAAGATTGCGTGACCGTAAGTAAGTAACAATTAGCCTATCAATCAGTGCTGTTCTCAGATTAATGTCATATAAAATGACAAAATCGTAATTAAGTAACTTCATTATAATAATCCTCCTACGAATTCATCGAGATATCCTCCTACGAACTGGAATGGACTGCTTAATACTTTCATCTTGTCAAAAGTTTAATGATGAATTAATCCCTAAAATATATATTCTGTCGTTAAAATGAAATACATGTACCTGGATATAGTGAATAATTCTGCAGACGAATGTATATTTCTAAAATTTCACTTGCACATTATACAATTGTCTATACGGGAACCAGTGATTTCGTAGCAGAGACCTATCGTGGTTTCGTTGGAGTGTCATAATATGTTTGTTAATTCAGTAATTGGTACCTTAACACTATTAACGCTAAGCAATTGAATAAGTTGAAATACTGATGGATATTTATAATAATATGGCTTAAAAGGAGTGTTCTATCGGAGTATTTTTTGTGGAAACGAACTTCGAAAGGATGTTCTCGTTTACACAAATCAGTGTAGGAAACTTACCTGAAACTTGACCAGACACCAGGGTTGGTAACTTTGAAAACTTACCAGCCCTCCTCAAAAGCTGCCAGTCCTAATAAGTGTCACATTTCAGCTCAGCAATAGTGAACAAAAGCAGAGATGCATTCGGGTTTTCATAAACGTCGGCTAATACGTAATGCTATCTGAACGCTTTCTGTAAACAAGCTACTTTCTTTCGCTCGCTTTGTTTTTAAATACTATGTCAAGGTAGTGAAATAATGTTTCAGTTTTACAGGGCGAGCTAAATGGAAATCCAGTGTGATGTTGGGAGTCACTTATGCCAAACGTTATAAATGGTGATTTTGGTATTATGTAAATGAGAATTGGAAGTTTCGGTTTCTGCACATTTACACTGTATAAGGGTGCTGCTCAATTTTCATTGATTTCAAGTATTAATCATATATTTGGCGATTTGGGATGAATATGCAAGTTGAGTGAAACTATTTTAAATGAAAACACCACATATGGTGGTTTGGCACTTATTAAAGCCGAAAACAATATTATGAAAAACCACGGTTTTCATGACGCTGATTATTTTCGCAGTAGGATTCAACCAAATGATAAAGCTACCTTGTAAACCAAATATAATGATTAATGACACATGCATTAGATATTATGTTAATAGTAATTGAAGAAAATATATGTTCTTTTTTAAAATTATTTCTTGAAACACTTCTCACACATACGCATTTCCTAAATCACTAGAGCTGTTTCATGCATTCCAAGAAATCATTTGGAAGATAATGAAAATGATTTTTATTACCTCTGCAAGCTACGACTTTCAAATTTAAATATTGTATTCTCTGTTAACTTACCTTAACTGCAACATTTTGTGGCATTAAGACAGTTGCGTTGCTTACCATGTTAACGTATGCTAAACAACTCTGGGTAATTCCGCTCACTAGGGTAATTCCGCTTGGTTACTAACAATCTAACATTCAAGTTTTATTTCTACTAAAATAGTTTGTCTTAATACAAGACATGAATGTAACACAGATAAATAAACCAGCCCGACCATCGGGCTGGTAGGAGTTATATTTTACCAGTCCCCAACGAAATTAGCCCGTCTCGGGCGTTCGGGCGGGCAGCTGTTTCCTACACTGCACAAATATGATATAAATACATGATTAAAACACAGTAAAATTAAAATATATTAATGAAGTTAATATTTTGATGACTTTATATTTCATAACTTGATAAAGACAAGCGCATATTTGTTGAAAAATAAAAAAAATGAGAACTGAAACCATTCATCGGCGCTGCGAAAACCTCGCTACGGACAAAACGCATATTGTTTATTCGTTATAGTATATGTTATGTGTTACTAATGTGAATTTTCTGTCTTTGTATATTTTTAATTTTCAAAAAAGTATAAAATTGGGTTAATTATATAGCGTGAATCCAATATGGCGGATGCTGCCGATAGATCGGTGATAGAACTTTCCCTTTAGTATACTTTATTCTATAAATATGATAAATTGGACATTTAAGTATAAAATGAAATTCATCTTCGATATCGTCTTTACACATTTGGCATTTACGACTTGCATAATCTAAATTTTGGTATCTGCCGGTTTCTACCGCTAAATTATGGGAGCTAACTCGATCAGAGGTGTGTTGAGATGTACGTGTTTATTGTCCTTTGCTTTGTTGGCTACTTACCGTTTTTATCTTCACCGGCATCTGCTAATCTTCCAATCGTTGCTCATATCCGTTAAACTGTTTACACATGACATCATACTTACCCGATTATTTTTTTTTTTATTGATACAAACACAAAATGGGTAAACACTGCCGATCAGTTGGTATACTCTGTTCGAAACTCTCCCAGGAAATCACTGAAATTTACCAGAACTCACAGTAATGTTTACATATTTTGCTGTCATCCATTTCCCCAATTATACTTCAAACTGCAGATGCTAATTGCAAATGTTATTACTAATATTATTTCCTAATATTGATATTTAATATTATATCCTAAATAATCTTTAACAAGATATAACACTGATTCATTTCAATAAGACGATTCATTAAAATTTGACTAAACTAATTATCTTCATGAAAATCTACAACAATAAGAAAATTATTATAATTTATATCAATTGAAATATTAAGTTCAAATAGTAATGCCGAAATTATAAATCCTAAAACAATCTACATCACTACAACCACTACCATAATTCGTATTCAAATTAGTCTCGTACGAACAATGACATAAATTTTAATGGAATACAATAAAATCATAATAAAAAGTTTCAGATCAATGAAACATATTAAACGATCAGAATAAAATACACGGAGAAAGAAAGGCAATTTCTGGTCGAATCAATATATCTTTATACGTACATACGAATTAAGTTTTGATTACGAACTTGTCACAATACACCGAGGCTTCGCTTAGTTTAGGATTCGCTCGGACTTGCAAACGAAATATCGTTATGAAAATCAATGTAATTACTACTAATAAACTAAATTTCCGTAAAATATGTGTTATTTTACTATTGAATTTATATCAACAAGGGTATTTCAGAAGTAATCTTAATTTAAATACTTATGAAATGGTCTAGATTTTTTTTTCAAAATTATCAAAATGTTCAAACCTCGCGTCGCCCGAACGGGAACAGCTGACAACAGTTGCACATCTTAATATTGTCCAAGCATATATTCCCGATTTAGTTCAGCAATCTACTGTCAAAAATCTTATATTTATTTGATCTGGGGATTGTAAATTATTACTTTTGGGCAGCGGGGGCGATCATACCCCGGTCCTTACGGTTTTTAAAAAAACATGCATGACAGGCCCGCACCTCTCGCCATTGAAAACAGCGGCGTCTCCTATTTTCGTGGTGTGTCTTTCATAGCGTAATCTCGTCGTTTCACGCTCTCGTTCTGGCAACATGGCGGCGCCCTGTGAGTCCGATAATTGCGTTTTTTTCAATGTTTGAATTTTTATTACAGAAGTTGCAATGTACCTAAAAAATATTGGATAGGATGTATCGATAGCCCAACAAACATTCTTTTATTATCTTTATTTTCATTTTGCGATGGAATATTCCTTTAATTCTTATAAATTAAAATGACATTACAAGATGAAAGAAGTACATTCATTGCTTTAAGCATGTTCAATGCATGTAAGGTAATGTTATGCAGTAGAGAATAACCAAATCATATAGAACCATGAGTGTAAAGTTTGTTTTTGTATAAAGTTCCTAATTTTTAGAAATCTGAGGAGTACCATTTTACTGAATACACTATCATAACTCAATGGTAACCAAAACAAAGGATATTACCCAATGGGTCCAAAAATTATGCGAAGCACTGGTTCTGAAGAACAAATTATTGTACCAATCATGGATAGATAATACTTCTAAATAAACATAAAGAATTCTAAAATGATACATGGTTGTGTAAATTCATGCGACTTGATATCCCTTTTTCCCCTCAAAGATTTGTTATCCTTGCTTGTAAATAAGCTAATTTTCCTGTTAAAGTTTCCAACCCTGACCAAAAGCCTACTACCATATGCGCAGGTCTCGAAAAGACGCAATGCCCGTTTGAGGTCTGAAACAATTGATGGAAATTAGTATACAGTGTAAGGCAGTGTTGTGGGCTGTTGCAGTGTTGGATGAGTTTGTAAATATTTTCAATTTTCATTTGAATTGAGTACTTGCAAAGGTTAATGAAAAAATGACAGTTTGCTTCTGGATAAATGTTTTTTTTTCACACTTCATTCATTATTAATTTTCAGGATAGATTTACAACATCAGGACAAAGTATTTTGTGAGTGTTCCAGTGATCCAGGAACAAAATACAAGCACAAGATTACAGAGACTCAGAATACTGTTCCAGCTGAGCCTCTCTCGAAGTATGCGAGGAGGAAACATCAATTTGAAATGCTTGGTATGTAATTGCTTTGAGTTTATTTATTTTGGTTTTCTCAAACAGAACTTTGAGTTTTTAATATAAGAATGTCTAAAGTAAATACATTATCAAAAACATCTGATAGTCATAAATCAGCAGTGATCCATTGCAGATGTCATTGATTTAAACATATTTTAATTCATGATGAAACGAATTGGGAACAAGCTATCCAATTGGGAACAAGTTATCCAATTTTGGATACCGTTGCATATATTGAGACATGCAGTGCTGTCAGGTGGAACTTTGCACCCAAGCGATAAAATACCATTTATAATGTAAAATATTTCACCTGTGAATAATGATAATCTATCTGAAGATGGAAGTTTCAGGAATAAGGTGAATGCAGAAAGTATAAGTAAAAACGATCAATTCATTGGCACTTAACGTAATCAACTGTCCTCATGTTTGATTAGGTCAAATAGTGTATGCTAAAGACAAATACCATGTATTCAAATTACTGATTGTAAACTTTAATGGCACTGTAGCCCGTATCTTTGCATATTTTGTTTTCTCAAATTTGCTTTTTATCCTGAAAGTTTATACACTATGTTGTTATGATAGAGGATAAAACATCTCATTACATGACCAGATAAGCCGTATCCATAGTTACGGTTATCAGTATTGAAAGAAAATGTTGCGACTAGACATTGGTGTGGAAGTCTTCTGTGTGAGACATAGATTTGTAAGTTTCATGCAAATTTGAGAGTTCTGACGGCAAGATAATTGAACATTATATCATCATACATGCTACCATATTCAAAACTCTACTCTGAGTGTTTAGGTATCGTTACAGTGGTCATATCACTTGAACTACCTTCGAGAAGCCATTTTAATGTGAATTCATTAAAATTGGCAGCTTGAAGGCAAAGTAGACACAGACTATGCATGATTGTTTCACCATTAAAATACATATGATCTCGGTAGGTTAAGAGATCTTACCTCAGGACTATGTTTATTGTTCAAAAGATACTGTATATTGCCTGTAATTGCTACAACAAGCCTTGAAAGCCTGGAATAAAGCCATTTCTCCTAAAAAAAACTTTGGAAAATCTATTTAAGCTTTTGAAAAGCCTGGAAAATGACTAAAACACCTGGGAAAAGCTCTGAATTCACAGCCCTTATGATAGTTGGTATTTTTTTGGCAGTTATTTGATGCAACACTAACTTGGAGTTACTGCACATTGTATTAGACTTTAAAATATCACTGTATAGTATCAATGTAGCAATAAATCATTACAGAGTGTGATTCAGGCCAATGAATTTGATATCATTCATTCAGATAAAACCTTAGCGTTTAGAAGTCTTATTATTTTCATTTGATTAGCTTATTAAACTGCTTAAATACCTTTTGCCTTAAGTTGTGGTCAGGAAATTCTGTAACAGTAAGAACCATGTGCCATTATTGACATTGGGGTGTGAATTTTGCTGATTTCTGTCTTGTTTGTCAGTAAATTGTCATCAAGTTGTTTAACCCTCGAACGACTTAAAGGGGGTCTATTGGACCCAAGCTGAATGCTTTTACCTGTAATACATAAATAAAATCATCTAATTTAACCTGTTTTTGTGTATGATCAAATTAACCATATTTACACAAGAAAAAATATCATTGATTGTTTATCTTTATTACTTACGAATGTACATGGTTTTATATTATTATTTTTATATATTTCCCACCAGGTGGGGTTTAGTGGACCCCAGCATTAAAAAGGTCACGGATGGTCACGAATATATTAGAACCCAATATTCATTAAGAAACTTCACGATGCCTTTCTTATATGTCTCTTAAATGATTTGAAATTATTATTGAATGAAAAATTTACCATTTTTGATTATGCCCAAAAAGTTTAAACAATGGTGTGTAAAATGATAATTGATAATGAGTCATTTTTTTTAAAATCATCCAAAATCAATCAAATTTGTTGCGTGTGTATAAAGCAATGTTTCAACTACAATATCACAATTTGGTTTTCAATCAAATGTTTTATATTTAAAGAATATATCTTGTTCAAAGAGACCCACCCTCAAAAACGAAACAAACTATTATTTTCGTCCAATTTTCTTGGTCAGGATCATTTCAAAATATGTATACTTCCAACGAATACAGCTGAGTAAGCATTGGTTAACATTTGTGAACTTTTTACACTATTTGTGTCAGAAATTCTGTGGGGTCTCATAGACGAGGGTTATTCAACATCCTTTAGTCTCTTGATCCGTTGACAACATTTAAATATCATCTTAAATTTCCGAAACATTGTATTCACTATTTTGAATTTTGAGGCATTCTATATCTATATAATTGTCAGAGAGTGTGCTATAGCCAGGCCATGAATAGAGAAGAAAGCTATTTCATCAAATATTACATTTTGAAATTATCTGTTATATTTACAGGTGCAGATGTTGCAGATGCAGACACATAAGAAAACATAATCATGTGAGTATAAAAGTTATGTATGGAATATGATATCTTCATGATTAAAAAGTAGTATTATGAACCTCTAAACTTGACCAATTTGGGCTTTTTATGATTTTATTTATAAAATATTTACCATGACGACATGATGATTTAATTAAACATATTGACTACCTATATGAAGTAGGCCCTATCAGGGTATTTTTGTGGAAACAAAATTCAGATGGGAATTCCCTATGCATATGACTGGTTTGTTTTTTACCCACAACACAACAAGGGAGGGGGGGATGACTTGTTATGTAGAGTAATCATCAAGTTTAGATGACGAAACACATTTGCCACATGTGAAGGTGAATCTACTTTATCTATGGTACTTTTTTTCACAATACTAGTCCATGTTATCATTTACTGTTGGTATTACTCATTCATGGGATACTTAAACCTAATCCGATTTCAAACATGAAAATAGTCGAGTAAATTGGTTTATAATGTCCCTACCTACTTAAATAGGGTTGTAGTAAAAAGGGCCGAGGTGAAAGTCAAAAGGGCCGAGCCATTTAGTCAAATGAGCCGTGTTCCAAGTCAGAAGGGTCGAACCCAAAAAGTAACATAGCAAAAATTTAGGTTTCATCTTTTTTATCCCACCGGTATGTAATACCGTGGGATATAGTCATCGCCCCGTCCGTCTGTCCGTCCATCCGTCCGTCTGTCCGTCCGTCCGTAATCATTTCGTTTCCGGAGCAGAACTCGAAAACCATTCATGATATCTTTCTGAAACTTTGCATGTGTATTACCCACCAACTGAAGTGGTGCCTTTTGATATTTTCAGATTTCTGAAAATTTTATTTTTTCTCGTTTCCATAGAAACGTGTTGAAGTTGGACTTTGTTCAGAGACAGGTTCGTTTCCGGAGCACATCTCCAATACCGTTCATCATATCTTCCTGAAACTTTGCATGTGTATTACCCACTAACTGAAGTGGTGCCTTTTGATATTTTCAGATTTCTGAAAGTTTTATTTTTTTTCGTTTCCATAGAAACATGTTGAAGTTGGACTTTGTTCAGAGACAGGTTCGTTTCCGGAGCACAGCTCCAAAACCGTTCTTCATATCTTCCTGAAACTTTGCATGTGTATTACCCACTAACTGAAGTGGTGCCTTTTGATATTTTCAGATTTCTGAAAAAAAAATTTGTTTTCGTTTCCATAGAAACATGTTGAAGTTGGACTTTGTTCAGAGACAGGTTCGTTTCCGGAGCACAGCTCCAAAACCGTTCATCATATCTTCCTGAAACTTTGCATGTGTATTACCCACTAACTGAAGTGGTGCCTTTTGATATTTTCAGATTTCTGAATTTTTTTTTTTTTTTCGTTTCCATAGAAACATGAGAGGGATGTTGGTTGTTGTTGATTTTGACTGCTTCTAGAGCAGAAGTCTAAAACCCTTAACATTCCTGAAACTCTGTAATACCCACTAACTGAAGTACGGTAGTAGATACACAAGTATCTGTAAAAGATGTGTTTTACAAATTTTGTGGAACCGGTGGGATATGTCATCTTCTGATGACTCTTGTTTAAATTTTTATCTGTGATATTAGATCTAATGAAAGGTCAAAAGAAATTAATATTGCCTGTTTTTAAAAAATAAATTTGTTTTAAAGATATTTCATCTATCCTTTTGTACCATGTTTTGATTAGTGTGAAAATATAGGTATTTTTAAAATACTGTGCAGGGATTGGGAAAGACACCTTTGACAATGGACCATTTTTATGACTTATAGTATTTCAAATGGGTTATGGGCCATTTTTTCATCCAATGTGCAAAATGGCCCATGGCCCCTGGCTTTCCCAATCCCTGACTGTGACTAATGAGTGATGAATCGATATATCTGGATTGTTTTCTTTATGTTATTAGTGTGTGGGTATCTACATAATGTCTTGACAATAATTATACCCCCGCTACGAAGTAAGCGGGGGTATATAGCGGTCATTCCGTCCGTCCTTCCATCCGTCCGGTCAATTTTCTCAAAAACTGTCAAAGGTACATCAACCAAACTTTGTACAGTTGTTAGCCATGTTCTTCCGATTGCGCACAGACAATTTTCAATTTCTGAATTTGTTGTCGTTTCCATGGAAACATCACTTTTTGGATTTAGTTTTATTGTGTTCAATGGGGACAAGTTTTCTCGGATACGGTTCAACCTAGGTGAATGAAATTTTGGTTGTGAGTACTCATGACCATACTCTTTATCCAGTTCGAAAAACCAGTTCCGAAATATTAGTTTTTACGGAGTTATGGCCCTTGAATCCGAAGTTTAACTTAGTACCAAAAGAACTGTGATGCTCCAATTGGGACAAGTTTTCTGGGAAACTATTACATCTAGGTGAATGAAATTTAATATGGAGGTAGTCCAAATGATACTTTTCATCAACTTCGAAAACCAGTTCCGAAATATTATTTGTTACAGAGTTATGGCCCTTGAATCCGAAATTTAACTTAGTACCAAAAGAACTGTGATGCTCCAATGAGGACAAGTTTTCTCGGAAACTATTACATCTAGGTGAATGAAATGTTACATGTAGGTAGTCCAGATCATACTCTTCATCGAGTTCACAGTCCAGTTCCGAAATATTATTTTTTGCGGAGTTATGAAGCCCTTGAATCTGTAATTGAACTTGGTACAAATTCTCGGTGTGATGCTCTAATGGGAAAAATTAAGTTACCTGAAAAATATTACATCTGGGTGAATGACAACAGTTAGTTCCTTAAATTATTTTGGACAACATTTTGATGCTGGAAGCTGTTTTTTAAACATAGTAACCTTCACAACTATAATTCTCAATGGACGGATAGCCATGCTCACTTTTTTCTTTTCTGTTGTTTTTTTTGTTATATCATCTCTTTTAATAAGCACAGACTGACTAATAATAGGATACATTTTACTTTAATTTCCAAACAGAACTGATTTTACATCAAATCCTTTGGTATAATAATACATACTTTGTTGTATATTGCTGTAAACAGTTTTGTCACACTTTACACACTGGACAGCCAGAGTGTAAGAAGTGAACATGTATGTTTAGGAGAAATGTACATCTATAGATACCATGACAGTATTAAATTGAGTTGATTTGTCATGACATTGAGTTCAGATACTTAACCCTTACGTTGCGTATATATATTTTACCCTTTTTAGCCCCTGTGGCGGAATTTACAGGCTCGCAGCTCGCAGCAGTAGTTTGAGCTTAGGCACTAACGAGCTCTGCTGGCGGAATTTCCAGGCGGCGATTCCGGTACCGTTTTTACGAAATATACCGCATCTACATGGCGAATACGGGCTATATACGGGCGTTGAATACAAATTCAAGTCGCGGCACCCGTACACAAATGGTTGCTTTATACCCGCATCTTCGAATTATTTTTTTACGATTTTTCTTTACTTTTCTATTACTTTGTAAAGATTGTCTTTAATTCGGGCCTTATAACATCATGAATTTGGAGCGCGCTACTGAAATTTTTATATGGACTTGAAGACCAGATGTTTGTCTTTACAATGATATAAAAAATATTAGAATGCGACCTATGGTTATAATTCTATTGTCATCTAAAGTTTGTCTTTATTTCCAGCTTCATGAAATCAAAACTCCTGAGCGCGCATATTGCGAAATTTATATGTGCTTGTAGATAGTTTATTCCTCTTTACAATGACATAAAAATTATTAGAATACGACTTATGGTTCAGAAAATATAACCAACCAAAGGAGAGTGACGCTACCCCGACAGTACCACGTGAATGGTCCCGACGCGCACCAATTTACTGGCACTGCTTGGTCCCCCCGGGACTGTGCTAATTACAGTACCGTTACCTCCTCGAGACCTCCTCGAGACCTCCTCGAGGGTGCCAGAGCCGAGCGCGCGTGGAACTAATGGGTACTAATGAGCACAGCATACACTAATCACCGCGGCGAACGCAATACATGTTGCGCGGTGTAAAGTTTGTCTTTATTTCCAGCTTTATAAAATCGTAAATTATTTCGCGCGCATGCGAAACACGTATGTACTTGAAGACAATTTATTCCTCTTTACAATGATATAAAAATTATTGGAATACGTCAAATGGTTCGCAATATATGAAGAGCGTAAGGAAGGCACCCCCAGTACTTAGAAAATTCATTTTTGAAAAACTAACTTTTTGCGACATCTGGCGCATCATTTGCCGCATGTTTATTTTTCGCTGCGCATATACATATGATACATGGAATTGAAGACAATTTATTGCTCTTTACGATGATGTAAAAAGAAAAAAAATGCGCAACTTCGTTCGGAAGCTATAGCGTGCCAAATGAAGGTACCCTCGGTACTTTGAGGCAACTTTTTGACTATCGCGCATATCGGGGCACGTGCCGCAACTTTAGTTTTTCGTGCGCATGTATAAATTTTATATTGAATCAAAGCCGAATCTTTCCTCTTTACCCCATGTAAGTTTTATGAAAATCGGCCACCCGGTTCAGCATTTATGGGTGTTTTTTTATGATGCGGTTCTGGCTGAACTTCCAATGAAAGCTCGCATTCACTTTCTCTGTCTCTTTGATAAAATAAAGAATATTTTATTTGCAATGACATGTATTACAATGAAATTACAATGCATTTATGTACAAATATACACAATATTTACCTGCGGTTGTGCGCAGAACAGCTTTAGGGACCTAACAAGGTATGTATATAATGTGTATATACTAGTCCACACTTCGGCTCTCTTTACTTTCAATTTTCTTCTTCTTCATTCCCTTCTTCATTTCTTTCTTTTTCCGTGGCAGTGATGTAAGCCCTGGAATAGTCAGTGGCGGTGTGGTACAGTTTGAAGCATGGTGCGGCGCACAGAGAAACATTACAATCTGTACATTCATAAGAAGACTCTCTGCCTACTCGTTTTTTCTTCCTTGCTGGCCCATTGCCTTCTTCAATCTGTTTTGCGAGGACGGCGCGTTTTGCCTTAGAGCATACCACACACATCCTTGTGACGTTTTTCTTCCTTCCGACAGGCTCAATCTTCGTCGGAAAGTGACGTCCATGAAGACGAGTGACACTCTCGTCGCTCGTGCTCGGCCGACCACGGGGACGTCTGCAAAGTGATGGAACTTGTTCCTTGTCCGCAAATGTTACTATATGTTGCGCCAAAGCCTTCCTGTATTCCCGACTTGTTTTTAGAGGTTTATCTTTGCTATATTCTTTATAAACGATGTAAGAGTTCAACATGGCAACGTTGAGAACGTGAAACCAAACCCGTTTCCACCACTTCAGGGTCTTCACTCGGAACGGCGTGTACGACAACATCTGGTCGGCCCGATCAACACCTCCCATGTACTTGTTGTACGTTGTTACAATGCGCGGCTTGAGAACTGGTTCCCCTGTTGCCCGGTTCTTCTTCCCTGTTTGTTCAAGTTGTGTATCTTCAACAGTAGACATGAGAAGCACTGATTTTCTATCTTCGTAGCGAAGAACGAGTAGGCCATGGTTGTGAGAAACTGTCATGTCCCCTTGCTTGGCTTTCTTTTTAGGTTTCTTGACTGAATCAGGAAGTCCCTTTCGATTGGCTCTCAACGTCCCCGTGGCACCTATTCCCCGCTCCCACAAATTTATGTACAGATTTGTGGACGAATAGTAGTTGTCCATAAAGATGTGATGCCCCTGTCCAACGTAGTCGTTCACCAAGTCCATGACTACATCATAAGTTTTGCCACCTTCAGAAACCGGTTCATTCGTTTTTCCAGTGTAGAGTTTGAACTTGCAAACGTATCCGTTGTGCGAGTCACACAACATGAAAGCCTTTATCCCATACTTCTTAGGCTTGTCGGGAAGATAAACTTTGAAAGATAAGTTACCTTTCCAGGGCACCATGCCCTCGTCGACTGAAATGTTTTGATGCGGTTTATACACTCTTGAAAAACGGTGAACTATCCGGTTATACAAGTGTCCCAGTTTATTTATTGGTGAAAAGCACGGGGTGTTACGGCCCGGCATCCTCCTGTTGTCAGCCAAGTGTAGGTAGGTTATAAGAAGCCAAAACCTGTCTCGGGGCATGCACTTGGCGAAGAAAGGCGTTGAGGTAACATCACTTGTTGACCAGTAATCAGCAAAGTTTCTCTGCACAACCAATGACATGGCAATTGTCATGGCTACAAATACCTTCATCTCTTCTGCATTAGTGTCTTGCCACTGTTGCATTCTTGAACGGGGTCTTAGAATTTTGTCCTCCATTGCTTGTTTGAAATATCTATTGGTTTCCGTTGCCATATCCTCATAGTCATCATTATGTATAAACAAATTGAAAAAGTCAATAGGTTCAGGGTTCTCAGGAAGTTCTATGAACTGGCGCAACCCAGTTTGACCAGTGAAAGGCAAGTTTACACGTGGCCGCGGACCATCCACCCACTCATCAAACGTCTGTGAATTATCATGATTATATTGTGGTATTTCGGCAAACTCCTCCTCAAAACCACTAAAGTCTTCTTCGGTGGAATTACCGGCGGCTAGAATCTTTCTGGCAATCTCTGTCTCTATATCACTCAGAGCATCTGTGTCACCATGTTCACTATCTATTACAGTGTCCCGATCATATGCATCATCACTGTCTAAACCACTGCTACCATCACTGTCAGTTGACTCCATATCAGAGGCTTCATCAGCATGGATCTCGTTGATGAAGTCGTCGTCGCTTGTAACGGCTTCAAAGCTGCGTGTCCTAGTATGCAACGTCCTAGGCCGTCGCAGGGCCTTGCGTCCACGTCCGCGCAGCATTCTGCTTCAACCTGTAAATGATTGAAAATGCGTTAGATGTATGCAACATATAACATGTGATTAGAGACAATAAACATACAGAGATAATGAATGTGAGCTTCATGGACGTTCATTTGCCAGTTTAAGAACCTCCCGGCGCATCTAGGACGACTGCGCCGCAAGCGCCGACGGCGCCGACGGCTTCTGACATCGCGCCGATTTTTCCGACGCATATGTCAAACGGACCATTTTCTGATTTCCTCGGCGACGTGTAGCACCGGGCGCGAGGCCCGGAAAATAAACTACTATGTCAGGGAAGCTCGGGTTGTCAGTTGCCGAATGACTTCTCTTTTCGAGAAGCAGAGCATCCAAGGAGCGGTCTCTCGAGGCGGAGCCCGGACCCATGGGAGCATACTCCCATGCTCTCCGGGAATTCCCGTCCCCGTCTTCCGCGGCGGACCCCGGATTCAATCGCGGGACAGGTTTCCCATGTTCTCTTTTGAGAACGAGAGACTCCGAGGAACAATCCTATGGGACGAACCCCGGATTCTATTGGGAATGGGTTCCCATGCCCTCTCGACATATATAGCAGAAACCTTCATACCTCGGAATGACACGAACCTTTATTTCAAAGTAGAAACAAAAAAATAATTTGCACAAAATGTTTGGGGGGTGGCGACCAAAAGCGGGGGGGTCCGCGCACCCCCCGGTAGATATTTATACTTGTGGGTCGGTCCCGAAGATGACGGACCACGCCCATGTTCATGGGAATTTTTTCTCATTATGTCATGGCGAATCCCGTCGGAAATTCCCCTGCTCACGAAAAAACTAATACCTAAAAAAGTAATTGTGATACAAAAGAACTTTGGTAATAAAAGTGGTGAGGAATCAAATTCTCCATCTGCTCAGTTCAGTCCGCTACACATATAAATAATTCTTCAAATCTTATTGAATGAAACGTCTTTTATTCAATAATGTAAAAGATAAAATAATAAATTCAATTCAAATGGTTTGGAAAGGTGCGCCCTCGCATTTGAATTTTAGAAATAAAAACCTTTCGCAAATGGCATCAGTAACAAAAATGTTCACGCATTTTTAGAAACTCCGAAAAGTGAAATATTTTCCTGAGAAAATATTCCCACGAAAAGGCTTTTCCCCGAGCGGCTGGTCCCGTACTCAAATATATTTTCACTTTTATGTTATAATTTTTTTTCCAAAACTGGAAACAAAATTCCGTCATGACAGTTGTTCATCGTTTATAAAGCTCTATATTTGCGTATCAAAAGAACAGTATTTTAGTTATATATTATCATACTTCTTCACTTATGCGTACATCAATATTGCGGCTCTTCGCGCATGCATAGTTCTTCCCAAAAACATGCGCATTATATCTGGAATTAAAGACAATGTTTTTCTCTTTACAATGATGTAAAAATTATAAAAATCGGACTTGCGGTTCAAAAGTTATGAAGTGCGAAAATTATACCTTTTGGCGCGGCGCTTTGCGCATGCAGAGTTCTTCCCGAAAACATGCGCATTATACATGGAATTGAAGACAATGTTTTTCTCTTTACAATGATGTAAAAATTATAAAAATCGGACTTGCGGTTCACAAGTTATAAAGCCCGTAATGATGGTATATGCTAAGAGCGCCACTTATTCAAAGCCGAATATCACCTTCTGCGCGACACCTGGCGCATCAAAAGTTATTGCCGAAAATACACGTATTTTATATGGAATTGAAGACAATTCTTTTATCTATATACTGATAAAAAAATTATGAAAATATCCCAAGTAGTTTCTTAGAAATAGAGCGCCGAGGCATGTTGGGGTAAATGCGCCACATGTATCAAAATTCAAAAGTGCGAAAGTCGGCTATCTCTGTGCGATTGCTGTATTTTCAGTTATGTTAGCGCAATTGCGATTTTTATATGGGAATAAAGGCCATTCTTTCCTCTTTATTTTGGTATAAAAAAAAATGAAAACAACCAATTGGTTCATATGATACGAAGTGCGAGAGAAAGGTAGCTTATCGCAATATCTTCCCGTAATTAGAAGCTATCTGCCCATGTGGCGAGATGCGAGACAGATAAGCATAGGCTATCTGCCCATGTGGCGGGATGCGAGACAGATAAGCCTGTACGGGCCTATCTCACCCCGGGGCAGTGCAGACACTTAGGTGCTAATTAGCCGCCGGGCAGTGTAGCCATCGGAGCGAAGCAGGACAAAATTGGCCTTTTGTAAAGCTAATTATCGATGCGTTACGGGTCAACAATGCACACGCAAATTGGTGTGAATTTTGCTGGACGTTCTGACCAGACACTGAAGAAAGTTTTATTCTCATTGCGGGCTGCGAGGCATAAATACAGCCATTCTCATGCAGCGAGTCGCGGAAACAATCGACTCGGGACCCGGTATGGAGGCTAGCCCAGTACATAGACAGGCGTGAATTCTTCTAAGTAAGCGATCCGGGATCCGTACTGGAGTACCTACGAATCGCTTATAGCCCGCCCGGATTATTCCGTCGCCCGCATGTTAAGGGTTAACAAGGAAAACAAACTTACTTAGTTATGAAATTATATATCCAATCACTTCAACAACAAAAAACATAGCACAAACCAAGGATTAATTTTGGAATTGATTGGGATCACTTGGCTAGTAAGCATATTACAACTATCAAATGTAGGTTGAATACAATGAATATATAATTTTGTTATTTTCAGCCCTTTTTCCTATGGGCTATGTGACCATTTACTTCAGCCCTTTGACTTTTTCACTCGGTCTTTTTTACTTTTCTTATCGGCCTTTTCATCCTTCAGCCCATTTGACCAGATCCCCTTAAATAAAGCATTTTGATTGATTACGGCTTACTACCATCAAGTAATAAATAGATTATTAAATGAACCTTGGGTTAAAAAAATGTTAAGTCCTAGGTCACTTACATACCAGACTTTAGCTTGAATTCATTTCAAAGTTTACCAAAAAGTCACTAACTTGCCTTTAACAACAATTCATATCATCATTGGTTTCACAAAACTCATTGACAAAGTACTGCCGGAAGTCGTGGACTTAATGAGGTGGAAACGATTTTAAATCCATGATGAATAGGACATACTTATCAACATTCAGCCTAGGGAAGACCACATGAGACTAAAACTGATGAAAGTTTTCTTTCTATATCAAGACCTTTATTTTCATTATCAAGACAATTTGTGTATTCTAGTTCAAAATATGATCTGAAAGCTTTACCAAGTTTATATGTTTAAACTGTAGCAACCCTGAAATAACCATCTACCTTTGCAGTATAACAGTGAATGTTTTTAATGTTTTATTCATTTTGTCCCTTCAGTCAAAAGGAACTGCGCCCCAACATGAATATCTCTTTGACAGCAATGTTAATGACCCAGGAACAGAGAAGAAACAAGAACCCTCTCCTCTGAACATTGTATATTGGATAATATAACATGATATAAATGTTTAGATTGTGATTGTATTGTAATGCTCCAATCTACAGTACAATTGAAATACTGTTTTTGACGTGTAAAACGCCCTGACACGAATACAATTATGAGAGAGGGGCGCTTGCTAATGTAGTGTGTATTTCCTTCACACAAGTAAAATGTTTTGAAAACTTGATTTTCAAAATAACATTTCAAACATTAAAAGACGTAAGAGGAAAGTAAACACAAAGGCTTGGAGATGAGCTGCTTATTACGTTTTGAGTTATATTCATTCAGGGAATTTTTATTTTATATCACGTTAAGTTCTCCAGTTAAAGTACAGCTGTATATAGATGATAGAAAGATAGAGCAGGCATAAAAGACCATTCACTTAAAATCCAATTGATTGAACGTATATATTTACAAATATGAGAATTTGGTATAAATGATTTCTGAAACCTATTTGTACATTATGTTAGCAGTGGGTGCTAAATACATCGAATACGGTAATGGAGTTGTTTAAATGTATTCCCACAATTGTAGATTACATTACGTGTTCCTTCAAGGGGTTCTTCCACGTGACCCAGTACCTTATCGTGGTGTGGAGGTTTGTGTGTCTCTCAGACCTTAAGAGCAGGATCAGTACAGGGAGAGTTCTGTCAGGGTATTTTTTGTGGAGAATAAAAAAGAGGGGACATTCCTGTTTATACAGTCAAATCTAAAGTCGTTATTGTAGTGATGTGCATAGAGCAATCTGAAAAGGTCAGAGGGTAAAAGTAAAAACAAAAATAATTTAGATTGTTTTGATAATTGCTTTCTGAATATATTTTTCAAATTGGAAAATCATCTCAATTACAAATACACATTCTCATTAATTTACTTTGGGCTTTTGTATGAGAAGACTGTTTTATTAATTTAAACATATAGTACAACATGCTTACAGATTTAGCATGGCGGTCTTTGGTTGAAAAAGTTTTAAAAATCCAAGTGTTATATTATCATAAGTCAGAAAGATAAAACATTATATATAGATGCCCTAGCTGTGTGATAAAAATAACCAAAAACTAAATGCATTCTTACAACAATTGTGATGACTCACTTTATATGATTATGCAGATTTATTATTTATTAGTTTTCAATTGCTTTACATGTTGTTAAATAGGGCAGTGAATGTACAAACCTAATGTGACAGCAAATACGACAACTTAAAGTCAAAATATACCTATTACTATTGTTAAGTTGTTATTTAAATTCTGTTTTTAAAGAATTATTCTGTAATATTATCATGCTCCTTATTTTGTGTCCATTTACTTTCCTAATTGAAACTTAAGACATTAAGACATTGCATTATTGGTGATTTTGCAGTTAAGTAGAGATTTGAGGGGATGCCAAGTAGCACAGGTTCTAGTTCCAAGTATGAGTTAATGAAACGCTATGTTTATCTATTCATATGAATTTGTTATTCTTTTGGTAAATGATTTTAATGATGAATGCCATATTTTAAATGTATCTTGATATGCAATATAATGAAATAAATAATTGTTCAAATATAAATGTCTATGTTATTTGTTAACTAATTGTACCATAAATGAATTTAGATGAGTGTTTCTTCTACCATAACATTGTTTGGTTATAAGAATAGGATCTGGTGAGGATCCGGGGGGCGGATCCATGTATCCTTGCCTTTTGAGATACTGTTGAGGATCCGGCGGCGGATCCTAGTATCCACACCTCATGAGGATCCGACAAGAGATCCGGGGGATCCGGGGGAATATACCAATATTTTGACCAAACAAGGATCCGGTGAGAGATCTGGTGGTATCCGGGCGGATCCTGGATATGGCAAGGTATATGCCGTCGGATCCCTGTATCCCAATTAAGGGGGGATCCGGCAGGATCCGGCAAGATCCGCCAAGTCGGATTCCACCCCTTTTTGTCCTGTGTATACTGTAACGCATAATGTCAAAATGAGGTATGCTGAATCTTTTAAAGAAAACTTTCAGTATGGCTATTTAACAAAACTATCGAATTGTATCTTGCTTTTCCATGGTGTACAATATATTTCAAAGCTCAGAATCGCAGTTTAATAGCTTTAATTGTCCCATTCTCCATAACATTGAACAACTGTTACACAAGGCAAATTCGACTATGTAGATCTGAAAAAAGTCTTTATTTCTATAATTTAAAATATAACGTTGTTACATTTGGGATAATGCTAACTTCAAATGTATAAATTCTTGGACATTTCGGGCCGAGTCCCAATTGGAATTCGAACCTGACGAGGCGTAGTGGTTGTCTGGTAAGCTGTTGTTACGGACGGTGCTGGCGATAGTTACTTACCCTGGGGCGTGGTTTCGAATCCACCAAGGGACTCATTCCAAAAGGTATAAGAATTTGTACTGTTGAAGATAGTGTTATCCCAAATGTGGCCATGTTATATTTGTTCACAATCTAAATGGCATGTATTTATAATTCAGAATATTTCAATTGCTCATATTCCGAAATATTTCGGAACCCATTGCTGAGGAAATGTACCATATAATATCGTTCTGGTTACTTTATTTCAGTGATTTATCTATATGTTTCATTAGCACAAGGTACACTAAATCAAAGGACCATCTACCTGTATTGGTTCATAAATATACTTATGTTGCAGGAAACCTGCAAAGGTTAAACCTTACTACAACTGATATTGGAGTTGGCAAACTGGTCAAGATAAATGTAGGTTTCATATATACATACTGGCATGGAATGTCATGCCTTTTTCTTACAATCTTAAATTTACTTATTTTTTAAATGGCACTTCTATCACTGACATGACATTAAACAGTGTTCAATTAAGGACCATGTCTAACTTAAAACAATGTCACCTCTAACTAGAATTTGAAATTGCTTCTGAATCTCAAAATTAATTTTCATTTTGTTTTTATTAATTTTGTTTTCATAAAACATAGGCATGTACTATGGGAGATTATACGTCAGTTGAAATCTATTGTGTGGTACCTCAACACTATTGGAGAAGATACAGGGCTAATGGTGGAACTAATATGCATACAACTTAATTAATTAACTAATAATCTTGTTAACTAATAACTAATAAGCATTGCTCTCTAGAGGACAATTTCATTGATTATTCACTGATTTTGATTGATAATAAGTTTGATCAAAATAAAAAGGTATTTTCATCTTAGTCAATTATTTTTGCAATTTGTAAGTCCCCTGCTCCTGGAATCTGGAGACTGTCCGGACTAAATTCGAGTTCCTGGAATGTTCACATCACTGCACTGAGCACGCTTGACATCAGCACCAAGTTTGTGCACCTGGACCGTAATACGGGCTTTGAGTTCCAGATCAAAGGACGGCCGATTGCAGGTACAATGAATACACCATTTCACTACTTGACGGATACTAATTCCAGTACGACAATCAGGCTATGGTAGCTCAATAGATAAGATTGCTGATTAACTATGCTCCAGAACTGAAGGTTGTGGTTTCGATTCCCGTGTTGAATGGAAATATTTAATGAAAATTAAAGAAGACACTTTCAATTGACTGCTCATCTTAGGAAACCAAGTCAATACTCTTGTTCGTAAACACATTTTAGCGTAAAATGAAATCTTCGTTTTACAGGTGCTTATGTGTTGACTTTAAATCTAAGACCTAATGTGAGATATTTGATTAAATCAAAGGCTTACACTATCAAAACAAAAGTATGACGACAATAGGCATGGCGTTACAAAAGGTTTATATTGCTCGATATAAATTTTAACAGAGTATGATATACTCAAACATATATTTTCAATTACTTTTCATTTTCATCTCAGGACTAAAGGCAACTATCATCCTGACTATACCATCAGCAGAATCGATAAGTTCAGTTGACGATATCCAACTCATCGACTCTCATGGTTCTGAGATGGCAAGATATAGTGATGTTTCCGTAATACCAGGGCGAGCCAATTCTTCACAGTACATGTATAGGATTCAGTTCCAGCTGCCAACAAAGGTCAGTTATCAATTAAAAACACTTTCATGAATGTTGAACGTTCTGGTGATTACAGTGAACCTTTGTATTAGCTTTCCCATGAACTGACTTGCCTATGGAATCCCGCAAGGGACTCGTACCGAAAAAAGTACGAGAACTTGTTCTATACATAAAGTGTGATCTCAAATATAGCAATGCAACATTTGTTCACGGTTTAAATGACATGTGGTTGTAACACATTCACAATGTGTCAGCTTACATATGTCAGAGGAGTATAAAAATAGCTTAACAACCACTTGTTTGACCTCCTTTATAGCGAGTTCACGGTGGCCGAACAGGTAAGCTATTGGTATAGTCAATGATGGCGGTCTTTGCCTTACTCGGAGAGCGTTGGTTCGAATCCTACAAAGGACTCGCCCAGTATAAGTACAAATAATATTGCAGAAAGTGTGATCCCACATATAATAATGTTACATTAATTTTGTTAACGCCTAGTGGTAACCAACAGTGTTTGTTCCAATTGATATTGACATGTAACAAGTGCATGTCTTCATTGCACTAAAAGTTTTTACTCATTCGAGAATAGTTTAAATCGGTAACAACACCAAAACGTATTCTATTAGTAAATCTAGTATGCAGTTATTTTCAATGAAATTCATTTTTATTCATTCCATTTTTAGAATGAACAATGAGTTAAACATTAATATAAACAATAAAATTAAATTTTAGCCTCTCTCAGTAAAGACATGTCACTATCCTTTATTTTCCCAATAAGAAATATAATGATTATAAGTATTTCTTTTTAAAGCAATTCCAAGTTGCCATTTGGGGAAAAGATTCCTCAGGAAATATCTTCACAAGACTACAGACAAGAAGGATAGTTCCTGTGGCGATAGGACTGGAGATGATGCCAGTAAATGGTAACTATACTTTTTTATCATCAACACAATCTAAATATTATCCAATGTGAATATATGATGAAATACATAATGTTAAATTTATTTAAATCATTTACTATGCGGACAATATTTAGCTGTTCTATAAGTTAAACCACCTTATCTGATGAAGTAAATAATGTTAAATTCTTGGAAATCATTTACTCTGTGGAAAAGATTTAGTTGTGCTTTAAGTCAAACGACCGTCCTGGCCCCTATCATAAGAAATTATTATCAACTCTTATCATTATGGTATATTTGTTGTGAAAGATGGTAGTCATGAAAATATATTTATCATCATCCCTCGATTTTGCATGTGCATGTAAAGCTGAAAAATGAAGACAAGAACTAAATATTTGGTTAAAAATAACGTTTGTGACAATATTTTTCGAACAATTGTAATATTAAAAAAAGAAATTATTTGTTCAAATCCAAGACAAAAAAGGAGCTGTTGTCCATAAATCGGGTTCATTGAGGGCTTACTTCACAAATATTATTTTTAAACGTTCATTCATTAAACTGAGAAAAATTTCTGTTTTTTCCAGACACTCTGTATATCAACGAATCGGTAACGGTCAACTTTACTGTCACTAACGAAGGGGACGCGCCCTCCAATATCACAGTCACTATTGAGGATGATAAACACTTTGCCCAAAAACCGTTAAACCATACTTTTGAACTGGGTCCTCGAGAGAATGCAACTGGCATATTCAGCTTGGTTGCTGGACCAAATCCAAATGTTCTTGTGTATGTATTATTTGTTATTTGCTCAGATATAAAGGATATTTTGTGACGAATATAATCATACACTTGTATATACCGTGGACCAAATATAGAACATGTATCTTATAACGCCTTTCAAAGATTCCCCATGAAAAAGTCAACATCTTCTACTGTTTGTTTAAAATAGTTTAATGTTAAAACTTTCCAACTAATGTTTTTTAAAATATGATCCATTTTGTTTGTCATTTGAAGAACTGCAACTATCACAGCGACAGCCAAGTCCTCAACGGGAGATAACTCTCAGTTTGAAATAATCCGGCTATCCACTAAGAAAAGGATCCATAGGGTAAGAGTTAAAAAGAAAACAATAGATACTACACTATATAGTTTACTTTAAAGAGAAAAGTATTTGCAATAAATATTAAAACTTTTAAATAAAATCTATGTTTTAGAAGTTTTATAATTGTCAACTACTTCTGTCGGAGAAAGTCGATTGCGAATGGCTATGATAGACACATGTTGTGTAAAAATGTACTCTCAATTACATACATCACAGTATACTGCTTTTACTTTCGTGTTAGTTTAAATACACTTAGGGAAATGAAATCGCATTCAACACTGGTAATTGGCCAGAAACGATGGCATTAAAGTAAAAACATTATAAAATGGAGAAATGTAATTAGTAAAAGATGTTATCGACATTAATAACTTTCTTGGGCTTCACTTTATTCACGCAGCATTACTGTAGGACATCACAAAGCAAAGCGTCTTTTTACTCTCCTATATTGCCTAGATAAGGGAATTCCAAAACAACTATTTCTTATAGACATGTCTCTAAAAACATAAATAACTCAAGTTTTAAAATTCAAACAACGTTGGCTTTTGAAAATATGGTGTAACTCTGTTTCGGTCGTATTTATCACGTGTGGATTGAACTATCTTGTATTTTGTTTGTTGACGTTTCTTTTCCGGTTGAGTGTAGACAGTCAGGTTATTATAACTCCTATTCTAGACAATAGAATGTATTGTATCAGTATGCATACGTCATGTTATTATTATTTTAATTATTATAAAAGTTCTAGTAAGCAGTAAATATAAACACAATACATCAACATCAAATAAAGTCATATAATTGATCTATCAGATGCAATATCGTTTTAAACCAGCGTGCAAGTCCTATCCTCATCTTTAGCCTACAGATAATATAAATCTTCTATGTTACATCACTTCAATGCCTAGCATCTGTGATTTACCCAGTATACAAGTCTTTTCTGTTATCATCATCTATAATGTGAATCCAGTAAATAACATCTATCGATGACTGGCATCTGTGACTTACCCTATATGCAAGTCCTTTATCATATCATCACCTTTAATTTACAACATCAGTGCAACATCACTTCTATGACTGGCATCTGTGACTGACCCTGTTTGCAAGTCCTTTATGTCATCATACATTTAGCCCACAGATAATGAAAGTCCCGTGTGTAACATCACCTCCATGACTGGCATCTGTGATGAGACGATGGTGGACCCCTGTGTGTGCAGTCAGTACAATTGGACAGCGACCGCTGAGATTTGGGATACGGGATTCGGACTCTACCAAATTACATCATCAGTCAAAGGCAATGAAAAGTTCACTTTAGAGGCATTCACTGAGGGACAAACCATTGATAATGGAACAGTAAAGGCCATAGTTTCGTGAGTGTTTAAATTTTGAACTTTATTAACCAATAACGTATCTGAACTATCATTTCAATGAATGTATGTACAGATTTTACAGACATTACAGAAGTTGCAAGAACGACGATAAAACGATGTTCTATCGAAAGTCAGCTTCTTTATTGCAAGTGAGATAGTTTGATTCAAAATTTCAACGAGCTAGAAAGCTTATCAGTAAACTTTTCTTTGCTATTAAAATAGATGATAGATTCGCGTTTCCATGAATGTAAATTTATTTTAATTTGATGCTTGAAGTTGTGGAAATGTGTCACGATGTGTATATTAAGTTATATTAAGTTATAAGTTATAACATTTAGTGGAGGGTTACATCGTAATTTATCAGACCCGCGTTAGTGTTTATCGAAAGAGCCGTAGGATACATTATTTTTGTAAAACCAGTAGTAAATAAATTCATTTTTTTTATTTATCTAGTTTTATATATTATGTTATTTATTTGTTTCTAAACGGATGTGCTAGACAGCTGTCAGTAAGCAAATCGAATGTGACGTCATGTATATATATGATGTCAAAGGAACAATAACAATACAGGATGAATATGTGTTAAGTAAAAATTCATGACTTTTTTTGTTCATATGTGCGCACATGATTTATATGTCAGCGTTTATGCTATACTCAATGAATAATAGAGCAATGAATCATGAATCAATCACAGAGGCAACTGCTGTAACCAAGTGACGTATATCAACGTTGTGGACATGGCGAGTAACACTGGACAATGTGAAATCAACCCCTCACCTGGTATTGAGATCACTTCAACTGAGTGTAAACCTGAACCAAACAATCATAAGGTATGGTAAAAGGGGCAATTCCATATAAACGGAAATTACAATTAATAATGATGATGATGATGATGATGATGATGATGATGATGTCAATTTCTTATATTCTCTGTGGGCATTGGTCACTGGTGGTACATTAAAACCCAGAAGGAATTATATTTTCGATGCTGCTACTAAGCTGTTAGTGTGACTGTAGAGGTCTGTATTTCAATTGTTCAGGTACTCTTTTGTACAGCTTGGTGCAATTTGAATGACATATACCTTGTCCAGTATATACGGCTTAATCCTCACACCTTTGGTGTCTGCTCTTGGATTCGAACCGGGGCATGTGTCAGGCACACATGCAACCACAGCACTACACTTCTATGTGATATTTCCTTTCATTCGTACATGTATGCATTTACTGACGTCCTTGGTAAATTGTATACAAGCGGGGTGTTGAATGCATTATAAAAAACATCATCAACATTAATATGCAAACAGGAACTGGTCTTAGAGGGGGTCGTTACACAAAACAACCATAGCACTAAGGTTAACCTTAGTGCCACCCTTTAACATTGTACTTAGATTGCCTTAGTGATTTAAAGTTACTTAGGGCTTTGTACCACGAGACCCTGGGCCTTAATAAGGATTTCATATTTCCAAACAGCTTTTGGGAGGTTGCCGGAGTGCTTGAATGTTTTGTTGTTTAACAAATACTGTATGATGACAGATAATGCACATGTATAGCTATAATTTCTTACGCTTTTGTTTTATCAAGCAAGTGTGCTCATGTATCTGTTTGTTTCTTGTTACAGTTTCCACAAACCACTTTGACCATAATAGCTGTGGTTGCTGGCTCCTGTGCCGTGATTGTAGTGATCATCATCGTGGCAATTGCTTGTGTTGTGACTAGGAGTCGCAGATCCAAGATGCTTGACAGCCCCAGGAGAAGAAAATAGAACCCACGTTCCACCATTCTCTTCCCAAAGAGGTTACTCAATTCTGTTCTTCAGTCATAACCCCCGTTGCATATGGGGCATAGTCTCGCAAACTTTCCTGTTTGTGAAAGTTTGCAATCCCAGCAATGTCCTTATATTTATCCAATCAAATATCGTTTTACATCAGTAACCGACAGATATGTGCGCATCGCACAGATGGAGCAACTCTGGTCATGTCAACAGTTACGGAAACAACGTCGCATATTGCACAATTAACTTTGATGCAACTCATCAGGATTTTCTATTTCTAACCAGGAATGTGCTACATAACAGGGGTGAAGAAGGAAGAAATGAATGGAGTTAACTGTGGGTAGAAAATGACGTTACACAGAAACAAAGACCATCAAGTAATAATCACATGTCACATTGAATCAGATCCATAGATCGTCATTGCGTTTAATTTACGTTCATATTGATACTATCACTGGCCAAAATGTTCCATAAGTTTAACTTTGAAAGCATTGAACAGTATAACCTCATTCATTTCCTTTTATCTGTAACCTTGCGTTTTCCAAGATTCAATACAACTGAACTCAACATATTGAACATTCATATTACCAACTTTCCTCGTAAGGCATAACCCGCACCAATCTGTATCATGGTGACATGTACGAATTATGACTTACGGGGGAAGTTGTCATGTTACATGTACTTTTAAATTGTCTGTATCGCCTGATGTTAACCATGCACAACTGATTTATACAATATGTAAAATAGCTAAAAGACCAAGCTGTTATTGAAGTGAGATCAATGAATATAGTACATTTATATCCACACACACATTCCAATTTAGAATTATGTAAAAGAGTTTTATGTGAAATTTAGCCATTAGCAATTTAGTTAGCACTACGTTTATCACTATAGAAACGAAGACTAAGAACCAAAGGTATTTTTAATGAATAAGACATGAAATGCACAATAACTATTATTATCATATATAATTTTAATAAATATGTATCGTGATGAACTTTTTGTGTTCGTCCATTATGTTTACCAGTGTGTCTGTACTGTGTGATAATATTCTTTATAATATACACAAAGAAAAAAGTTAAGCACCCCCTGATATTTTCATATAGCTGAATGTCAGAAACAAGTAAGCTCTGCTATGACCCTAAATTAGTCTGAGATTATTTTCTTCAGATAGAACAGCCATCTGGCAAGACCGAAACGCAACAATATGGACATGAAGCTGTTATCATTAATAGTGATGAGGTAATGTTTACACCGGAACTGTTTCAAAAGTATGGAGTGAAACAAAACACATTTTCATTGGTATTGTCACTTCTAAATGTTCTTTGTAGACCCTAGTGTACATGTTCAATAAGAATGATCAGTATATGGTAGGACCGCCACGTACCCGAATGAGCTCCCGTTAAGTTGCCCCTGATGGTGACCAAATCAAGCTTGCAGTCATGAGACAGTCATCCCCATACCGTAACAGAGCCACCTCCATACGCAACAGTTAGCTGGGGGTATAAACTGTCATAAATATCACGCCTGCTTATAACTTTTTTCTTTGTGTATATATTATTTGTGTCACATTGAAATAAACACATGTTGTTAATGGGAAGGCGAATGTATTCGTAGTATATTTGAATATGATATATCATGAAGGAATTCTTTTTTAAATATTCAAATGACAAGTTAAACCATCCTGGACTTGATTAAATGATTATATTTACGTACTTCTTTTTTGAGTTACAGCTAATGAAGTTACAAAATGTGTAACGTTTCAAGATCCTCCAAGGAAAGAATAACATTTCATAATGTGTTCGTTTAAGTCGCCTACGCAGAGTAAAGAAGTTATTGCCCTCATTCTTTGATTGATATATGCCAATCTAAATGCTCTGTAGATGATGAATATCCTTAACTTGCCAAATTTGAATTTTAAAGACATAATTTCCTATTGTGTTTAATATTTGATAATAAACGGTTTGAAACGTGTAACTCAAACGCATACCGGTACTTTTCGACAAGATATATGATAAAGGATCATGGGAAAGGAGAGTTCCTGCTGCAGTATACCTTCTTAATATGAAGTAATATGTAACATGACCTTCTTGGGAAGATGTCCCGCCTTGGCACAACTCCCCAGGAAGCTCCCCCTGCCGCCTCTACCGAAGGTCCATTGTTGGACAAAAACCTGAGGGCCCAGCCTGGCAATGCCCGCCCCATGTTAGTCTAATCTTAGTCTAGTCCTTGCCGAACACCATGCCGGACTTTTACCTGTGACAAGCCATAGTGGCAGAAACAATGCGAATTCCGTGATAGTTCGAGCGAGCTGGCGGTGCCATACCGTCGCTATACTATCCGGTGCAAGACCGAGCATGGGTATATCCCCATCCCTCACCTCAAACTGGACCCTCACTCGGTATGTACCAAGGTAGCACAACCAGCGACAACCCATCAAGCATGGCAGCCCAACAAGACACTAAGCCACAATGACGAGAGTTAGTAAGATAAACGCAAGCCCGACACTGAGGTTCAACGAAATTGCCCTGCGAAAATCCTTCAGGCGCGCTGATCCTCCTGGCACTAACATATCACCTGCACCAGCCCTCCTGTGGGGGTAGTTCATCCGGAGTGGATGGCGGGCGGTGACCTTGAGGGTGCAGAGGGTGGGCGTGGATGAAGAGACGTTGCGTCTGCTGTTCCATTCAGAACAGGAACCCTGGCCTAATCTGAGAAGAAAACGGCCGACCCGAACTCCCCCACGTCCTCAATCATGACAAGAGCGGGACAGTGAGGCTGCGGACGAAGCCGTGATGGAGGTTTGACCCCCCCCCCCCTTCTTGTCAAAAACGGAGTCGGTGACTATTGCCCATGTAGTCACTGCACAGCTCCTGAAACGCAAGAAATAGTGGGAGAGAGAAAGGTGGCTGAACAAACTACAAGAACTAGTCAAGAGAGCAGAAAATGCGTAAACGCACAGAAAATCCCAGTTCTCAATCAATAAATTGTTAATCAATTAATCGTTATTATAACTTAGCTATCAAATGTGTATATGTAAATATATGTATAATTGTTACCTGTGTACATAACTTGTATGGTTTATGACATACTCTTCTCTATGTCACTGTTGTGAATTATGAGAAATAAATTCTGTTCTGTTCTGTTCTGCTATGTATGTATTTGATGTATGTACACCCATGACATCATTCAAAAGTCGGTACGCATTGTTATGCGCCCTTCGTTCTGTGACGTCATTATATAAGTAGCTTGGCAACGTCATAAAGACCCCATGATGATCACTACATCATGTGAAACCGGTCGGGGATTCAAAACATTTCCAAACTGTTGTTTTTGTTATAACCATTGCATCTGTGACTAAATTCATGACCTGTTCATGAGTTTGTTAATTTGAAGGTTTATACTTTGTTTTGCAATAACACTTATCACATTACTGCAACACTTGGACTTTCATTTCCATTATAACGGATCTTATGTTTTGACACCAAAACACCAACACAGGAAAAAAATGGTGGAATCCGCTTGCCGGATCCCTCCGGAAACTTCCGGATCCGCGTATTGGGCGGATACGACAAGGCGGATTTCACTACTTTTTTCCTTTGCAAAGCTATTGTAATTGTAATTCGATATTGAAGTCGGACTTTTTTTTTTTAGTTGCCAAATATAATTTGGTAAGCTCTGGGACATGTTTTTTGCTAGGGTTATTAAAAGAGGATTGGTGGTTCTTATATCTTCTTATAACTTCTTCATTGCATAGACAACGTTTCAACATAGGTTCTAATGTCGTAAAGTATGTTGTCATGCTAGGCGTTAGAACCTTTGTCGAAACGTCGCCTGTGCCGAATAAACAAGGTGCTTATCCATAACTATTATTTTCATTCTTCATCATACCATCTCCTAGAACGCCACTCAAAGAAGTCAGTTCACAATAGGCTGATGCAAAAGGTGATGGCTGATTGAGTGCGGTTGGTCAGAACATAAAGACAAGGGTTGCAGAGAATGAGACAACCTAAATTACACAATAATTTCACTGAGATGTACAGGAGAGTAGGTGACCTGACACCGGGTTGCCGTTGTAGGTCGTCGAAGAAAATACAAACGAATCAGACCTTCATTTTCTTATTTTTTATTTCAATACAAATCACAAACATTATTGGAAAATAATCGGTATTGTATTTCCTTGAATACGTGAACATTTCAAATGTATAAAATGATATTTAAAATAGAGCCATTGATTCTGTAGCTCAATAGGCTTTAAACAATAAACTACACATAAATTTAAAATGTAAATTGTCCAGGAGAATTTATCACAGGTATAACAAATTTGTACTTGAGAGAAAGATTAAAGTATTCTTTTAGCTTGTGACCCCTGTGCCCCTATTTTGGGTCATGGGGTCACCAAATCTACAAGAGTCTGTACATAGCAGTTCAGCTCTCTAGACTTCTTCGAAGAAGATGAACATAGGTTTTAAGGTTGTGACCCCTGTGACCCTATTTGAGGTCATGGATATGTGTCCAAATTGATCATATTAAGTTAAGTTAAGTTAATAAATGTACAAATACCATTTTAAATTAGTTCGTGTATTAATATTAATAGATTCACACTTTGTTACCATGCTATGACAGTAGAAAACAATCCAAGCAAAGGTGATGCGGGAGCTCAAAGGTATACATGCAAGCTTGAACCAGTGTTCAAGGAGAGGATTTGCTTATATAAGAGATTTATTGGTTTGAAACATGAAGGAAAGGTTTCTTAAATTACGTTTTCTTTCTTTCTCCTTTTGCGAAATAGAAACAGAAATGTGAGAGACACTTATTTTGGTGCCGAAATGGAGGAAGACGTACATCAATCCCAATGGATAATATACCAAATAACGGCGGGTAATTTAATGAAATCAACTTTATATACACTTTCATAAAACCAAACCGTAGCAATTGGTAAATTAGAAAATCTGTTATGTTGAATTTGATTAAAATGACTTATAGAACGAATTTCACAGTACATGAGAACTATATTCAACTAATGGACATCAAGAGGATAAATTGGTCATTGAACATAAATAACTTAACAGCAGCTGAGTTATGATTCATTACGTTATCAACATTATATCTTTGGAATTTAATAAATTAAATTTATTTATTCTTTGACAGTCACTTCATTTAAGATTTCGAAATATTTCATAATTTATCGCTATATACAGTAATAGTCTTTGTTTGCTCAGAAAAAACGACATATCTGTAAGAAGACAAATATTTATGATATACGTGAAATGGAGGAATTTTCCTTTAATTTGTAATAAAGATAATTATCGAAAATTGTGGCGATATTACTGCAGGATATGTCATCAACACTTATTCCAAACAAGATAGTGACACACCAACAAGCATTGTGAAACGTCTATTAAGTTTAATTTAAAAGACAAAGCAACGCTTTTCAAGATCCTTTAGTGAAATGAATCATATTTTCGGTACCTATGATAGATACATTTTTGAAAAATGAGTGTGTACCAAATATGAATGCGCTCTCACTCTTCGCAGTCACAGAAGACAATCCTGATATTTTGTCAACTACATACATGTACACTCAACCGCAAAAGAAACGTCACCAATCAAAAATCAAAAATAAATACTGCTGTCAGAGATATGTTTATAGGAACAAGATTTGTAAAGAAGTACCCGCAATTTCATACATACATGTAAGAGTATAATGATTTTATTTAACGTCTGGTCAGGTACACTTTGATTGACGAAATCGCTTTTTTAAAAATGTTTGGCAATTAATTTTAAAAATCCATATAATTTAAAAAATTAGATTTATGAAGATTGCGTCGACATAAATAATTTTCTTGGATTTAAATTATTTGAATTGTCTTTACTGTATGATGTAATAACTCAAAAAAGCCCTTTTTGACTCTCCTGTTTGGTCCAGTTAAGAATATTCGAAAACAACGATTTTAAAGAATTGTAAAACGTGTGTTTCTCAAAAAAGTATACAAATGATGTTTTGAGATTCAACTTTAGTTTGGTTGAGTTCTTTAGACATTATGTAACTCTGTTTCAGTCTTGTCTATCACTTGTGAATTAAATTATCTTGTATTTTGTATGGTGCCGTATGTTTGGCTGTTGAGTGTACGTCGTGGTATATTAATGATACAAATAATTAAAGATCATCATACAATACAAAGTACACATAAGATATATATCCAGCTCAAAGTCCAAAATAAGTTCAGTTCTCGAATTGATACCGTGCTTTAGGTTCCACCTGACCACCGGTTGTCTTCACTTTGTTACCCTTGATGACAACATAGGCTATTGTCACTATCATGCCGACAACAAGAACAGCGCAGGTACCAGCAACTGCTCCAATAATAGTCAGGGTCTCTCTTGAAAACTGTTGAAAGAAAGTTTAACAAGAATGTCATCAAACGATCAAACCGAATATTTTTGTTTTATACAGTAAAGTTGATACGCAAAGACACTGACATTCATATAAAGTCAGAGCCAATAACAAAAACAGAGTTCAAGGGACTTATTGATATAGGTATTATACTTATAGTATATACCAATATTTCCTCCCAAGCTTGTGGACACGAGCTAGTAGTTACATGCACACCCTAGTGATAGGAAAATACGGTTTGGGTTTCGTATGATGCGGATGCGAAACAAATATTAGTCAAAACCTGAAGACGAATTCATTGGTTCACGTTGTCCAGACTGAAGACTTTAAAATCGACAATTTCCTTGGTCTGTTGGTGTCTGATATTTCTTAACCAAAATCTGAAGGAACTCTTATCCTTGATTATCTCCTGAGTATACATTCCTATAAATCTTGAGTAAAAGGTAACCTGACATGACCTCTATTGCACAGTACTCTGATCAGAAACGCAACGAGGTGCGAGTGATACATTCGATCTGACTTAAAGACTTAAGAGAATGATATGCACATGGCCTTCATTTAACGTCGGATCTGGGAGTCGACGACTTCAAAAGAGGCAATACGTTACATGTTGTTTGCACGGATACGAAACATACCTCATGTTCGCTCTCTGGTTCATGTTCACATTCAGTTGAGGTGACCTCTATACCTGGAGAAGATTTGAACTCGCATCGTCCCGTGTTACTCGCCATGTCCACTACGTTGATATAGATCAGTTGGCTGCAGCATGACCCTCTGCAATTAATTGATTAAAATGACAATTAATAATTTTTTATGATATTTCGTTTGGCTTTCATACATGCTCAAATACCACATGTGCAAGTTCAAATAATCTCGCTCGACATGGATATTCACACCTTATCCCAAAATATATGATAATTACTTTCTTTTTGAAATTGAAATCTAACAACGGCCTTTTCAATATGAAGAAACCGAATTTATATGTCCCATTTACAAGCACAGTAGTAATAAAACAACTAAATCGGTCATTTTTTCTTAATAAGCTTCAGTCTCTTCATAGTTTTGAAAGCATTTTGGAACAGATAAAAGGATAACTGTTTCGAGTTATCTGCCCCTAGCTTCTCGCACCGAAAGCTTTTGTTGGAGGTATTGTGATTGGTTAACTGAATTGCGTCAGAATATGAGAGTCTACGGGCTGTTCGTATCCGGGTAGATGCACTATTATGCAACTTTTATTTCCCGGAAAACGATCCGTTTAATCAGACTGAGATAAGCTTTCAAAATAACGCTTATTCGCGTCATCTGGGTACATTTTTTTTTTAAAAATCGCGAATTTCACCTATATAAGCTGAATGATATAGCTTTTATTTGCTAATTGTCAGCAACAGTCTGTATATTTAAATAGAATAACACCATTTAAAATGTTTGACTTTATGTGATTTCAACAACGCACTTGTTGTACCTTTAAAATGTGAAACCCCTTTCACCAAAACCTATGAAAAACAGTGAATTTTGATTTTTTAATACCACAATACTGTAACCACTAATCACTTTTCAAAATATAAAATTCATAAGCCATACATGTAGATACTATAATGGCACATGTGCGTGTGTAAAAAATATTAGCGATCTATCGCCTATATGGGCCGGAGCCGCCGAGTTGTATGACAGCAAGCAAATCAAAATATGGACCACAGGTCCATATATGCCATATTTTTTCTTCTCAATATGTAAAACTTGACATAGAATGCAGATGATCACACTATTCCTTTTACAAGACTTTATTTTCCAGACATTTGAAGATGATGATAGAACAATGAGTTATAAACTGAGGTACAAAAGAAACTTTACACCCTATTGTTTTACACATACATTAAAAATAACAAAACAAATTGATATGATAGAACCGGGATATTATGGAATGTTCACTGTTGACTGATTCGGCAAAACATTATACTCGTTTTTTTCAAACATGCAGAGTTAGAGTCACTGAAAAGGACCAAGGGGTATAAAATCACGTTTACATCAACATGACCCCTACCATGTTTATAATGATGTAAATGTGTGCAGAATGAGGCACATGTTTTGATTTCCACTTAGCAGATGTCTTATATGTCGATGAACAGTTGTGTTTTATCCAAATTAATTTTTGAAGAATTTATGAATTTATGAACAAAATTAAAACCACATAGTATTATTCCTTGGCTGATGACTAAACGCCGGCACTTTTCAGTTTTAGAGTACGACTTCGGAAACATAAGATATTTGTAATTGAAAATCAAACATATGATAAAACAAACTGAGGTGTACCTCAGTTTATATAAACATGTTAAACACTCACGAAACTGTAGCCATGACTTTTCCATTAACAATGGTTTGTCCTTCGGCGAATGTCTCAACCGTGAACTTGTCATCGCCTTTCACTGATGATGTTATTTGGTAGAGTCCAAATCCTTTGTCCCAAATTTCAGCAGTTCCTGCCCAATTGTATTGACCGCACACACAGGGATCCACCATCGTCTCATCACAGATGCCAGTCATGGAGGTGATGTTACACACGGGACTTACGTTATCTGTGGGCTAAATGTATGGCGAAATAAAGGATTTACATATATGGTAAGTCAAAGATGAGACTTTGAAGTGATGTCATATAGATGATTTGCATTATCTGTGGGTTAAAATGTATGATGACGTAAAGGATGTACATATAGAGTAAGTCACAGATGACAGTCTTTGAAATGATGTTAGATATATGATTTATGTTACCTGTAAGCTGGAGATGATGTTTGCTGGAGATGATTCAATAATTATAAAGGACTGCTTACATAGATACTGATATAGATTGCAAGAACATAATGGCATTATTTAAGTATCGTGCATATTCTGTATAAACTGCTTACTGGAATTGAGAATATAATAACATGACGTATACAGGGGCTATACAATATATTCTCTGGAACAGAGAACTTCCTTGACTGTCATCCTAAATCGCGGAGATCCACTATTAACTCATGCTATATGCAATGGAAGTTGTGTTACATTTTGGCTTGATATGCTCTTCCGGCTTAATAAAAGGTACCAGAAATGCACTTAATTTAATATTGACTATGAGGTTCATATTTTAGCAAGACATCATTCAAACCAGTTTTGTTATTTAAAACCTGGGTGCATCACTTACCATCCTTCCCCCGTAAAAAAGAACTTGCGTCAGTCTATATAACTAACATATATCAAGGGTTGCTGCATGTCGTCCCTTTCTCTGTGCAAGCGTATCAGCACTTTGTACCTGGACTTGCATAGATGTAGCTACGCTTTCTTTCAATTGAAATCTAACAACGGCCTCTTCAATATGAAGAAACCGAATTTATATGTCCCATTTACAAGCACATTAGTAATAAAACAACTAAATCGGTCATTTTTTCTTAATAAGCTTCAGTCTCTTCATAGTTTTGAAAGCATTTCGGAACAGATAAAAGAAAAACTGTTTCGAGTTATCTGCTCCTAGCTTCTCGCACCGAAAACTTTTGTTGGAGGTCTTGTGATTAACCGAATTGCGTCAGAACATGAGAGTCTACGGGCTGTTCGTATCCGGGTAGATGCACTATTTTGCAACTTTTATTTCCTGGAAAACGGTCCGTTTTAATCAGACTGTGATAAGTTTTCAAAATAACGCTTATTCGCGTCATCTGGGTACATTTTTTAAAAACAATTCGCGAATTTCACCTATATAAGCTGAATGATATAGCTTTTATTTGCTAATTGTCAGCAACAGTCTGTATATTTAAATAGAATAACACCATTTAAAATGTTTGACTTTATGTGATTTCAACAACGCACTTGTTGTACCTTTAAAATGTGAAACAACTTTCACCAAAACCTATGAAAAACAGTGAATTTTGATTTTTTAATACCACAATACTGTAACCACTAATCACTTTTCAAAATATAAAATTCATAAGCCATACATGTAGATACTATAATGGCACATGTGCGTGTGTAAAAAATATTAGCGATCTATCGCCTATATGGGCCGGAGCCGCCGAGTTGTATGACAGCAAGCAAATCAAAATATGGACCACAGGTGTCAAACCCATATATGCCATATGTTTTCTTCTCAATATGTAAAACTTGACATAGAATGCAGATGGTCACACTATTCCTTTTACAAGACTTTATTTTCCAGACATTTGAAGATGATGATAGAACAATGAGTTATAAACTGAGGTACAAAAGAAACTTTACACCCTATTGTTTTACACATACATTAAAAATAACAAAACAAATTGATATGATAGAACCGGGATATTATGGAATGTTCACTGTTGACTGATTCGGCAAAACATTATACTCGTTTTTTTCAAACATGCAGAGTTAGAGTCACTGAAAGGACCAAGAGATATAAAATAATGTTTACACTAACATGACCCTACCGTGTTTATAATGATGTAAATGTGTGCAGAATGAGGCACATGTATTTCCACTTAGCAGATGTCTTATATGTCGATGAACAGTTGTGTTTTATTCAAATTAATGTTTGAAGAATTTATGAATTTAAATTTCATTCGTTCCCAAAAAAATTTTAAATAGATGATTTGCATTATCTGTGGGTTTAAATGTATGATGACGTAAAGGATTTACATATAAGGTAAGTCACAGATGACAGTCTTTGAAGTGATGAGTTACGTTACCTGTAAGTTGGAGATGATGTTTGCTGGAGATGATTTTATAATTATAAAGGACTGCTTACATAGATACTTACATAGATTGCAAGAACATAATGGCATTATTTAAGTATCGTGCATATTCTGTATAAACTGCTTTCTGGAATTGAGAATATAATAACATGACGTATACAGGGGCTATACAATATATTCTCTGGAACAGAGAACTTCCTTGACTGTCATCCTAAATCGCGGAGATCCACTATTAACTCATGCTATATGCAATGGAAGTTGTGTTACATTTTGGCTTGATATGCTCTTCCGGCTTAATAAAAGGTACCAGAAATGCACTTAATTTAATATTGACTATGAGATTCATATTTTAGCAAGACATTATTCAAACCCCTTTTGTTATTTAAAACCTGGGTGCATTACTTACCATCCTTCCCCCGTAAAAAAGAACTTGCGTCTGTCTCTATAACCAAGGACTTTATAGACATATATAAGGTCCCTGCTATAACTAACATATATCAAGGATTGCTGCACTTCGTTCCTTTCTCTGTGCAAGCGTATCAGCACTTTGTACCTGGACTTGCACAGAAAAGTCGATAAAATGCAGCTAAGCTTAAATAGGCCATTGATAGAGAATGGCACGAGTTATGGCTTCCGGGGAAAGTTGCATTGTAGACATACATGTATTTAAATCAGAATAATTATTGACTATAAGATTTTTTCCGGTATTGCAGTAAATATTTGACGAAGTTACTGTTATTAAATAATTCTACCTTGTTGCTCTTTTGTTTTGTGGAGAGTCGCTTGATCCCAAATTGAGAGTTATCTCCCGTTGAAGACCTAGCAGAGGCCGTGATAGTTGCAGTCCTTTTGAATAAAGACACGTGTTGTTAATCTTCCCTAGATTAGTAATATGAAATATAGATAAAACACTAACTTAAATGTTGAGTAAGATTTATAAGATAAAGACAGAAAAGGAACAATTATTTATTTAGTTATTCATTATGTTCTGTTTAAATGTATATATTCTATAGTCATATTTCTTTAACATGCATATTTGGTAACTTGGTTACTCAAACTTGGTGATAATGTCTTTTAAATATCATAATATGACATTATGTTTGTAAATATCTCATCATACAAGTTTCAATGTCCAATGTTGTTTTCATTTATGAGTTGAACGAATTGTTTGAGTTACGAATTTTGATAAAAACAAAAACTCTCACTTACGTAAGGACATTTGGCGTTGGTCCAGCCTTAAGGGTAAAGTTTCCTGTCGCCTGTTTGTGTGGGTCTAGTTGATATACACGACTTTTTGGAACCTGGGCGAAGTTTTTTTCATCTTCTATGGTGACATTGATGCTGGATTGGGCATCCCCTTCGTTGGTTACAGTGAAGGTGATGACGACTGACTCGCCAATGTAGAAGGTTTCTAAGAGAGAATAAAAGAAGCATTTTAAAATGGTAATAAGTAAGTAATGGAGTAAGTAGTGTTTAATGTGATGTCAGCAATATTTCAACTATTATGCGCGTGGATGTTGTTTTATGAAGACATGTTTGTCAAGTCCTTATATTTTTGAAGAGTCAGTATTGTTCATATTTACCATCAACAGGCATTAGCTCCAGTTGTATTGCCACAGGGACGATTTTCCTACTGTGGACTCTTTTGAAGACATTTCCCGCAGAATCCTTTCCCAACAAGGCCACATGAAACTCCTTGAAAGGAGAGTTTGGTTTCATTTTAAATATTGCAAATTATCTTTGATAAGTTGGAATGAATAGGTGTTATATTGGATTCAGTGTTCACCAAAGTGTTCTAGCCACAGCATATAAAGTAATTGGGTAAATATAAATAATATTTGTTAATTGGGAGATAAACTATCAATCAATAAATCATGAAATGAATCAAGGGATCCTCGAAATTTGTGTTGATCAGTACATTTCATTGAATATATCATTTAAATGAATAATAAATTATTAATTATTCAATGATTAATAAAAACAATTACTTAACAAATCAAGTTTTTTTGGCCATGATATAAGATAGATATTCTCTTGTGTGTTGTGGTCATTAAAGGATGATTGATAAATATTACTTTACATATTGTGCATTACAAACGTTTCCGAAACAAATAGGGATCAATACTTTTTATTAGAAGCTCATATTTTGTCATACAAATACATCATTAGCAGGGTAATCGAGGACGTCATTATCCACAACTATTAACCATAATTTAAAAATATTAATGCCTGAAAACAAGTGTATTGAATTACTGCCAAAAATATTCCGCAATAAGAATTAATTCACATTTAATACTTACATATAAGTATAAAAATTAATGGGAACTGCAAACAGCCTTTGTGTTCGAAAGTGTTTTCGATATATATAATAATATTTAAAAATCATGATAAAATGAATGATTTCTTAATGTGATAGTTAAATACATAATGGCTGATTTTGTATTAATTTCAAAGAATTACAATCTGAATATATTACTTTTGCGATTTAATATAACTCGAGAGTGGTGCACAGTAGTGTAGTGGTTAGCATGTCTGCTTCTCACGACAACGACCCGGGTTCGAATCCTGGTGGAGACACCAAACATTTGTGACCTGGGTCTATACTGTGTGTCCCTTGGCAAGGCACTTCATCCACATTGCACTCAGTTCACCCATCTGTACACATGGGTACTTGAACACGGGAATGTATCGGCCTATAGGCGGCACCGAAAGTACGATTCCTTCAGGGTAATAATTGTGTAGCGCCTTGAGCATGGATATGTCCGCATTATACATATACTATTATTATTATTATATTTAAAGATAATGAACTAACTTTTAAAGGTAACTCAAACTCGGTCCGATATAGCGATGTATCAGCCCTTCCTGGTATTACAGTGAAGTTTCCATATCTTGCAATCTCTGTATCGTCAGAGTCAAGGACCTGGATGTAGTCCATGGATCCTATCGACTTCGCTGAGGGTATCGTCAGAATGATCGTTGTCTTTTGTCCTTTATAGAAAGATATGAAGTTATACATGCACAAGTATCAAATGATCTCTGATAATAAACAAATGTGTGTGAAAATAACTTATTGAGAAGAACATGTCATCTTATTTTTGTTTTATAAACAATATGACATTTTAACTCTTGGATTATTCACACTTATCCCGTGTAGTATTCATTTTAATTAAGTAGACTCTGAATATATCATTGTTCATTTCTTGCACATGTTTTCAGATATGGTAATGATTTTGACATCTGAATTTCATGATATATGCTTAGTATGTTTGAAGAATGTAATGCAAGAACATGAAATAGGGACTGTTCCAGATGGTCCAGGGTGAGGTTTCCAATGGTAACATTTTAAAAATTTAAAAAAATCGTAACTTTCTACTAAACAAGCTGAAATTATGTAGCTACATGTAGTTCAAATATCTTAATTTTGTGACTGAAAAAAATTCGACAGCAGATTAGCACAGCAAAAATAAATTTCTACAGAAATATGAACGAAGCAAATAATGCAGCGCCATTGTACCATTCAAATTTTCTACCAACGTTCCTTTTTGTATCCCCTCCCTACAACCTTCAATCACATTCTTCTCACCTGCAATCGGTCGTCCTTTGATCTGGAACTCAAAGCCCGTATTAGGGTCCAGGTGCACAAACTTGGTGCTGATGTCAAGCGTGCTCAGTGCAGAGATGTGAACATTCCATGTGCCTGAGTTTAGTCCAGACAATCTCCAGATTCCAGGGGTTAGGGACTTGAAAGTATGACAGAGGTTTGTTCATGTATTTCAATTCAAATGTAATTATTTAGTTTTTATTCATTATCAATAAATCCGGATACTTTTCTGAAAGTATATTTACCTACATGTACTTATGTTTCTGGTTGTAGAAAAACGTAATTTGTATTTCTTTAATGCCTCATTACATACCGATGGTCATACATTTAACGGTTATAGGTTCACGAGAGAAGATTGAATAACGTATAACGCAATTTGAAATGTTTTAATTTAATTTACGCCAAACAATTTTAGTAAAGTTTTATTTTGAAGAGGCGTATTTTGAAAAGGCGTATTTGGCATTGGTGAGTTCAACATTAATTATAACGTTCTGATGGTGGCGTTTTATCATTGCGTTCATTTTGTAAATTATATTTTGCAAAAATAGAATAATTTTCCTACTTTTATATTTCTTTATGAGCATCAACATTATCATTTGTCAGTAAACTTAACAAAATATAAATTTAGAATTATTTGATAATTGGAACTCAGATACTGGGGTAGATGTGGACACATTCGTATGGAGAAGTGAATATATTCTATCAACGTTTTTGAGATTATTTGTCAATAGTCACACGAAACCAATAGAATGACGAGAAACTTTTTAATATCTTTAAACAAGATCCATCAGGAGAGATGACTTATACCCCCGGCCCGACATAAGTTGAATAATCAGTTTTAGCAGTATATAATTTAAACTATAAGTTGTTTTTGCCCAATTCATTTCAACTTATTACCTTTCTTTATGTCCAAATGTTTTGCCATGGAAACAGGAAAAAAATATGTTTTTTAAAAGTTCAGATCCCCAAAAGGCACGTGGAGGCAGGATACCAAATTTGATGAAGTATGGTCAAAAGGTTTTAGAGATCTGCTCCGGAAACAAACCCTAGCCTTCAAATAGACAAAGTACTAATTGTCACCATGAAAACAAAACAATTACAATTTTCAAAACGTTGAAACCCCAAAATTGCACATCTACATGATATTGGGAAGCAGTATACCACATTTGGCGAAGATTGGCCAAGTAGTTTTCGAATACTGCTCCGGAAACGATGTGATCACGGACAGACAGACGTATAGTCAACGACTACATGTATATCCATCCGCATTATATGCTGGGGGGATAAAACGTATTCAGGATTTGTATTATTATAATATTTCCATATTAATTATTATACTTACTGTTATCTTGATCAGTTTTCCAACACCGAGATCGGTTACAGTCATATCCGAAGTTTGTAGATTACCTTTAAGGGGGAAATTGATTAACATAAAATCTATAGATACAGGTATGTTGAATATAGGAAGTGTCAAATTTATCAAGTATATGTTCATAAGAAAAGCATTGCGCAAGTTTACAAGTTTACAAGTTAAATCAAGCTTGCGAGGTTTTACTTTTCAGTCTGCCACACGAAGGTTGTTTGAATGTCTACAATGCCACATGGTCACTTTTGGATTAATTGAAAGTGGAATTCAATTTGGCAATTACTCAATTTTAAATTTGTTAAATCGACCCATAAATTACTTATCTAAGGCTTTTTGAAAACCGCTGAAAATGGCCCTTGCGGCAAGAATGAAACGATTCCAACTATGACGTCACAAGAGGAATCTCACTATCGGCGATAGTCATAATTGATTTCGTTAATTTCACAATAACATGTCTCCAATAAAACAACTTATAGTTTCCATATATCTAATGTTTAGATATCCAACGAGGTAATTTCACAGGCGACAATTGCATCAATATTGCATAAACATGTGATTTTGACTATTTCAAACACCTAATTCATTCATGGTAGTTGAAATTAACATTAATTAATTTACGACGCTCAGCGCGGTCAGGCTCTCCAGCACAAACACCTGGGTAATCACCAGTCACGCTTCAAGGATTGTCTTCAAAGCGGTCGCAGAGCTAATTGCCAGCATGGTTAAAAACGATAATACAAATCGTCCTAACAATTAATTGCAAGTGTATATTGGCTCGATTTTATGCTCAAATGATTCCTATTTATAATATACAAAGAGTTTTAATGTGTCATTCTTGAGAAACATGCTTTACACGTGAATTTAAATACAGGTGATCAATGTATAAAGCGCACGTAAAATATCGAGGAGAACAGGATATATATCTATACAGTTAATCCGCTTATACTCTCCAATCCTCGGTGAAAGATTGCGGGTTCGAATCCCACATGCGTAGTTTCTATGACCAAAGAAATCCTATGATTGGTTTATAAAGTGATATTAACATTATTCCAATCATCCCATGTGGCAGATGACAGTTATTATCTACTTCTTAACTTACCTGCAGGATTGTAGATCTCTTCATTCAGTAAGGTTCTTCCAGTACTAGTGATGTCCAGTGTTAACTGTGTGATAGTGTTGTCCACTTGGATGTCAATATCTCCATATCCTGGTAGGACCTCCCTCTTAAAGATCGTCACTGGGGAGGTGATTGCAACTTCCTGAAGTGGTTAAAGTAGAATGAAAACGTCTTGTCTCAAGGACCACAGGGAATGACGTCATTATTTACTTGTAAAAGGTATGTTTAGTTTTCAACTACATGTACACACATACACTTGTTTGTGATAGGGTGAGATGAAAGTGTTCCGAATTACTAACTAGCTAGTGTGATATCCGCTTGACTCACTTGGGTTCGAATCCCGTTGGAAGTGATCTCACAATTATTTGTGTTATAATCTAAAGATTTGAACTTTGAAACCTGTTCTTTTCATCATAGACGGCCGGATCCAGTGACTTTATGTATAATCTTTATTATTACACAGATGAACTACGATAACTCTTACATGTACATGTATAAAGGATAATGCATATGTTTGCTTATCAAACGTGATATGTGAAAATGTGCACATATGACACATATACGCATGATTTGACACATATAAATCTTAAAATATATTTCGTAAATATCGTTACAAACTTATTATCTAATAAATTTGTTTTGAAGTAGGAAGAATAAAACCGCATCTTACCGAAATGATGTTTGCTAGTTTTGAGATTCCACCTTTGTCAGTTTCATAAACAGAACCTCCAGTTGAACTTGCCAAGTTCTTGTACACATCAATACCACTAGGTAAAGGTTCATCATGCGCCTCTGATGATAGGAAATATCGTTTGTGTCACTACATTGTCCATTCCAAAATTCCAAAATGAGAATATAAATGCCATTCTCTCAAGCGAATGAATATGTTATTCTCAATACGCATTCTGTATCATAGTTAATATAGATCATGGTTTGAAAGTGTTGGTCGACAGATTCGAAAATATGGACGCCAATCAGATCAAACTGTAGACCAACGTCAAAGGTAAATAATGACTATAACTTATCATGGCCAATGAGTGTTAGTATATTTCTAAGCGAAGGATTGTTCTTCTTTTATCCAAATTCAATGTTGAAGTCAGTGCTGATATTTCTTACTTTTTGACTTCAACAAAATTGATGAAGATATTCAAATTGAAAATCTTCCTTTTTATTTCGATAACTAATTAACTAACACTGTGCAAGTCCAAATGGTTGCCAAAACGTTTTCACAAGAATATGTTTCTAATTAAAATTACCGATTTGATTAAAAACACTAACATTCAAAACTGATAAGCATTATTTTTGTGATTTTGTGACAGTATTAAATAGACATTGAATTAGACATTGAATGAGTTAGTTAAATACTCGTAACATAACTTCACCTCGTCTTGTATCAGCATTTCTGCGTTTCCTTATGCCACAGTCTCCAGTCAGCAAAAACGTGACTCTACCTTGTTTCTGCTCGGCAAGTTTATTGACAAGAGGTGCTTTATCATAATCTTTTGCAAGGGCATCGGTGAATACATAGATGTCTTGGTGGACACTAATCTCCAAAGCTGAAAACAATGAATTGTCATGTACTTTCCGAACCGTTAGACAATGAGCAATTCCGAAATTAATATCTGGTCGTTCTGTTACGTTATGTACAAAACGTAACTTGGTATATGTCCATCAACAAGCTGTTTTGCCGCCTATCCCAATGACATGTAATCAGTAACGATTACATATTTTCATTAAAGGCGCTGTCGCACGTTTTTCTTACTGAAATAAAGTGCTCTCACAAAAATATGAATAATTGTTACCAATAACTAAATAATACTCCTGCATCAATAAAACTAGTTCTAAAACGAATGTGCATGGTTCGGTTAAGCCATGCGAGGCCATTTCCTATGTTCACATTAAAATGGCCGCTCGAAGGTAGTTCAAGTACCGATACTTAAACACTCCGAGTAGAGTTTGAAATATGATACAATGATGGAATGGTCAACCATCTTGCAGTCTGAACTCTCACATTCGCTTGAGACCAAGAGCAAGAGCCCATCAGCAGTCAAGGTGATTTCGTGATAACAACTTCTTCACTGTGAACAAACACTATGCTTACTCCTTCATCATTTATTGAATGTATGATACTAATTTGCAGGAGTATCAGTTTGTATAGTTTTAGGCAGACCATTATGACGTCACGGCATTCGGCAACCCGCGACTTAATCACATGATGTGATTATTTATCAAAAGATGATATTGCAATGGGTGAGTAATAATGTTAGATAAACTTACAAATGTTGTAACTGTTTAAAAACTTACAAACCATGTACTGTTTTCATCAGCAAAAACAATTTTATACAAGGCATTTGTATATTTACTGAAATATACTAATATTGAATAGAACAATTACCTGCCAGAATTCCACTCATGCAGTATTCTGGGCAGTCACCTCCACCAAACACGATAATATCATCAACATAGTTGAGCGCCTCTGTGCTATTTTCTGTTTGAAAAGTTTTTGTGAGGTTTTCTGAAAACATAACAAGAGATAAGAGAGAGTGAGATAATCCAAACTGTTCTAAACTTGTCATCCTACTATGGCCCATAAGGCTATGACAGAATACTTTGCATATTGTGAACAGTTTTTAAGAATGTTTTGTTTAATGAATGTTTTTCTGCTTTCTAGCTGTATGCAGAACCCGTCATGAAGATGATATGAAGTAATCGTTAACATAATGACGTCATAACATATATCTCAAATTATATTGAAGGGAGTATAGCATATGATTAAGGAAGTAATGCCTTCCATAAAAACTATGTGCATCTAAATCGAGATGCTGTCAAATATTGACAGAACAGCTATACCTTTGATAAATCTCAAATATTCTAAAATTTCAGGGCACAACATGTAAAGGAAATGACACAAACTCCACATATCCACACCATGGTATAGCCAAAGAAGACAATGATTATATGGTTGTTCAATTTCATCTCATTTATTTATTTATCATCATTTATCCCTTGTCTTCTTCATCACACATCTAGAATACCTATCAGACTGTTCAAAGTATACCTGGATCATTAAAGAGGACAATCACGTAGTCGGAAGGTTCGTCAGGAGTACCAAGGAGCATGTTTGGGATCATGGCTATCTGCCTTTTCACAGAATCGATATCATCACTCATAGAACTAGTGTAGTCGACAACAAAGACGAGCGATTTTCCAGACTTTGTTTGCAGAAGGCCTTCGTACTTGTTTTGATCGATAATGTAGCGGAGACCATACACTAAAATATGACATAATAAAATATACACTCGGAAATTACTGTATATACACGTACATTCGGTAACATTGTTACATGTATAAGGTAGAATCGAATAGGTAGAAAATGCGGCTACGTAAATTCTAGTAAATAGATGGTAAGTAAATTTTACTAAAATGGCAATCCTAAGTGACCTGATAGTAACCTTTATTTAGTTCAATATACAATATACCAGATGTAAATACAAGTTAATTATAATATATAAACATAATAAAAAGAATGATAATATATTTACATTTATCAAGTATTCTTATTCCATAGGGAATATTTTGGTAACTTAACTAAACTTAACCTTATTTTCGACACGGATTTTGTCTGTGGGAACTTTTTCCATAACATAAATGAAACTACCTTAACCGTTGAAGAAGAAAGTGAATTGCGTCAAGGCTCATCGTATTTCAATTACCTCCGATAAGATGTTTTTGTTTATAAGAAGCAAGGGTGAATATCGTATTAAAACAGATATTGACGGTCAGGACTCAAGGTATCTCTACAGGAAGATAATGATCTAATGACACACTCACCTTTATCATTGAAGAAGTAAGTAGTGTGATTGATTGCCGCCTGTGCTGCCTGTTGATGAAGATAGAAGTGGGGAGACAGAGATTCCACTGTTGAGTCTTTGTTGATTCCGCCTGTTGCTGCCACAGTTGTACTCGTGCTGTCAAACCTTCCTCCGTGACTGCATTTTCCGGTCGAGAATTCTCTAGCATCTTCTACGTGGGTAACAATGATAAAATTGTAGCATAACATATCGAAAACAGTGCAACAAAAGAAACGTCCCAATAAAAAGAACAAGATAATACAATATACGAGTGATAAATGCGACTGAAACAGAAATACATAATAAATAATAAATTGAATTTATAATTTCAAAATATTATCTGTTTAGAATTCTAAGAATCACCGTTTTCAAATCACATTAACTAGACAACACAGAAGAGTCATAAAAGGCTTTTCCCCCGGCTTGTTTTATGACGTCATACAGAAAAGACGCGTCAACAAACTGAAATCAAAGAAGGTTATTTATGTCGACATCACCATTTATTAATAATGACCAACATTCTGGCCATAAATGACATTTTTAAAAGCAATTTCAACACCCCAAATGTGCTTGAATAGACATAAAAATAAAAGGATCATACTCTGATGTATGAAATTGCTAATACCTTTCTATAAAGCATGTCCCCATAGAAAGCATTTAAAATCGACCTTCTCCAGCAACAGTATTTTGTTTTTCGCCTTGTTAAAAATGTGGTGACGTTTCATTTGCTGTTGAAGAACATGGGTTTCGGTTTAACGACAACAGCAGGTGGACAATGTTGAAACTGAGAGGATGGTAAACTTACTGTTAGGTTTCAATACATTCTGTCCACTTCTGTATCCGCTTGTTAAAACTTGACCGTTATCGATGAGAGTTCCATTGCAGGATTTATCACCTCGTTCCCTTTCATAGACAAAACAGCAGCATCAATGAAAGTGTTCATTTTTAGAGTTCTTAGTTAGGTATACTTCAAATAGAAAGGACAATTGGCCATTGGCATATACATACTGTATTCAATAAAACGCTTCAATACATTTCGATTTATGGACAAATGACCATCGACACACCCTGGTACGATTTGGTTATTTTATGATGTACCCTACCTGTTACCATATGTCTACGCTTGGAATTTGAATATACCAAGCAAAAGGCTTCTATCATTACCCATTTCCGCTACATCAATGCATATTGGTAGCTGAGACCTCAACAGGGAAAAGTTCGGTTGAAAAGACGTATCTGATTGGCTACTGGAGAAAGGCATAGCCAGGCGAAGATTTTCATAACACTTACCCACAATTCCTACACGTCATCATGTCCACAGAGGCTTGTGCGTAAAGTGGCCTTCCGGTTCCTGAAATATGTCTCAAATAAATATATCAATGTTATGTAATTGAATGCTTGCGGAAGTATTTTCATATACTATGTTTGATTACTTTATTTCCTTAATTTGCCTTAATACATATATACTTTAAGAAGACTTGTACAATGTGATATTATGTTGTGTATGGTACACAATATTACAATTAATGGGGTATAAGATTATATATATTGTATATGTGAGTCTTGGTCTTAAATAAGAGACAACAAAATTTGAATGCCACGTTATGTCATCTTATAACTTTCAATAGATAGGTGATGACACGAGGTACAGTCCCCTACAGGAAGGGACTAAGCCCACAAAAGCTGAGAAAAGCTCATCTATTGGTTTTATCTAATGGACGACGAACGATATCTGGTATCATCAAAGACATTTAGTTGTACTAGTTGTTACTTATACCTACCAGGTTACTCTTATTACAAATAACTATTGTTCAATGCAAAAAAAATTGAGAAAAGAATATTGATGATTATTTTGTGAAAACATTGGTATTACAACTTTTTCGAAATACAAGAATTAAAGTTAAGAACGTAAATCAAGCAACAAACCTAGACTGTAGTATGCCTGTGATCCAAACATCTCCACCCAGTTGGTATTGCTGTAGAACATCTGAAGGATATGTAAGTATTGGCCAATCAACTCGTAGGCGAGATCAAAGCGATCGTCCTGACTCTTCAATTCTTTAAATATATGATCCCGGATTGAAGTCAAAAGTCCATTTGCTGCAATAAAGTACACGCGTAGGAATAAGCAATTATAAATCAGTTATAATAATAATAATAATGTTACCGCCTTATATTTAGCGCAAACTAGTTACCCGCAAGGAATTATCGTTCTATTTTGAATTGAAATGAAGTGTATATCTCCAGGTTGTAAACTATATGATTGCCATTTCCATACACGTTATATGCAGTTTGTATCAGAAAGGCAAAGAACATCAAGCAAGAAAAACACTTCATTTCACCTAATTCTAACTTCGTGACAACAGTTCAAGTGTTTTGACATACATATTGAAATTAACAAATAATCTCCCAGACATTCAAGTCAAAGTTTATCTCTTCTTGAAAGGTTATCCAACGGAAGTACAATATGGCATAGCCATTTATCAAGATAATGTCATGTAAAATCAAATACCAATGTTTGAATAGAATTTTACTCTTGTCAGATAATGCATTGTCATTTATTTGGAAATATTGAACTTCTATGATACCGACGTACGTATGGCGTCAACCAAAGTCATATAACATTATTTGAATAGAATTTTAATTTTGTCAGATAATACAGTGTCATATATGTGACAATATTTAACTCCTGTAATACCGATGCACGTATGACGTCATGATGTCAATGACGCTGCCACAATGGTATCTGACCTTCATAAATCTTGTCATTATATTTTGTCTATTTCGTTTGAGTAATGTGTTATAACAAATTATAAATGACAAATTATCTTTAAATCCCGTCCATGTCAGTCCACCTTTATGAACTTCGTGAATGATTTGGTGCACAATTCGTGTTCAATCCTTCGAAACCAACCATTAACTCTTTTAATAAAAAGGGTATTCCATGGAAGTACGTGTACGTTTAATATTCTTTATATTTGGGGAAACCTTTTAACAAGGGACAGTTTTACCGCATCATATCTTCACTGCTTAAACTACCAGATAATTAGAAAACATGTTTTATTCAATTTTGGTACCTTCTTTTATCATTTCACCATTCCACTGCCAGGAGGCCTTGCTCATGAAGTCTGCATATGCTTGACTGTTGTGAGTTGCGATGTTGTCGATTACATTCTGAAGGCTTTTGGCATGTACATCCGCTAAAAAGAAACGTTACAAACAGCAAAATTACAGCGTTTTTTTTTAATTTAACAAGATGGCTGATGTTCAAACCCTATCTCTGATGATAAGTGAAAATAAATAAATAGCAATTGCTTTGCGTGGACCTGATTCGCTGAACACTGTCACAGAGATTCAGTTCACACTTGCATAAACTTAATTTCGTGACGTGAAGTCACATCACATTTAGCCACGCCCCCTTTACTTGAGTTTCATGGCTATTTGCTTTGTGGATTTTCATTGGCTGATGAACGCGTTGTAGGCGGGGCTTATAATCCAATGACGTTTTGATTTGACATCTTGTGTCTTCATACCGTAAATAATACAGCTCTAATGGATGCAAATGTGTATATTTGGAGCAATGAAACCTTTTCAATTCATACGGTACGAGTATATTTATTTATAAGAATTGACTTCAAAATGTATTTGCAAACACAGCGTTTTTTTCAAGTTTATAACTCCATGAACAATATAGTAAGAATGATGTTGATAAGCATTTGTTTAATCAATAAATAATGAGAAAAGATCATTCTCAGTACATGTTGTACACGTGATTTTTCTCCAATTTCTTAAAGATCCCGTGAAATTCATTTGTATCAAGAATGCCAGAGTATTACCTATACGTACTTTATATATCGGAATCAATTGAGCATAAAGTCGAGACAATATACTCTTGCATTTAATAATTTTGATCAAGACGGCGAATCGTTTTTAAAAGAATCATTGAGGCGTGACTGAATAACCACAGACGACAAGTCGTCTATGACCCGCTCCGTAGAGCCTCATTAATTAATGATGATTGTCACTGCCGCTAGATGAATTTATTAGGTGTGTTAAATCGCCAAAAACACATGTTCATGCAATAATGATGTAATTGTCATCTGCGGAATTACCTAGTTGGACATCTAAACGTTTGATATATTGAAAATGTACATGTAAGTTGTTTGATTGAAGATTTGTTAGTAAAATTTCAAAAATTTAAAATCGAGCAATTGTCAAATTGACATCCCATTTTAATGAATCCGATTTTGACGATATGTTATTACATCTAATCTTAATTCAAAACTCAATATTAACATAGAAAGTATACACCTTCGATTGTTTTATCATGTGTATCACTTTCAATTACAAATACCTTGTGTTTCCGACGTCGTACTCTAAGGCTGAATAATGTAGGCCTTTAGTCATCAGTCAGAGAATATTTCTATGTCGTTTTTATTTTATTTTTAAATGAATTGTTTCATTATAAAATCTTTAAAAATAATTCATATTCATCGAAATATAAGACTTATTTATGTGAAAATCAATAGTAGAAAAGTGGTATTATATAGTGCCATAAACAAATGAATCTAATGTATTTTAAAATATTGAATAAATCGAAATCAAATGAGGTTTGAAGTTTCTTTTGCTTGGCAGTTTACTTACATCCTGAATTTAAAATGACAGACATAACTAAATGCTTTGAAATTCTGGAAAACACTTACACAATTTAACATTTACACATGGAATAACCGTGAATAACTGACATAGAGAACGTATGTCAAATGCGCACTATGGAGATATAAATTTTATAGGAGACGACGACTGTCACTATCACTGACAGCGGTGATTTACTCGACCGACTTTTAACCTTTAACCTGAAATGTCGACGTCGGTCCGTGAACAAATGATCTAAAGTCAACAGATATGGCCTATGATGTCACGATCAGCCGATGTTTAAAGCATTTAACCAGGGGGCTTGTCGAGATAATTCCGTCACGAAAAAATAGATTTTGAGATTTATCATGTGTCGGGGCTAACATTCAAACCCGAATTGCGTTCTCTGGAAAAGAAGGTTCCTTCAAATTGTTTGCTCTAATGTCGAGTAACTATAAGGTATATATTTTAGCTAGATTTATTTCCAGATCTTGTAATAATAATATAATAATATTGTATTGCCCCTAATGAAATTTGTTTTGCATGTTAAATAGTTGTGACAGAGGGAAATTAGAAATACATTATATCAAAGTGACATACAAATAGACATATGATAAACACAACATAGAACTCATTCATAAACAAATACACATTACAAATATTAAAGGATATATCAATTGATACAATTTCAGCTTAATAATTTTTAAAATCGTTTAAAGGGGCGTAATTATTTTCGTCACATATATTTCCTATGTTATAATTTGTGTTACTTAATTGAGAATTATCAAATTTAACCGAAAATAACCAGTTTAAGGTTTATCAGTTCAGTATAACGAAAATACACCCATTCAAAGTCGTGGTGATGACCGAAAACCGGAGAATTTAAAAACGTCAAATGAAATTTTTGAAACTTTAATAAAGTATACAGGAAGACAGATTTGCTTCTGTAGGTCGAGTAGATAAGAGGGATAGAGCCATACTTGTCGGCTACTACACATGTATGAGACCGTTCCTTGGTTTTCATTGAAACATTGAAACATTATATTTTTGACATTAAGTATTTGTTGGTGTATATGAAAGTCATGTAAAAAGATATAACCTAAACAAGCACCTTTTGTAATATTGTACGTTTGAAACATAATAACAAATACAATATCATGCAAAACTGATCATGAATCTTTAAGAGTAACAGGAACTAGTGAATTCGAGGGTCGTTGTTTTTTAAACGGGAAATTTTACAACGGCGACCTAAAGGTAAAAAGTTGATAATCCTAATGGAGGAAATGGTCTTGATAGGAACACTGTTTTTAGGTTTTTTTTCTTTTAGTCGCTTGCCAAAATGTTATTATATCAGTGAGAGTTACACCAAATATTTTGCTTGGTACAATTTTGTCACTTGTGTTATGTTTTAACAGTGAGAGCCGCGAACCACGCCTGGATTGCAAAACAAAGAGCACTTTGAAGTAAGGTTTTATGAAAAAGAACAAGTGAAAATGAATCAAAATTATAAGATCTGAGATGTCTTACAAAAACTCGTTACTGGTACAATGTATTTTATTTGTTCGGTTCCAGTTACGAGTCCCGTCATTCACAGTTCCAAGGTATTTCTGATTTAGACATAGTTTCTATATCACAGTTATCTATGCACACTTGCCCTTTATATTGCCTCTTAATCCGAATGTCTACAATCATTTCTTTAGTCTTATGTAGTGGTATATAAAATTATCAAGAGTAAAATCACAAATTTACTTTCGGTTGAACAAAATTAGGAATTGTATTAAATATTGTTCATATAAACGAGTTTAAAGTTTCCATATATATTATAATATTATAAATGAATAAATACTCACCACCATAGTATGCGTTAAAGAGTTTCGATGCCGATATGCCGTCCATTTCTACAAGCGAACCTGAAGCTATATGATTGCCTGGTTTTGGATTGTCTTCAAAATAATGAGCAACTGCTTTGAGAATTCCAATCTGTGTTATGTCTTCATGAGTCAATGTGTCCTTGCCAATATCGATGTTTGTAAGCCTATTTGGGAAGAAAGCATTAATAGGCAAGGCAGCAAGGAGCAACCCTGCCAAAACCCTGTACATGGTTGTTCGTTGTTTATCAGAGCTAAGCCAAACCCATGTAACAAGACCTGTAGTACGTAGTTATCTAACTGCAACACACAATACATAACACATTATTTTATATTAGTGTACAACTCTTCCTGGTTTGACAGCCAATGAAATCGAATATTGGATCTTGATAAGGTATCCGGATGGGTTTAAAGTGTTACGATAAATCTCCATGTCTTACGAAAAACGTAATACCAAATCAAAACAAGAATAATAAATCAAATGCTTATCTTCCCACTTGAACAAAGTTCAAAATTTATATTTATCTTGTCCTGTATAGAATCTTAATTCAATTCATAATTCACAAAAGTCACTACTTCGACAGTGTTTTGGATTGGTTAATATCTAACATTAGGAATAAATATTTAGCTTTGGAAATACACTCAACCGCAAAAGAGATGAGATAATTGGTGAATACCAGGGTGGATTTAAGAAAGACCATTCTACAGTTGACAGTGTTTTTATTCTCCAGACAATTATTCAAAAGTATTTAACACGTAAAAATGGGAAAGTATATATAGCATTCATAGATTTTCGGAAGGCCTTCGATATGGTGAACAGGCTTAAATTATTGTATGTTCTTTTACAAAATGGAATTCATGGTAACTTTTTAAAGTTAATTAAGAATATGTATAGTGATGTCAAAGCCACTGTAACATATGAGTATGGTAAGAAGTTAACTGAATATTTTGACAGTACCTGTGGGGTGCGACAAGGCTGCGTCCTTAGCCCGGTGTTATTTTCATTGTTCATTAACGAGCTTGTATTGTTTTTAGAAAATGACTTCGATGATGGTATATTTATCTCCGAAAAAATGATGAATATTATTGCTCTGTTATTTGCAGATGACTTGGCGTTAGTTGCCGATAGTGTCGTTAGATTACAGCGTCGTCTTGACGCTTTGCATATGTATTCCCATAAATGGGGCATGGACATTAATATTGATAAAAGCAAAATAATTGTGTTTAAAATGGGTGGACCTTTATCAAAACATGAGAAATGGTTTTATAATGGTACCCGAATGGAAACTGTCAATTTCTATAAATATCTGGGACTTGTAATAACCCCCAAACTGATTTGGACAAGGGCATGTAAGACATTGGCAGATCAAGCTACTAAGGCAATGTGGCCTATTAAGTCATTTATTCGAAAATATGATATGTCACTAAAGGAAGGTTTGCATATTTTTGATAAAAAGATTGTTCCTATTTTAACATATGGGGCTGAAATATGGGGTTTTAAGGAAAGAGAAAGTATTGAATTAGTTCACAGAAAGTTTTGCAAATATTTGCTCCAGATTAGTTATCGATCTTCTAATGCTGTTGCATATGGAGAATGTGGGAGAGTACCATTAAGTAATATTTATTTTGTCAAATGTATTAAATACTGGCTGAGGTTATTACGAATGCATCAAAATCGATATCCATATCAATCGTATCAGTTTTTAATATCCATTGAATTCAGGAAACGTCCCACATGGGCTCGGCATATCAGTGATCTGTTATTTCACTTTGGCTTTGGCATAGCTTGGATTTCACAAGATGTTGGTGATGTAGATATGTTTTTATATATGTTTACCGAACGAATTAATAATTGTCTCAGGCAAGACTGGCACTCTGCCGTAGAGGTTCCGTCGTTGAGTTTTTATAACTCGCATAAATCTTTGTTGACTTGTGAAAAGTATTTATTACTAAATATTGATAATAAGACAAAGCGTATGTTTACACTATTTAGATCAGGATGTCATCCACTGGGTATTAAATATATTAGGCGAGGTATCGCCTCTTGCTATGATGATATTGTGTTATGTAAACACTGTAAAAGTATCGAAGATGAACACCATGTTGTTTATATTTGTAAACGCTATGAGGACATGCGTCAGCGTTTAGTTCCGAAAACGAACGATGGATATTACTTTTCTCTTCATAGCATATGTACATCATCTGACTTAAATATTATTAATAGCTTTGTATGTTTCCTAAAGCATGTATATTCTGCGCCTGTTAACAATACACCTTGAAATGGTAACTCAAATATACAAAATGTACCACTCTGTATTCTATGGGTCAAATGGCCTTTTATACAAATAAACCCTTCTTCTTCTTCTTCTTCTTCAACCGCAAAAGAAACGTCACCATACATTATACAAGATATTTCAATCCACGAGTTATAAACACGACTGAAACAGAAATACATCTTGTCTCCAGAAGCCAATTTAATTAGCTTTGAAATTTCAAAACATTATCTGTTCACATTTTCTGAGAAACACACGATTTAACAATCGTCGTTTTCGAATCTCTCTAATCTCTAGACAAGTTTGGAGAATCAGAAAGGGCTTTTTGGCTTGTTTTGTCACCTCCTACTGTAAAGACGCGTCAACAAATTCAAGTTTAAGAAGGTTATTGATATCGAATACATCAGTTAAATGCCAAACATTCAGGCCAAACACCATTTTGAAAAAGCGATTTCATCACCCCGAGTGTGCTTGAACAGATAAAAAAATGTAAGTATTATATTCTGATACATGAAATTTACAAATAATTTCCCTATAAAATGCATTTAAAATCTACTTTCTCCGGCAGCAGTATTTCTAGTTCTAGACTGTTGAAAATGTGGTGACGTTTCTTTTGCGGTTTTGTGTATATTGTTTATTCCAAACGCAAGATATGAACCAACCCAAAACATGATATAAATTCCTCTTTACCATATACTTTGCAGTTGTCAAGAATAACAGTGCGGTGACTTTAACAGTTAAGATACACACTCTAATTCCACTTATGTTTCTTTGAGTCACATACTAGTTATTTTGGCGTGGCATAAACCGTAACTTTTTCAATATTTTTAAAAATACATAATACATGATTGTTTAATGAAAAGTATTAAACGTGTCCATTTCGAATTCGAACATTTTTTTGCCTAATCAGCTTGGCGAGCTTTTCGAAAATACCCTACATTAGAAACACTATATATGTAGCTTGCCAATGTTTAGGCCTGTTCCTTATGCAGGATATTGACCATCCCAAAACACACTCGCATTATAACCTCTAAAAATCATGGTTATAAAGTTCAACATTCAATGAATACAGTTTGAAAATAATTATAGCATGTTATGTTACACTTATTTGTATTCATCAAAACTTACATTTCTGTGTGACTTGCACAACAACAAAAAATGTGTTCCCAGTTGGTATTGATCAATTGATCAATTGATCTATTGATTTGGCAAATTAAGTCGTGGCCCCTATGGTCCCTGTGGTCCCTGTGGCACCGTAACTCCAGAGCCAGTGGTTCTTTAGACGTGAAAACACTGTACGGATGAAGGGACGGGCTGGTTATTTTCACGTGTTACGATAAATCTTCATCTTACGTCTTACGAAAAACGTAAAAGAAGATCAAAGCAAGGGGAATCAATCACCTACATTAACTGACTTGCAAAAGAAACGCAACCAAAACATGTTTGGTCCCAAATCAAACAAACGCATATTATAATATATGTATCGAAAATACATACATTTGGAAGGGTCTTTCAGTAAAAATAACCATTAATTGAAATGACTTTAAGGGTCAATTGTCCAGTTTTTAGAACATTGAATAGAATAACGATATTTTAAGCTTAAGGGCTTAAAGAAGGCTTACAAAGACATGAGGAAAAGGCCAAGTCTCTATTGTTAATGGCCGAGGTTGGAATTGCAAAAGTTGTTTAATGGGTGACAAGTCAGCAGATCAGTCTTTCTACTGGCTATTGTACACTTGATGCAATCCATGATTAGGCAACTTTGTTAAGCGTCGCTCCAACCTGCAGGATGCAAATTGTTCTCTCTTTTTCTGTAGCACTTTAAAAAGCCATGTTCGTCGCTTGCAATCGAATATTTTAATGCAAAACCTCCATTCTGTTGATGTTTTGTACCCAAATTTCATTTGGTAAACTTTGTACACAATCTTAAAGTTTTGACCAATAAGTTCATTTTTCTCGAAATTTACGAAGAAAACTTGCATTTGCGTACATTGAATGTACAGGTACAGGACAAGTTTAAAGTGTTTTCAATCGATAGGCTTCGTTCCTCGAAATATGATAACCTTTTGTATTTTGGTGGCGCTTCTTTTGCAAGTCAGTATATATGCTTATCTTCCCACATTTCTTTTTAAAATTCATGTTTATTTGGCCCTGCATATGACCGTAATTCAATCACAGATTATCTACTACGCAAAATCATGTATTACAGGATTGCCTCCATACATGTATATCCGTTTGGTTTATCCTGTTGAAAACACCATTAATTGTATGATTAATTAAGTGTATGATATAGAGATAATTAACCGAGGAAGTAAAAGTCATATGGCACACGTTCGAGTGTAATCATTGTTTTATGATTTAAACAGTATTTATTTCCAGATGGTACACGGAAAGGGGGATTGATAAACAGGGTTACCCCTATTTTAATATCTCTCCCCGTGACGTTGACAGGATTTATATACATTATAACATGAAACGTACATTACAACAAAAATAATAATTTCACATACAAAAATCTGAATATGTAAATTCAACAATTACCACAACCTATATACATGGACAATCAACAATTGAAAATAAGAAATGTATGCTATTGCATGCTAACAAATATAACAATTGGTTAAACTTCACGTGCTTTCCAAATTTTGAAACGTTTACTAAGGTCAATAAATGTGCAAACAGAATCCACAATTTTTAAGTTAATCTCATCAGATAAGTCATTGTTACCATAAAGAACGGTTTTCAAATTAAAGCCATTAACATAATAATAGCTGTTTGATCTAATATCTGAATAGTTTTGGCAGACGAAAAGATAGTGCATAACATCCTCATAAAGGTAGTTACATAGGCATTTAGCAGAGTCTTCTATAAACCTGTCAAATTTGTGACCTTTAAGGTCACTGCAGCCTAATCTTAAGCGACAAAGTGTTACTTGATTTTGTCTGTTACCATAGTCTTTAAATATTTTATGAACGTTACAATCACCTTTAAATATTTTCTTTTTGAAGATAGCATAGGATTCACCATTTTTTAGATACATATCGAGATCATTCCACTCAGCAATGGCCGATGGTAAGAAGGAACGTTTATATAACTCAGTATAAGATACAGGAATTTGTAAATTATGAGATGTGCGAGTACTGCGGTTCGAAATGTCGGACATTGCTAGTGGAACTAATGACGATAAATATTCTGGTGTCAACTGAAATAGTTTGTAAAATGGACACAGTTTGTGACATTTTCGCCTAAAGGCTAATGATGTAAACCCTGTTTCTTTATATAATTTTTGGTGGCTGGTACCTCTGACTGCACCACAAATTGTCCTAAGTGCATCCAAATGTAGATTTTCAAGTAACAATTCATGATATTTTGTACAGTTATCAAATATATGATCACAATAGTCAAAGAGAGGAAGGATGTAAGAATTATAAAGTACATGCAAAGTATGTCGATTCAAACGGTATTTGTAGCTCCGCAGACAGTTTATCATCGGGCTTACCTTTGAGATTATATTTTCTATGTGAGAATGCCAGTTACCGTTTGATTGGAAAGTCAGTCCTAAATGTTTATGAGTACTAAGATCATTTATAAGTTTACCTTTCATGTCAAAATTCGGTACTTTCGTGGGTACCCGTTTTCTGGAGAATGTTATGCTCTCGGTCTTTTCAGCATTAAAGTTGACTTTCCATTCATCGGCCCATTCAGAAATTCTGAGTAAATCATTATTTATAAGACATGATGTTTCAATTGGATCCCCAATAATTACGTACAGGGAGGTATCATCGGCAAAGAGTCTTATATTGCATTTTATTTCATCCACTATATCATTGATAAAAACAAGAAATAACAAAGGACCCAAAACAGAACCCTGAGGTACACCTGCTAAGATCGATTTGGTGTCCGACTGGCGTCCGTTTATGACTGTGTACTGATTTCTGTCAGATAGATAACTTTCAAACCATTTTAACAACTTGCCCCCAATACCATATTTTTTTCAACTTGTATAAAAACCCCTTATGCCAATTGCAAACTCTGTCAAAAGCCTTGCTTATGTCACAGAATACTGCTTTTATTTCTTTTCCTTCATCTAAGGCTTTACCTATAAAGTTATATAAATGTGTCAACTGGTATACTGTGGAGTCTCCCGGTGTGAAACCAGACTGTAATGGAGTAATAATTCCATAGCTTAAGAAGTAATTATGTACATGTTTGTGAACACATTTTTCAAAAACCTTAGACAGACAACTTGTTAAAGAAATAGGTCTGTAGTTAGAGCACAGAAGTTTACTCTCCTTTTTATGGAGTGGAATGACAGATGCGATTTTCCAAATGTCTGGAAAAACAGACTGGGATAGGGATAGATTAAATATATAACACAGAGGTTTAGATAGGTAACTTGAAAGGATATTTAGGATTCGGTTACTAATTTTATCAGGACCGATTGATTTAGTTGAATCCAGGGATTTTAAAATATCTTCAATTTCTTTTTCCGATACATGTAGTTGTTGAATGATAATTTCGCGATTCATTGTATTGTCATTAATAGATTCGTCGTGGTTTGGAATCTTTGTATTGTTAACAAAGTAATTATTTAGGATATTGGCCTTGGCGTGATCGTCATCGTAGATAGCTCCTTCGTGTTCTAAACATGGAAATGATTTTGATTTGAAGATCTTTTTAAATAATCTTTAACTATTTTCCACCACGTTTAATTGCCATGTTTAGAGTTCAAACTATTATCAAGTTTTGCATTATACTCTTTTTTGCATTTTCTTATTTCTGAAATTATAAAGTTACGTTTTTGTCTAAATATTTCCCAACGGGCAGGAGAATTGTTTTTTTTTGCTTTTTTATGAACTCGGTTTCGTTGCCTAAGTAGTCTACGGATGTATCGGTTCATCCAAGGTTCGTCACGTGAACGAATTCTAACCAACTTATTAGGTACATACATTTGGAAGGGTCTTTCAGTAAAAATAACCATTAATTGAAATGACTTTAAGGGTCAATTGTCCAGTTTTTAGAACATTGAATAGAATAACGATTTTTTAAGCTTAACGGCTTAAAGAAGGCTTACAAAGACATGAGGAAAAGGCCAAGTCTCTATTGTTAATGGCCGAGGTTGGAATTGCAAAAGTTGTTTAATGGGTGACAAGTCAGCAGATCAGTCTTTCTACTGGCTATTGTACACTTGATGCAATCCATGATTAGGCAACTTTGTTAAGCGTCGCTCCAACCTGCAGGATGCAAATTGTTCTCTCTTTTTCTGTAGCACTTTAAAAAGCCATGTTCGTCGCTTGCAATCGAATATTTTAATGCAAAACCTCCATTCTGTTGATGTTTTGTACCCAAATTTCATTTGGTAAACTTTGTACACAATCTTAAAGTTATACATACATGTATATCCGTTTGGTTTATCCTGTTGAAAACACCATTAATTGTATGATTAATTAAGTGTATGATATAGAGATAATTAACCGAGGAAGTAAAAGTCATATGGCACACGTTCGAGTGTAATCATTGTTTTATTACTCATTCTATTCCGTTTAATTCGCGACAGTGATGTCACGAACAATCGATTTATAACGTCAGAGATAACAAAATACAGGAAGTCGCCTTGCAACAATGGCTGCTAGGCAAACGTGATATGTGCACATGTGATCATAATAAATGATAATAAAACTTATATGTCACCAACATATTAATATTCAAACAAGTCCACACAAAAACAAATTGAAAACAATTGTAACTTGAGTATATTAAAATTATTTTCTATTCATGAACATTATTTTCTATTCATGAACATTATATTTCTGTTTCACTTGCACAACAACATGTCGATTTACATTTGACATGATCGATACATCCATCGATTAGGCAAACTTGTTATTACGGAAGTACTAGTTTTTAAAGATAACAATTATTGAGCACCTTTATTTATGATAAAAGTTACACTTGCGTTCAATGCCAAATGCATGACTCGATATAGGTGTTGCCACTTGTGTCATTTTAAACAATGTTCAAATTTTTAAACCCAGAGTTGATAAACTTCACTCAGTATATTCTAAAGTGTGCATTGATATATTTTTTAAAATACAAACATTATTTATTGTCGAAGCGTAACTATTTTAATACATTGAAATACAAAGAGTCCGACAAATGAAATGAAAGTTTTTAGCCACCTTGATAAATCTTACTGACAATGCGCGCGTGTCCCATTGTGATAAACATAATTCTTTCGCATTACCAAATCCTGTGGTAAATATCTTCATAGAGTAAGAAGGTAGGTTTTCCAAAGGTTTAACCCTTGTTCGCTGAAAATTGTTTCTTCACGATTTCAAGTAGTCTGAAATTAAAATATTTCTTACAAATGATTACTTCACGAATAAAACATTAGGAATAACCTCAATGAAACTGATATTTCGTTGTTTAAATTACAAGTTTAAGTTACTGTATTGTATGTTGATTGTTTATTGCTGATGTGGATTATCTTCAAACTACACACTGCTAATAAAGAGCAGTTTGCATTGTAATATATTGTAACTAGTGGCAGTTTCCCCTTGAGCTTTTTAATAAACATTTCAATTATCTTTATTTATAGACATTGAACTATCCTTCTTTTTTGTTTCGTGAACATGTCATTTACAATGTAAATAGTAAACATATATCTAAATGTGCACCATGTAAATGGATATTTTCCATATTTACAAACACACATTATGTATCTGATTTTCAGTGTAGGTGTATGTTGACCAAAGTCTTAGAAATAAGAATAGAAATTACAGTAAAGACAATTACTTGATAACAGGTTCGTATTTACATTAAAGCTGATATATACAGTATGTCGGAAAAAAAATTAATGGAATTTAAAAGAAGACCACAATGGTTCACAGAGACAAAACGAGGTTGAATCCGCCTTGTCGGATCCGGCAAGTGGATTCCACCCCTTTTTGTCCAGTGTTCGAAGAGTGTTCATATTTTGATTGTTCATGATGACAAATCCAAGTGGAGTTATGTACACTAAGCAGTGCTCCAGATAAGTTTTTGAGCTATTGGGTATTTACCTCCTGTTTTGGATACCATTTAGTAGAGTTGATTTTAAAAGTTTATTTTAGAAAAATGGCACTCCTCAGATTTCTTACAATATATAAAAAATGAGGTCGTACACTCACGATTCTACATGATTGGGTTATTTCACTTTGTTCATTTCACAAAATAACCTAATAAACTTACATGTATTGTAAATTGTCTCATATCGTACTTGATGAAACAGTTCTTCAACTTCCACTGTTACTATTACTAAAACTTGTTTAGGTTTTTTCTTTACCTTTAGGGCGCGGGCCAGCGCAGTGTTTAGCGTCTTCGGCTTCGGATCAAGAGGTCCGGGGTTCGATCCCGCAAATGGCTTGGTAATTAAGGGTAAGGGTGCAATACTACACTGTCACCATAATGGATAGCCACCGTGGAGTTGCGGGCTTTCTCCCTGAAATAATAATAGCAACCGTGATTTAAGTGAAATACTTTTGAAAGCGGCGTTAAACCTCAACTCACTTCACCTCGTTTCTTGTAATAACTTGTTACAAAGTAGAAAAAGTAACTTACAAACTAACTTCTACGAAATCTACATAACAATGGTACAAATGAGCGAGCGGCCATTAGCGGTGAACCATTGGTATAATGAATAATGTGGTTCACAAGTTGTAATAGTCACGTAATGTGTACCAAAAAAGAGGAAGAAAGAAGACAACGTGTCAGGAAAAAAATAATATTAGGTAGAACATTCAGGTGGCAGTGTTGAAACGAAACTTCCCTCATCTAGCGGTTCATTGTCTTTAGAAAACGGCTTTTACAATAGCTAGGTATTTTGGTGTCGAAATCCAAGATCCGATTTAATAGAAAACAAAAGTCAACTTTGATGCTGTAATATGATTAGTACATGTATCATCATGTCTTGTGAAGTGATGAAACTTTGCGAATTAACTTTTTAAACAAAAGTTACTCGTTAAGGCAGTATGAAACTTCATCCTTACAAACTCAGGAAACTGACAATTTCAATAAAATTGTCTTAAAGAACAAGTACGGTCAGTATCTACGGTATTGGCTTATCTAAAGCGGGAAGATTTGTTTAATTAACATATTGAACTCAAATAATCTCAAATTTATTCACAGATCCCATGGTTTTGTTTTTTTCTCAGTTATTGTTCATGTTAAATGTTAAATGTCTGGATAGCTTCTTCAAATGTAGATCAAAGATGTTTTGGTGTATGAATGTCAACTTGGTTCTGTAAAACACATTTATTCTAAAGTTTGTAGTGTACTTTCTCTCCCACGACAACAGTTATTTGAGGTTAACATTAAGTACCATCACAATTCCTAGTATTGTCATACATTTTGCATCAGTCGGATATGTTTCAATGAATAAGTCTATAAACAAGCATATGTGTATCTGATGTGACAAACGTGTATATATTACTCACTGTTGGTTACCTTCAACGTCTTATTGCATCAAGTCTATTAACAATACATGCCATTTAGATAGGGAACAAATATAACAAGGTTACATTTGGGATAACACTACCTTCAATAGTACAAAAATGCTTGTACCTTTTCGGGCTGAGTCCCATGCGGGATTCGAACCCACACCCTCAGGACAAGGCAACTATCGCCAGCCCTGACCGTACCAGCAGCTTACCACACGACCGTTTCGCCTCGACAATAATCGAGGTCCAACAATCAATAGTTAAGCTAATTTTACATTCAGTACCCCTCTGATAGACGTAATTTGGCCCAGCTCCAAAGGCTGAATGCATTAGAAATACATGCCGTTTAGAACAAATATAACAAGGTTACATTTGGGATAACTCTACCTTCAATAGTACAAATTCTTATACTTTTTCGGGCCGAGTCCTGTGCAGGACTCAACCCACACCCTCAGAGTAAGGCACTATTGAACTATTGAAGGTAGTAAGTTATAGGTTTGTTAAAAGCAAATAAATCAATCTTCATCACGAGAAGTACACAATGTGATTATAATTTTCATGTTATGTAACGTGTTACAGCTGAACCAATTATGATCATAATCATATGGCTGGAAATATGCAGGCTGCTTGCGCAATTCTTATTAAAATGTGGTGACCAAGTTCCTTATACGATAATAGTAAAATACCAAAAATAATTAGGAGGTTTCGCTTTTCACAAACAAACACTGCTGTAGAGTTTTATGAGCTCCTTACTCGTTGGATTCCCCTTAACTTAAAACACCAGAGAGGCATCGGTGTACCTGTCAAACACTATTGTGGAGTTTTGATATCGAATAATGATAAGTTTATGTTCAAAAACGCTAGCGGCTACAAACTAGTGCGTACGTATCTGTACTCCCAAATTTAATTTAATTTTTTTTAAACGTTTTTAATTATTTTATTTCGAGAAATACGCCGACATGCAGCCTATGTGGTGCACTGCAGTACATATACGAAGATGCGTTATGGCCCTGAGACAGATGTCAAGTTTTAAAATCGGAACAAATTAGGTTAAATGTAAAAATAAATTAAATGGCTGCCAATTTCTGTCTGTCAAATGTTGTTTATAAATTTTTGTTCATGACAACATTCAACTGTGGTCTCATATACGTAAAATGTGGTTCATTTGTATATTGCTATTTGCAGTTTTTCAATGTAGCATGCCGTATTATGAGGATCTTCTTTGCTTCTCAATAGAGGTCATCAGAAATAAAATGGTTCTCGACACGACAAAGTCAGTCAGACCACAAACAGTAACAGCAATATATCGACAGGTTACCGAGCAGAAAGTTTCAGCAGATGAAGACTGTTCGTCAACGGATACAAAGACTCTTCACCTTTAAGCGAGCTGTCAGTTTGTTACCCATGAGTAGAGAACTTGGATGGATACTGTGTGGTACATATTACGGTCAAGTTATCCAGGATACAAACAAGACTAAACGTGTTGACTGTCAAAAAGTTTGACACTGCTGTTTTCACTGACGAGTTCACTGTGAAACTGTTTGAGTAAATGTTTCCGGAAACAAAGGTACCTTTCAAAATTAATCCTGTCAGAAGCATCCGCATCAACTACACGTCTATGCTGCTATCTCAAGATGTGGTACCACAGGTATTTGAATATTAAATACTAAATAGTATCGGGTACCGAGAAATTCTTAAAACCTTTCTGCTTCCAATTCGTTCGCGAAGCATATCCAGATCATCACCGCCTGGTGCTGGATAATCATCCGAAACATTCCAGTCAGGCAACGTTGCGTTGATTTGAAGCAAATGGTGTGAATCCTTGGCCTACTCCCCGGAGTCACGAATCAAACCGAGAAGGTGTCGACACGTTAACCTGAAGAACAAAACAAAGTTAATGGATGGCATCAATGACATCAGGATTCACTGAGAGAGGCAGTTTGCAAAAATGACTGATGGTGTCAAGCCTATCGGGGGCGGATTAGCGCGTTCCGCTTCGGATCAAGAGGTCCGGGGTTCGAATCCCGTCAGTGGCTCGGCAACTTTGTCTGTTGTGAAGAACTGTTCTACATGCAGTAAGGTTTGGGTGCAATGCTTTCACCGCAATGAAACGCCACCATGGACTTACAGGCTTTCTCCCTGCAATAATACTAGCAGCCATGATATAAGTGAAATACTCTTGAAAGCGTCGTAAAACCCCAATTCACCTCACCTCAGCCCTCTTTCGTTCACAAACTTGTTGAAGTGCACGGAGCTGCATATAAACATATATTGTTAAAGTGAATGGAGTGATGCAAAAGCTATGAAGTATCAATTTCGCTTTCAATTAAAAATTGTCACAGCTGATTTCTTTCCGGTAACTTTGTGATTTATGCAGTAGTAATATGTACAACCAGCCATTTTAAAGAGAGTTCTATCGGGGTATTTTTTGTGGAAACGAAATTCAAGGGGACGTTCTTGTTTACACATATATGTTATTAAGACCTTAATCCATTATCATGTTGTTACTCCATTTGTTAACAGTGGAGTATTCTTTAAGAGCCATCAAGGATGTTAGTGTTTCAAATTATAAATATTTTTGGGAAAATATACTTATAACGTCAATCGCCAAAGAATTTTTTTATCTACAATATGGTATGTTTTTAAATAATGTTCATATCACGACAATGTAATGCAATTTGGTTTCAAAGAGAAGTACAACTCCGAGTAGCGCGCGCTAAGGGTATCTGACGTCATATACACAGAATCCCCTTTATTGCATAAAACGCACTACACAACAGCGGACAACAGGAAGCGTTTCCGAAGCTTGACGGCTCGTCTCCAGTGCAAGTCGCTATAACAACCCATGGGCTGCACGTGATGCACGTGCTTCTCTTGCAAGTTACCCTTGTCACACATTACTGAATGTGACGATTGCTTTACAAACAATGTTTCTAAATGTCCTGAGAATATAAAAATTATAGCCTGTTTAATGTCCTTTTTATTGAGATAAGACCAGCAAATTATGAAAAAAAATTCTCTCATTAATTATAAACAATTATTCTAATATCTGTAGCAAATACATATTTAAATGAAATGGTAAATAAATAACCGCCAAAAAATTATATATTTCGATTTCTTTCATTGCTCATAATTTGTGTTATTCTTTCGTGTCTTTGTTTACTGTGTGTGAACTAGATCATAATGCTTTGCGCTTGAAAATAATAGACTGGACTATATTTAGACTGGAAAACACCTTTACTAATTAATACAATTTCTCGGCTTATTATCGGTTGAAATTTTGTTGGGTAAATTAAGTGTATTTATTTCACGAGATAGATTTTTGGAAAATTTTCGATATTTTCATCAACATCCTTGATGGCTCTTTAAGAAAGGGTCAGGCGGGGTGTCAGGTTTCTAAATCTAAAAATATCAAAAATATGACAAAATAATTAAGTAACATGAGTGGGGACATGCAGCCCTTTTCTTTGTAAACTCGATTTTATCCATTAGGCTACGAGTTTGGTTATGGCTGCAAATCATTACCTTTGCATGGAGGATTTACGCTGCGTATGCGAGGAAGAAACCAGTTCATGATGGTCGTAACTAAGTGTCCCGTACCCAGGGAATTGCGTATCACAGAAATAACTGTTTAAAATGTAAAATAATCATATATGCAATTTTCGTGATGTCATACATGGATTAAGATGGAAAATGCTTTCCTTAAAAATAACTCGACCCCTCTCATGCTTTCCCCATTACATGAGTATAACATAATCCAGTTGAATCATATTGCTATGGATAATATTTTATATTTGACAGTTGGACAAAGACTAGCATACGTTCACTAAACATATTAAAAGGGATAGCTTTGCTTTGGCTATGACATGACATCGTTCATCATTCTAATGATATATTATGTGTTACATTGTGAACATTCTATTAATAAATTTGTTTTATCGTTAAACAGATGTAAAATCAATAACATATATTTAAAATTGTCCTCCTTTCACGTGAGATCAACCAAAATGGCGGATACTCCCGATAGAGCTGAGCTTCAATTTTAAAGAAAAAGAAGAAGAAGAAGAAACAAGAAGAAAAAACTTTATTACCCTTGATGGGAATTTGGCTTACATCACCACAGAGGACACACTTTAAAACTATAAATATTGTCAATTGGATAAAGTATATAAATTATATTAAAATGACATGTTCATGTTGAAAGCACATTAAAACTTAAATATTAAAAATTGCTTTTAGTAACAGGTAAGACATAAATAACAATAATGGAGATACACTGGTATGAAGATAAAACTTACATAACATAAATATCATTTCTTATTTAAAAGACCTATGCTTGACGGGACGAACGATTTCAGGGGTCTATTTGATTTCAGCTTGGGAATTTGGAAACGTCGGCCAGAAGGTAAAAGGTGGGAGGGGTCATTTACAATTTACAATTGTATTTGCCAAAGTTAAAACCCTATCTTCATAATCATAGGCCATAAAGTCTAAATCAACATTTGCAACTTTTCTGCTTATTTTGACGATTTTGTTGAGCTTGTTTCGGTCTTGAACTGTCAGGGATCCATACCAACACTGAATTGAGAAAGTTAAAACAAACTTTGGATAAAGCTATGGTAAAACAATGAGAGAACAGTTCTGTCAACATTAAAAGAGCGAAGTTTCCGTAGAAAGTATAAACGTTGTTGGCCCTTTTTGTATATAGCATCTGTGATGTCATTCCAGTTTAATTTATCATCAATTATTGTCCCGAGATATTTGAAGTTTTTGACAATCTCCACCTCAGAACCATGGACAGTGACTGGTGAATGTATAGGCTTGCATCTTCTGAAATCTATAATCATCTCTTTCGTTTTTGACACATTGAGTAGTAAGTGATCGTCCTTACACCAGCTTGTGAGATTTACGATTTCTTGTCTATATGCGTCCTCCGTTGTGTTAAGGAGGCTAACTAGAGCTGCGTCGTCGGCAAATTTAGCAAAAGGGCAATTATCGTTAGACATCATCTGAATATTGTATTTTGACCTCTACCATAGGTCGAAATGACACATCTATATCAATGCAATGTAAAGGCAGAGTATGGCAATATAATAACAAAATAAAATAACACTGAAACATTAAAAACTCGTTTTCTTCTTGGTGTTTGTTAGCACAGTCTTGCCAGGAATCGTTGTCCTGTCGCAGATATCTTATTACATCTTTCATTTCATCAATTGTCCGATTCAGTGCACGCACACTTTCTTCCAAAGTTGAAACACAAATAAGGAGTTGCCCAGTGTCGGGTTCAGGATTTGCGGTTGTTACAGTGTCGAGATCAAAGTTTGCGGTGGTTGTTTCAGTGTCGAGGTCAGGGTTTGCGGTGGTTGTCTTGGTGTCAGTGTCAGAGTTGGCGCTGGTTCTCTTAGTAACGGTGTCAGGAAGGCGATGGTTGTCTAGGTGTAGGGGTTAGGAGTTATGGTGGGTGTCTTGATGCAGTCAAGGAAGTAGTTGTTTCGATATCGGGTTCACAGGCAGCAGTCGTCTGGTCAATGTCTGGTTCATTGTTGTCATTTTGCAAGATGGTCCGGTGTTGCGAGGTTGGGTATTGGACATTTAGTTCAAGAACTGCTTCATTGGGACGAGACGTTACTCTGGCAATCGCAATAAACACCTAATAAATACAATGGATTTGATTTATAAATATATATATATATATATATATATATAAAGGCATGAGTGATTTCTGAAAAAACAGTTTCTGACAAATAGATGTAGTAGATACGAATAGTGTAGAATAGTAAATGTAGATACGAATACTCGGTACGATTACATTACGAGTTACGATGAGGAATGGACCACATATTCTATAATCATTTTAATTCATCAGAAATGCTACTAACACAGACCATTTGAATTTTTATTATCTTCAGCAAATGGCGATTAGATCAAAATTTTTATTTTACTGCTGCATTCAAATGTTTAAAGCTTTTTCTTCGCCTGCTTAAAATAATAAATACATCAATCACTGCAAGCAATATGCAATTAATTCATTACATACCCCTCTCTTTTCCTTGTCTCTGTGACAGCGCTTCTGTCGGACTGGAATAGATGTTCTCTGACGACAAAGATAACACTCATTACGTATCTCTCGACTTTGGCATTTTATAAGCCGCTAAGTTGTCTTGCAATATTTAACTAATTTGTGACGAATCTGAAACACAAATACGTGAATCGAGCATGAAAACAATGTTCCTCTGTCATTTGCTTCCGTTTCCGCCAATCGATTGTTTACCATCCTGGTCCATCAGTGCTTGTATATCCCATGTTGCACGAGGCACTGAAGTCTAGAAGCAAGCATAAGAAAGAGCTCCCTGTTGAGCATAACAGACAGAACCCGACAGGGCAGATGAGCGATCAGCGACTTTTAGATCACGACTTTCCTTTGGCTGAAAAACCCACCGTACATCAAAACGAAAGTTTTCGGCCTCAAGGGATCAGGGTCTTGTGCAGCAGATATTATTTACCAGTAAAAAGATAGATACACTAAGAAGACTTGTTCTGTGACGTAATTATAAGTGGGTTTTTTTAAATGTCGCTAATTGTAACTTCACTTATAATTTTATAAGTTAATCATGTATCTTTCTCTAATTCTTAATTTTTGTATGTCAGAATGTATAATACATCATTCCTGAACATTTTGTTTACCTGTATATATGTATGTGTGTGTATGTGTGTATGTTTGTATGTATGTATGTATGTATGTATGTATGTAATGTATGTATGTATGTATGTATGTATTATTGTAAATAAAGTTCAGTTAAGCGAAGCGGTGGTACACATACTCTGATGGAGCAAGATGATGGTTTAGGTGCTTGTAAACATTGCACTTTTTAACAATCTGATATCTAGCTGTGCCCCTTTTTTCTAGGCTGAAAATGCAGACTCTGTGTGTCTCCTTCGCCTTTTGACAGATCAGCTTCCTTTGCATTGAATGTATTTGTTCCGTGCAATCTGAGAATCATCACAATCTGCAGATTTTGAGCTCAATCTCGGAATGTTTCATCAGATTGTGCGACCTTAACAGCGTAAGAATGATCACAATCTAGAAATATGTTATCTTGCAATTACATGTTGTAGATTTTGAGCGTTTTCAACTCATTTCCTATCTACCTTAATACAAATGAAATTAATATGTAAATTGTGAAAGGTTTTCAACTACCGATTATAGGGACCCGTTCTTAGATAGTGAGGCGTTTTAATTCGTTTTTCTATCTTATCTTCCAACCATAAGGTTCGATTACTAGATTTAAAAGAATCTTAAATAGTTTATCTTTGTAATCTACCAACTACTCGGGTCGACTCGGGGGTGTTAACTCCTTTGTCTATCTATAGTAACGACTTTAGATGTTGATTCTAAAGATTGTGAATGGTTTTAATATTTAATTTACCGACTATATGGGTCGATTCCCAGAATGTGAAGGGTTTCAACATAGTTTTCCTGACCTATCTACTAACTGTATTTGTAGATCCCTAGATTGTGAAGGGTTGTGATATTTCATTTACTAAATATAAGGGTTTATTCCTTGATTGTGAAGTGTTTTCAAATTGTTTTAAACTATCTTATCTATCAAATATCATAACCCTTCACAATCTAGGAATCGACCACAATAGTCGTTAATGGAAGATTGAACCCTTCCCAATCAAGGATCGACCCCAACAGTCGGTTATTGAAACATCATAACCCTTCACAATATAGGAATCGACCCCTGTAGTCAGTAGATGATATGTCATAACCCTTCACAATCTAGGAATCGACCACCACAGAAGACAGATGAAATATATGCAACCTTCATAATCTAGAAATCGACCCCTGTAGTCAGTACATGATATGTCATAACCCTTCACAATCTAGGAATCGACCACCACAGGAGGCAGATGAAATATTTGCAACCTTCAAAATCAAGGCAACGGCCCCTATATTCTTTTAGAAAAGGTAAGGAAGGAGTTACAAGCGCTTCACAATCTGGGAATAGACACCTATAATCAGTATTATTATATGATGGACGAGTGTTCTGTTTTCAGATTGGCCGAGACGGATGGTCATCGGCAATGATCAAACGCTATGACGACCGCGGGAAGCGTCACGCGAGGTCGACAGAACAATATCCAATGACCTGGAGCTAAAAATAGATCACCACTGCGAGGAGCTGAGCGAGGAGCGCTGTTTAGAGTTGCTTATATTAGTTGTATCCCTACAATGACAATGTTCATGTTAAGTTATTTAAGAATAACCTTTTTTGTCGTTCAATCAAAGTGTATGTTATCATTAATTTAAGGTTACAAGTAAAATTTATTTTAATGAAACTTTTTTTTTAAATTGACAATTTCATGAATCATATAATAAAACAGTCACTGACTTCAGTTATCAGTGAATCAAATGGTTTATCGACTTCGAAACGGTAACATAAGGTAGCATAAGTGTTTCGAGGTCGATAAACCATTTGATTCACCTCAACTGAAGTCTATAATTGGATAGTATAGTACAACGCTCCTAAAAATTTAGGAATGGACCCCAGTAGGCGGAAGTATTGTCGATAAAAACGCAAGCTTTGAAGCACTTGTCAATCTATGAATTGATATCAATGACAAGATAGATCGATAAATAACAAACAGGTAAGATACCCTGACAAACAAATTCTTAGATTGTGAGCATTCTCAGAATGTAAGGGTCGAACAATCTGCAATTGTTCAAACAATCTAGGAACGGTGAAATATTCCTAGATTGTGAGGTCACGACCTGCAGATTGTTCGAACAATCTGCAGATGATATACCCAAGATGGTTCGTAACATATTCACTGCAGTCTTTGAAGAAGACTCTCATAATACTCGTAGCATGTATGCAATATATTTGTAAAGTTTATAATAATATATTATAATTTATAATGATTTTATCAAACTTAGCATTACTCTTTTGCATACAATATTAATGAAATGTGTTATAAGTTAGTCTTGACCTACGGTTTCACTACATCTATGGCTTCGCTTTAAAGCCGGAACTTTAACACATGCATATCTGTATACAGTTATTTAATATTCAGATCAAAATCCGTTCTCACAACAGCCATACCGTCACTTCTGGGGAGTCAATGAAAATATTTAACATTTGATACATTGACGGATCCAGATGGGTGCGGATGTCCCAGCAGAGGTCCAAGTGTAGCAAATGATCATTGAAACCAAAGTCAAAACAGGTAGTGCACCCCCCCCCCCCCCCCCCCCCCCCCCCCCCCCCCCCCCCCCCCCCCCCCCCACCCACCCACCCACACACACACACACACACCTACTCAAACAACTGTATCCGACCCTGTTTGACAAACTTAAATTTGGACTGAAATAAATCGACAAACAACTATTAAACATAAACATAAAAAAGTGGCTAGCGAACAATTTGAAAATACAAACCCAATTAAAAATCGTGCAGAGGGCAGAGCGACTTATGCTTTAATGGATTTGTCAAAGCGTTCACCAGTCTGATTACCGTATTTCAAAATCGACGTATCCAAACGAAGATGTATATTGTCTCGATATTCATGTTATTCAAGATAACAGCTTCGTTATCTGACACCATATGATCAATTATACTCCAATATATATTGTACATCGGGTTACTAAACGATCTACCCAAGGCTCGAGACAAAGCCAAATTATTTCACTCGGGACATAAACTTGATATGAAAGGGGTAGCTGGTTAGAGATCCTATAACTATGTTGTGTAAGGTAGTGAATCTGTTATATAAGAAGAATCAACAGTATTCATCAGCCCTCTTTTTGCAATTTATTAAAAGGTTACCTTTTAAGGTAGATCCTCGTATATCACACTTGATCTGTTGTCAAGGCCAATAAACCCGACGTTTATCGGATCCTGTTTACTGTCGTAGACCGCGTTGTACTTCGAGTCGTCTGCATCCTGAAAGGGGTAGCGAGGTCGTTATTTTATTTAACTACGGAGAAACCGTGACGGATAAAGCTTTAAGAGAAAGAGTAGGTATACATTTTCAGAAGTACTCTCAGTGGCGGCTGGGGGTGGTGGGGGTCGGGGAGGAGGAGGGGGGGTACTTGGGTCTGTCGCAGCTCTTTGGAACTATTTGTAGAATATTTCTAGCGATGGTCTCAATAACATACACTGGAAGTGGAAATTGGTGGTGAGTTGTTCACTGACAAACCAACTACTCTCGGTAAATGACAGTATCTGATTACTCTTACCTGTCTTCAGACGTTTATGATCCTGCATTCAACAAAGCTCTGTTCACAATATCAACAATGACATTGACTCGCTTTGACAGGTTGATACCAGTGACCTGAAATCACCTATTCTCTCTTTAAGGTCAAGCATGATTGGTTGAAGGTTTCTTTTGAAATGTTCAATGTTGTTCAGTCTGTGTAAGGAAGAATCCGTAAGGGTTCAAATTAATAACGAATATACAAAGATTTTTAGATTTCATTCTGGAGTTCACATTGTCGCTATTTTCAATTTACATCAACGACGTTGCTGCTGAAATTAAAAGCTACAGATGACTTCAACATGGTTATATTTGGGATAACACTACCTTCAATAGTACAAATTCTTGTACTTTTACGGGCCGAGTCCCATGCGGGATTCGAACCCATACTATTGAAGGTAGTGTTATCCCAAATATAACCATGTTATATTTGTTCACTATCTAAATGGCAAGTATTTCTAATGCGTTCAGCTTAGGGAGCTGTATCATTTTACGTCTATCAGAGAGGTATTGAAACTAACGATTGTTGGATCTCGATTTTTGTCGAGGCGAAATGATCGTGTGGCAAGCTGTTGGTACAGTCAATGCGGGCGATAGTTACCTTACTCTGAGAGTGTTGGTTCGAATCCCGCAAGGGACTCGGCCCGAAAAAGTACACGAATTTGTACTATTGAAGGTAGTGTTATCTCAAATATAATCATGTTTTATTTGTTCACTATCTAGATGTGTTGTCTTTACATAGAATGTCAGATGTCATAGCTGGCAGATGTTCCAGGTGGCGTAGGTGGGTGGACAATAATGAAGTTGTTTCAAATCGTTCTTGTTCTGTTGCAAGGTCTGGTATGGGAGATAAGTGAATTCGGGAGTATACAGTTTTACTTACAAGGATCTTGATTGTTGGCTTCAGAAACAATTTGGATTTGAATTAAACAGCAGAGATTACAGTGAATCTTGCCCTCGGCCTTCGCAATATTGAGTTTGTCTTGTCACATTGACATGTGGTAGACATTTTCAAGAATGACAATCTGTGTAATATGTGATATGTCAAATGACTTTTCATACAATTTATTTTATTTATTTCATTAAACCTTTCTGTGAACTATTAATTGTGATAGATGAGCATGTGAAAAAGGAATTTTTTCAATTTTTATAAAAATGCAGGATATGTTCATATATTTTGTTGATAAAAATGTATGTTCATTAAACATTTTTGATCACACTATAAATCTGGGCCGTTCCATTGTATTGTGAGAGGTAACAGGCTAGGGATTAGGAGTTCAGTGGACCGTGCATTTGTTTTGACACACTGTTAATGGAATATAGTGGTTATGGGGGACTACCGCCGTGGTTGTTGTTAATTTAATTTAGACCAGTAGATGACATGGCTTACACTGTTTATGATACTCTTTACAATGATTTACTTCAGCGTATTTATCTCATGGTAATGTTGGACAAAAACAGCTCAGTTGTATTACTGCAGATTCTTGCTAGGGGTCGATTGTAAACTTTGCTGTCCTAGAGAGATGGGAGTGGGGTGAGAAAGTGACATTTTCACTCGTGGCTGCGCCATTCGTGAAAATATCACTTTCTCACTCCACTCGATATATATTAGGCAAAAACAATGAACGCAGCCACGAGTGAAAATGTCACTTTCTCACTCCACGAGATGAGATAGAAATGATATTCGGCAAAAACAATGAACGCAGCCACGAGTGAAAATGTCACTTTCTCACTCCACGAGATGAGATAGAAATGTTATTCGGCAAAAACAATGAACGCAGCCACGAGGGAAAAAGTCACTTTCTCACTCCACGAGATGAAATAGAAATGATATTCGGCAAAAACAATGAAGTAGTCTGTATGAATTGTGGAGATAGATCTGTTGGACGCTGCTATTTCGCTGTTGCCTGCGATCACCATGCTAAACCAATAATGAAAAATAGTAACCATTATGGTTTAAACTGGGTTTGAACTGGGTGAATTAGAATTAAATTGATTTCTCTTGTTGGGTACCAGATATAAAAGGACGTAAATCAAGTTAGAGGGCGCTGAATCCCGGGGAGTTCAATCTCTCCTGCGATGGCGTCGTACTTGAACACTTTATTAAGTTTATGTATTTTATGTTGACAGATATGGTATCCCTCTGCATGATACGTTGAATACTGGGAAGGCTATGGTTCAGAACTATGGTAATGAATTCCGACTGTATACACACCCAGGTATGGTGCTGAGCACAGACTTGCTGCTTGGAGTACCTCAGTGACGAGGTGTATGGACAATGATGCAATACACTGTTGCAGTGAGAAGTAACGTCACGTGGCGAGTATCTACATGGCTGCCATGTACAATTTCAGCGAGGATTCGGATATCGGGAAAATTTGGGTATTTTTTAAAGATGATGCCGCAGGGGAAACCATCTTCAGTGTTTGTTGTTTATATCCGGGTTTACAGAAGCAGAAAGAGAATAGATTTCGTCGGTCATATGGCCGAATGCTATCAAATATTGCTGCACGTATGACCTCACAGTAATTTGCAATTGAAGGGATGCATTCAAGAAGGGCACATGTTCTATGTATATAACATAGCACATGTGCCCTTCTTGAATGCACCCCTTCAATTGTGACGTCACATTGTTAATACGGCTGTCACAATGGTTCCGTACTCGCGGAAATCTTAGATTCTCAACTCTGTCGGCTATTTCACTTGATTAATGTCGTCGAATAATAGACAGAATGCTAAACTCATTTAATGAAATTGGTAAGCCTACTAAATCGAATAAGGAAGCTTACTAGCTCTTTCTGAATGATTAGCCTTACTAAATGAATTAATAATCACAAAGATCGGAAGGCCACCTATTAGAGTCTAATGATAGCAAAAAAGATTGTGCGGTAATGAAATGAGCAGTAAGCAGTAATTAAAGTGCTTGTCGAGATAAGTTCGTCGGTCTCAGATTAAAATGTGTCATGACGGTGTAATAACGCCTACAGGGACAAAAGCCTACGGGGATTAATAGCTACAGTTTGAGTTGTGACAGCGATACGCTTACCTGCACAGTAGTGAACTGTTCCAATCAGTGTGCACTAACGCCTACACTAGAGAAGTAATAACACAAACTGAGTGGTTTTATTTGAAGGTTGTAACAGTTGGAGGAATTTAAATGTTGATGGACGTTCCCAATAATATCTATCAATATATTTTACTCTGTTTACATGATATTTTTGACACTCTCAACTGAAATTATATTCATCTTCAATTAAGAAAATGTAATCGTCATCCCGATCGCATACACAAATAATACGTTATGTTCTTTTGAATATTCAAGATAATACTAAAAATTGCTTATTTTCGTACCTCTATACGACATTTACTGTGTTTGAAGCTTAACTATCAACTTTTTTACTCTAGCTCTAGTCTCTAGCTGCATTTTTCCTTTTTTTCCCATGTTAAAAATTGACTTTTAGATTCGAACCTGACCCAAATTCAATATCCCAAGAATCTTGAAATAATAAACTAAACACGCCATTAAAATAAGGATTCAGCCAAATGGACAGTAATGATAGAAACACATTTTTTGTACAATTATACATCCTTCACAAATGAGGCCCAGTTTTCTTAAACTTTAAATTTGCCATCATAATAATTACTAGACCTGAGAATCACAGGAAATGTCACGATACGATAGGTATCACCAAACATTAGGAATTCAAGAATACTAGCCAATAATAGTTCAATAACACCCAAACAACAGTGTCTCAGATTATTTTCAATAACATGAAAATAATAATAAATATTATGAAGCTGAAAAATGTTTTATGTCAATTTAATGTCAATCACATTTTATGACTGGTTGTCAAGTTTAGCCAAAAAATTGCCGATAATGTCAACAAGTTACATGACGGATCATTGTGAATAACAATTTGGAATAACAATTATCAAAACCAATGATTTATGTTCGCACTTCTCAATTTATTCACTTACCGTACTTATCACATACATCTTATCATTATCTTTTATCAATGATTCAACAATATGTATACTATATTGATACAATAAATATGTGGTAAAATAAATGAAATGAAAATTAGTGCACAAAGCAAAGGGTTGTATGATGATCAAAACCAATGATTTATGTTCACACTTCTCAATTTATTCACTTACCGTACTTATGACATACATTTATCAAGATTGATGTGACATCTTATCATGTTATCTTTTATCAATGATTTCATATCTATACTATATTGATACAATGAATATATGGTAAAATGAATGAAATGAAAATTAGTGCACAAGGTAACGGTTTGTAGGCAGAAGTGTACAAAAAAATGGGCCATTCCACTTTGAGGAAAGGTTGAAGGCTGTAAAAATCAAAACCACTGGTGCATAAAGTTGTTTGTTTAAGACTTGTAGGCGTTTGTCCCTGTAGGCGTTAGTAGACTCCACCGAATTTAATGTCAAACTCACACTGCGTTCTCGGTAATAGAAGATCACTTCAAACTGTTTCCTGTTGACGAATTTGCTCTCTATTCTATTTTCATCATTTCCGTATATTGTTCAAATTTGCATTTACACATTAAGAGTTACACCTGTTTTATATTACTATAAACGAATGAAAACTCACCACCATAGTACGATTTAAACCTGGAGAACCTGGAGATACATTGCTGGGATTATCTTCAAAATAATGCGCAGCTGCCTTGAGAATTCCAATCTGTGTAATGTCTTCATGAGTCAGCGTGTCCTTGCCAATATCGATGTTTTTAAGCCTGTTTGGAAAGACATCTTCAACGGACAAGGCTGCAAGAAGTAACCCTGCCCAAACCCTATACATGGTTGTTAGTTGTTTGTAAGAACCACGCCAAAATATATAACAGGTCGTGGAGACCTTAACTAAATGAAAACACACAATGCATAACATATTACTTTATCTTCCTGGTTCAGATAACCAATGAAATCCAATATTGGATCTTGATAAGGTATCCGGGTAGGTTTAAAGTATTGAAATAAATCTTCATGTTTAAGCGACGGTCACAACCCGCGTAACTAGCAAGTGCGTGCTGTCTACGTGTCAAAACATGGGTAAAATAGTGGTAGCCGTACGTACCGACACCGCACTGATATAGGAGCACCAGTCACGCAGTACAACTGTTAGTGCATGCAGAACTTTCGCTGCGTACAAGCTGCGTAGTTTTCAAACGTACGGCTTCCGTACGTGCACTCTATGATAAATCCTCATGTCTTACGAAAAATGTAAAAGAAGATCACAGCAATGGAAATGAATCACCTACATACAGGCTTATCTTCCCACTTGATTTTTCTTAAATGTATGTTTATTTGGCCCTGTTTACATATGATCGTAATTGTGTGACGTAGTCGGGGCTGCTATCATTTTTTGTGCAGTTGCCGCCGCTGCGTTTTGTATTGGCTACAACTTTTTCCAAGGAGGTTTTGATAACTCATATTCATGAACTTCTTTCGTATACCCCTGGGGAATCTTTTTGACATGTTCACATTCAACGTCAAGGTCACGAGTTCTGAAACGCTAAAAGAAATCCTTGTAAACACGATAACTTGAAAAAAGTATGCTATCAGGCTCTTATTTGGTGTATATCAACTATTGAGAAAGACTAAGGTTTGAAAAGGTTTTCGCTAAAATCCGTCAGAGGTCAAGGTCACAGTGAGGTCACGATTTAAATATGCATTTGCGAAAATGCCTTATTTCAACTATTAACACTTTGAATCATTACATGATTGATATACACAATGAAAAGTGATTATTGTTTGTGTGAACTTGAAGATTAAAGGTCAAGGTCACAAGATCTGAAATCATTAAATAACATATTTCCCAGAAGGTATCAACACCCCATATATAACCATTCTATCTTATACACCTAGGGAATTATTTTGACATGCTCACATTCAAGGTTAAAGGTCAAGGTGATGAGTTCTGAAATCACTACAAAAATCCTTGTAAACACGATAACTTGAAAAACATTTGTGCCATCGGGCTCTTATTTGGTGTATATCAATTATGGAGAAAGACCAAGATTTGAAAAAGTTTTCGATAAAATCTGTCAAAGATCAAGGTCACAACGAGGTCACAACGAGGTCACAACTTAAACATGCTTTGTGAATATGCCAGTCCAGCCTCATATATTGTTAGAGAAACTCTTAAACTTAGGCGTAAATTGTAATTTATTATTACGGATAACTTTCAGACCTCAGTTTGTAAAGGTTAATTCCTCCTACTCCTCTATTCTGTATACAAATACTGGTGCCCCTCAAGGATGTGTCCATTCGTCCGTATTGTTTACCCTGTACACAAATGATTGTGTAAGTAATAGTCCCAATAATCTAACTGTGAAGTTTGCTGACGATGCGGCGTTGGTAGGACTAATTCAAGATTATGAACTTTCTTACAGAGATAATATCAACCACTTTGTGACCTGGTGTGACGACAATTTCCTAACGTTAAATGTTAAAAAAAACAAAAGAACTTATTATTAACTGTTCATTAACTATGAACAACAAAAGCGTTAGTAACTAGGTATGTATCAATGGTGACAATGTTGAGATTGTTAATGAATATAAGTACCTTGGCACAATAATAGATAGTGAATTGAATTGGAATGCTAATACTGATGCTGTTTTCAAAAAATGTCAACAAAGATTGCATTTGCTACGCAAGTTGCTATCCTTTAATGTGAATGAGCGTGTATTGTCTCTCTTTTATCATTGTTTCGTCGAAAGCATGTTAACTTTTTCTTTCCAATGTCAGTATGGTTTCTTGTCTCTTGTAAACAAATCTCGCTTAGAAAAAGTTGTTCTAATCGCTAGTAAAATAGCAGGAGTTTCGTTTACAAATGTATCATATATTTATGAAAAAGGAGTTTTGAAACTAGCCCTGAAGATTTTATCTGATCAAGATCATGTTTTACACAGTGAATATGTCAAGCTGTCTTCTGGAAGGAGATATTTACTACCGCGTTTCAAAACCAATATAGGTCAAAATACATTTATTCCTTTCAGTATTCGTCTGTTAAATGGTATTTAAATTGATTGTGATTGATTGTTCTTTGTACATGCTTGTAACTTGTATTGTCTGTCTTAATTGTACACGAGCTCTGTCGTGATACAAACTTAATTCCTTTCGGGGTAATAAATTATTATTATTATTCAAGACGAAAGTCTGAAGACCTATTGTTCTTATCCTGGTTTAGACGAAAGTCTGAAGACCTATTGTTCTTATCCTGGTTTTCCTTATTATTATTATTTGTACTTTTCTTGTGCGCGGTGTACAGCAAAAACGGCTGAACCGATCTTCTTGAAATTTTCAGGGATTATAGCCTGTGACCTAAACTCGGGCTGTACGATTTTTGATTTTCGACTTCTACCGCGAGTTATCTCCCCTTGAAGTCAAAACTTCAAACCTCAATAGCTCGAAAACTAATAAAGATATTTTCATAAAACTTTCACCAAAATGTGGGCAACAATATTCCCCATCGATTAGGCCCATAACGGTTTTCGGCCGTAATAATAGATTTTTTGCTATTTCGAAAAAACTTAAATTTTTGCTCACTTTCGCGATTTTGAGGGTACGCGTCTTCAAAAATCTTCTTCTAAATCACGGCAATACATACAGATAAGTGTGATAGCTCATTCGAAAGCCAAGACAACGTAGAATATAATTTGCAAAAAGAATTTTGAATTTCGGCCTAGAATTCGAGTAATCTGCCCTTGAATATGGTCCTTTTTAAAAAGGGCGTTTTTCGGTTGCAATTTCAAAGGGCCATGACTCTGTAACTAATTGACTTATGTCTAAGTTATTGATAGCCATCTCTTTCTAATAAAGAGCTAAACAAGTCCATAATACATCAATATCATATAAAAGTTGATAGTTTCGGCACAATTTGGACATATTCCCAAAAAAGTAAAATTTTGTGATTTTGAGCATTTTCGAAGGGTATATCCTTTTGATAATTATTGATTATGAACCAATGACGACAGGAAGACATTAAATAGATCATGTTGAAGCAGAAACGTCATTTATTAAGGACAATAATTTTCAAGCACGTATCTGTAATAGTTTACATGCGACATGTCGTGGGAGATTGTTGTTTTTAGAAAATCACCATTTTCAGCAAAGTTCAAAGGATCATAACTGCTTAACTTATTAAATTATTGAAATTGTATTTATACCTACGGATGGACAATTTCAAGAACAACAACGTTTCTGTTGAACCCTCTCATCAAAAAGTTGATAGTTAAGCTCCGAACATCGCAAATGTTGTCTAGGGGTCCAAATTAACGCATTTTTGAGTAATTTCTTGAATATTCAAACAACATAACGCATTACTTATACAGGCAAACTTAATGATGATTACATCTACTGAGGTGGAAATTAAAGCACAATATTTTCTATGTTGCACCTTAGTATGAAAATATTAACCATTTTGTCTTTATCGTGAGAAAGGTCATGTAGGGGTCCATTAATAAGCGATGGACAATTTCAAGAACAACAACGTTTCTGTTGAACCCTCTCATCAAAAAGTTGATAGTTAAGCTCCGAACATCGCAAATGTTGTCTAGGGGTCCAAATTAACGCATTTTTGAGTAATTTCTTGAATATTCTATTTTCTATGTTGCACCTTAGTATGAAAATATTAACCATTTTGTCTTTATCGTGAGAAAGGTCATGTAGGGGTCCATTAATAAGCGATTTTGCCATTTTCAGAGGGTCATTGTCTTTGGAGAATTTTTGTAAAAAAACTATTGAAGATAGAGACGTGTTTGATAGCTCATTTTAAAGCAGAGAAACTGGCGAATAACCGAGAGTCCAACATGGAGTTCAAGGTCAAGCAGAAGTCTTGAAGACCTAAGTATTGCCTGTGGCAATCCTAGTTATTATTATTATTATTATTATTATTATTATTATTATTATTATTATTGTTATTATTATTAACTATGAACAATTTGAGTCATTGCATGATTGTTATACCCAATGAAATGTTATCATTGATTGTGTGACCTTGAAGGTCAAAGGTCAAGGTCATGTTAACTCTTTGATCCAATTTTCTTGTGAAAAATGACCCCTGTGATGATTCAAATTGTTAGTAATAAATCCAATGATGAAAAAAATTGTTTATAACAATTCCCATTTTATTCATCCTTTGGAGTAGGTTGAACAGGGAAAGTCGAGACCCGAAGTTTCGGGACTGCTATGCTTTTGTGGTGTCCCGCAAACGCTCATCTAGTTCAATCAAAGATCCTCTACTTCGCAAAATACTATGTTAATTCTTATTGCTAGGATATGAACCATCCGAGAACACACTTGCCTTCATACGTGTACATGTATATCCGTTTGGTTTATCCTGTCGAAAACAGCAATAACTGTATGATATAGAGATTATTAACCGAGGAGGTGTGCCATGTGACTTTAACGGAATGAGTGTGAATTTTGTTATTGTCCGAGCGAGAGCGAGAGTTATACATACATTTGCACGAGTTAAAAGTCGTTAAAGTCATATGACACACTTTCGAGTTTAATAATTTATGTATTGCCCATTCTTTTCCATTTGATTCTCGACACCAAGCTACAGTGACGTCACGAACAATATATTTATGACGTCACAGAAGACAACATTCAGGAAGTCGCTTTGAAACAATGGTTGCTAGGCAAACGTGATATGTACACATGTTATCAAAATAAATGGTAATAAAACATTATATGTCACCAACACATTGATATTGAAACAGTTCCTCACGAAAAAAGGTTAGTAAATTCAATTAATGTAGTTTGAAACCATGTGTTACTTGAGTATAATTATTTTCTATTCATGAAAAGTTATATTTCTGTTTTACTTTCACAACAACAAGATATAGATTCACATTTGACATGATCGATGAATCTATTGATTAGGCAAACTTGTTATTACGGAAGTGTTGAAAGATAACAATAATTGAGCACATTTGATATGAAAAAAGTTGCACTTGCGTTCAATGGCAAATACAATACTCGATAGTGTTGTTGCCACTTATGTCATTTTAAACAATGTTCAAACTTTTAAACTAAGAGTTGAAAAACTTCACTCTATATATTTTAAAGTGTTCATTGATAGATTTTTAAAAATACAATAAGTATATATTTATTGTCAGAGGGTTAAACATATTCCAATGCAAGCATATCTTGCCTAAAGAGTCAGACAAATGAAAGATAAAATGTATGTAGCTACCTGAAAAAATCTTAATAGAAATCAATAAATTGCGTTTCTCATAGTGATATACATTATCCTTTCGCATAACCCACTCCTATTGTAAATATATTCCTAAATAAGTTCGTTTTCCAAAGATTGGCATATTTCTTTTCTTGATTTCAATTAGTCTTACAATGTAAATCAAAATATTTCTTACAAATGATTTATTCTCGAATAAAACATAGAAATTAGGAATATGCTTAACGAAATATATTTCTTTGTTTCAATTACATATATTAGTAACTTATTGAATGTAGATTGTATATTGCTGATGGGGATTATCTTTATACTACAAGCTGCTTATATAGAGCAGATTGAAATGTAATAAATTAACAATTATTAACAGTTTCCCTTTTGGCTTTTCAATAAACATTTAAGTGATCTTTATTTATATCTTTATATTATTTTTCAATACATGTAATTTACAATTTAAATAGTCATTAAAGCATATCTTAATGTACATCATGTATATGAGTCTTTTTCATATTGACGAAAACGCAATATTTATCTGGTTTGAAATTTTGTGTCTGTCAGTGATCATAATCTTATAACAATAGATCTTACTTTAAGGACCATGAATTTTATTTTCCAAGTTGATCACGGTTTCTTGCTTTACAATAAACAACAGTTTTGGTATTGTATCATCTGATACAAGGATTGATATATCGCTTTTGCAGACACCAATGTAATAACACCCGAAGTAAATCTTCAAAAAAGGTCGTATTTACGTTACAGCTCATATGTACAGTACAGGTCGAAAGAAAGGACACCAAATTTCAACAGGGACAAAACAAATTACTACTGAGCATAAAGTCGATTTTAATGTATTTGATACGCACAAGTTTTATGAAGACATACTGGTACACAAGTTCACTTATAAGGGTATGAAGCGTTTAATTTGCATTGGAAATAATTGTTCTTGACATATTGTTTGGCATTTAAGTTAAACACTGATAAGTATTGAAATACAATATTATAAAAGATCGCCGACTTGATTTACCTTCTTGAATTTTAATTTGTCGCTTCAGTGCGGCTAAACACATAGCCTAGTTAATAAGATTCCAAAATGATGATTTTAAAAGCTTGTTTTTTACAAACTGGAAGTAATATGTTTCCAAAACAATTGAAAATCTAGATGATATTTGGATACATTGTGTAACGGTATTTCAGTCGTTATTTTATTTTACTGATAATCACTTATTTTTCAACTGAATATTCACTTACATGTTACCTAGGCATTCGAGTTGTATCGACTCATGAGACTGTTTGCTGTAGAATCTATCCAAGGCAAGAATATGCATGTAACTGCTTCAACTACAAAATTCTGCTACTAAACAGAAAATTATCAAAACAGTTAGACCGCATGGGATAGCTTCAAAATGTGACTTTTATATGTGCATCTACTTGAATTCTTTTCGGTTTTAAAAAAAGTATATGTATATGTGATGTCTCTGGGTAACACAGAAAGGATTGCAATCGAAAATGTGCAATAAAACATTTATTTAACTCGTGAACATCTGTGTTTATAAAACTCAAGGCCGATTTAATAGTCTTTGACTTGAGTTATTATCTTAGAGAACATTCATACTAGGGACCTTACAATCCCATTGAGAGGGCCTAAAACTGGATAATACCTTGGTAATAATGGGAGGGCCCTGTACAGAATAATAACCTTCCAACAAGGTTTTAGCCAGTACAATAAACCTCCATTGACGCCATTCTATTTTTTTCAGGGACACTATTCCTCGTAATTTCCCTCAAGTCTATTACCGTAAATTTTCATAGCAGATAATGCGGTATTCGAACCAGCAACCTTTCGCTTGGTAGGCTCTACTACTAGACTACGGAGGGTTTGTGACTAGGAAGGGTTGATTGTCAAACTGTATGCTGCTGTTGGAGAAATTGATGTTATTTTATGTGCACTTTATTTTACTTGTGTCAGTTGTATAAAAAACATTTCGAAAGCTGCACTCACACCAGTCCTTGTTTTACGGTACATAAAATAGATACCAACCACGTTCTCGTGCATTCTAGCAAAGAGAGGCCTAGGGCAAAGGCCTCTCTTTGCTAGAACTCCCTCGGATGAGGGTTTTTTCCATTACGTAACCTCAGTTCTCTCTCGAGCAAGACATGCACACAAAATGCACTGGCTTTTATGTATGTGTGGCTTTACATTCTTGAGAAGAAGATCAAAGTGACCTCTTAAGATGCGACCTATGACCTTAGTATTGATCAGAGAAATCCCAAGTTTAAGCCTATAATCCCCAGTGACCAAATAGTTTGTATACAACATTTCAGCTGCTTGTGACTATCTGTTTCGGAAAATTGTTCCGGGATCCGATCATGTGCTGTACATTGACGTGTACTAAAAAGCACGTGCACGTCCCTTTATAGGAGTGAATGTACATCAAAAACGAATAACGATTCAAATAATTTATTCCGACGTTGAAATGTAGTTCATTACTTTAAAACTAATTAAATTCAAAATTGATTTAGCAATATTTGACTTTCCATGATGCCCACCCAGCTTCTGACGTCAGAGAGAATGATGACGTCATTTTGTTGAAGGTGACGCATCTGCTTTGGTCACAGTTGTAGCTGATCATACCGCAGTCTTCACTGTCGTGGCATTCTTTGATACAAGATGTCCAATCGATGAGAGAATCAGTGATGACTCCATCCGCATACTTCACCTCTCCCAATTCACGGGACATCTTAGTTCTACCAGGTACCCCTGCAAACAGACGGATGTTTGTAAGGTTATATGTAGAGGTGTTGCAAATAAATATATATATATATTACGGCAAGGTTTTGTTCTATTCCTTGCTAGAGAAGTGTCTCCTTGTCATTATGAACTTAAAGGAGTTGCACTGAACCGTATGACATGTTGTACCTTAAGCAATATATTTCCTTAATTAGTTTAGGAGTATAGTCCAAGCCAACGACAACAAACAATGGGGATTTATCTGACCAATTTTGAAAATATGCTGGCTCAGGGTTGCATTCGCTAAATTTGACTAGTACTGGTCCTGTTTTCTGGATAAACCAACTCTTCGTTCTTTATCGGCACAGTGTTGGAATTGTATAACCTAGGCAGCCTAAATGGTCTATGCCATTGATAGTTTATTGATAGCGAAACTTTATCAAATATGAGCCTACCAAGTATAAACGTTGCTGGAGCGTCTGTGAATCCGATGAAACCTAAGCTGAATATGTCATGAAGCTCGGGACTGGGCTCGTCAAGCAAAGCTTTCTCCTGCAGCGCTCTTCCTTCCCCTACGGCTATTCTGCCGTCCGCCCAAGATATCCAGAAATCTCTGAAGAACAATTTTGAAATATTCATTACATTGCTTAAACATTTATGATGAAAGATTGAGAAACACGTATTAGCTTTGTAACGGATATTGGACGTTAATTAATTTCAATATATACACCTCAATTCTGCTAAGAGCGCAACTTGTTAGAATGACAGCAATATCAGAAATTTGAATTTTTTGAAGTTGACAGTTAGAAAGTAGGTCTTCAACATTCTCACCAGTGCAATTAAAATCACAGCTGTCATGTCGAAACCGTGGTCATTATGAAACATCACTGTTATTAAATATATAAAAAATATAATTCATCAAAACTACATGTACATGTACCTCAGTCACAACCATCGTGATATTTCATACTACATTCTAACCATATTACCTGCAATCAACAATATTTAACTCATAGTCATCATCACCTTCAGCAAAACCACGACACTTAACACTAAAAAAATCATCATCATCATCATCATCATCATCGTCACGAGCGCGCTCAAAATCACTTAAGGATGTTCGCTCCTCAAATTTATAGAATTAAACTTTTTTTCTAACTTATATTTTTTAGATGATCAAAGTATATGATTGAAACATCAGCATTAAAAATAGGGGGTAGTGTGGGGTTTTTCGAGATATGACGCCTGTAAGATAGTAAATTTTAACATGGGAGTCTATGGGAAAATGAGAAAAAAACTGCTAAAAACTTTAAAATACTACATTTCTAGAATTAAACTTTTTTTCCTTTTTTGATATGTTACAAAGTTCATTTTACCCTACCAAAATCGATGAAAAAATATATATGGTAGTGTGGGTTTTTTTAAGCTTTGACACAAAATGTACCTGAAAACCCCCTTTTTTAGTCAAATTTAGGCCATTTATGTTGTTTAAGCACTTTTTAGAGGTTCTAAAGTCACATTTTCTTTTAATCATTTGTTTTTAAAGCATGTAGATGGTGTAGAATATCATGAAGTAAATTAAGATGAGAATTTTTTTTTACTTAATCATATTTCATTTTTGAAGTTCAACCGGAAGGAGCGGACATCCTTAACATCATTAACAACATCATCATGATAACGAATATGCCTAACATCACATAAGCCACATAGTTATATAACCAATACACTACCATTATCAAAAACGTTATATCACTGGCACCATCCTCGTCATCATCACCACTACCAATCAAAAAAGTCATCAGCACATTCCAAATCATTCCATCACCACACCAAATCAACATCACTATCATCACCAATTACTGACACTATCACAACCATTATCGCCACAAAAAACCAACCTCACAGCAATCCTCATCATCAATACAAGGACCACGCACCTGAATGTATCGCAACCCAGCACATCTACAGTTGAGACCTGTTTCACTATGGTACAGTCCCCGCAATGGCGCAGCGCACTGGCACTGTTCAACCATCCCCCGATGATGATCTCATAGGACCCAGGAAGCGATGCATCACCCAGAAGAAGATATGCTGCATCACATGACTTCACAGAGAAGGTCAAGGAAGAGCATTTCCTCAGGTCGACCCCATATGCTGAACCGTTGATGATGTCATTGTGGTCAATTGACGTTATTTCCAAAGTTGAACCTGATTATGGTAAATGTCACGTGCATACGGAATCGTATCAGTGTCGTGAGGAAATACAAATCTGTCAAACTACCTCCTACGTAGTACATTGATAGGCCTACTATGCCCTACGTAAGATATAAACTATCGAGCAAAATAAAGTACTCACTTCTGTTGATTTTATCTTATGTATTATTTTCAATTGCAAATATCTCAAGTTGTCGATGTCATAATCTAAAACTGAAAAGTACAGGTGTTTAGACAGCAGTCAAGTTTTGAAATTTTTTTTAAAAAAAAGACATTTTAAATTTTATATTTCTTCAAAATTATATTTGATGATACACAACTGTTCATCGACATATAAGACGTAAATGTACCTGATTCTGCACACAATTACAACATTTTGAACATGGTAGGGGTAAATTTCATTCATTAAAGAAAGATTTTTAACTAAACTTTAACCACAGCACCAATTATTTCATTCAAACTACTGCAGATAAGTATTATTGTATCGTGCCATAGTCAAATGCAACTGATTTCTTTTAAATATTGAATTAATCGAAACCAACTGAGGTGAGTACTTTCTTTTGTCCGGTAGTTTACTATCTCCTATGTAGGACATAGTATCTAATACGTGCTTTATAGGAGATATTATTTTCTTACATAGGACACAGTAGGCTTATCTCCTACGTAGGACGAAGTATCGTTCATGGCACACTTGAATTTGATCGCATAACACACGATGGTTTAATTACATCTTTTCCTTAAGCAATTATTTATTTAATATGTGAGAGACATATCCATACTTTTCCGAGTGGGACCCTTACGAGGCGGAGCCGAGTAAGGCTCCAACGGGGAAAACTGTAGGGTATCATTCGATACACGAGGAAAAGTATGGGTATATCTGTCTTATACCCCACTTACGGTCGAGTGTAAGAGGATACTATTTCATAATATTTCTAAACAAATACAGCTGTAAACAACTTGTGCATGAAACGCACAACCCAAATACGGTCTCGTCTGTGACAACGCAGCCCGTCCTGCGTTGTATGGTGACCCATGTTTGGGGCTCGAAATCTAATTGATATGGCCCAATGACGGCATTGTCAACGCAGGTGCACGTGCATCTTGCTGAAATGTACAGCTAACGCTATAAACAGCTTGGCTAATGTCAACGTGGCCAAAGTTTAGAGAAAACAGAAACAACTTTCAGTGTGTTAAGACATTTTGCAACCAAAATTAAATTACATTCTTATATAAAAAGAAAAATATAAATTTGTGATATTATTTCACGCATTATAAGAACCTTATTCATTTGATCAACTGGCTTCGTGGTGTAATGGTTAGGTCGTTCGGCCAGAAAGCATCAGGACACGGGTTCGATCCCAGGTTCCCTATACATGTACATGTATGTTCTTTTATAATCTGACATAATCTGACAAGTATTATCACTTAGAATTTGGAAATTTAGAAAATTATCTACATTGTTTCTCAGTTGTTAAAAAGTGTAGGTATATCAGAAAAAGTGTAGGTATATCAGAAAATGTATAGGTATATCAGAAAAAATGTAGGTGTATCGGCTAATACACCTACACTTGTAACAAAAGAAACCATAGCAACGAGACCGGAAGTGGGGTATAAGTAAACAAAAGTCCATACATTTAACCAATAACAATCGGTACACAAATACAAATTTTCGTTTTTGATTGTCGAGTTTATAATAATTTGCTCTTTAATTATTTCAAAGCATGACTATATCAAATTCACCAGCAATACTGCAATATGTTAAATGTGAATAAATTAGATTGTACAAACCTTTTAACAACAACAATATGCTTTTCTTAAATACATCAAGGAAATATTGTTATCAGTTCTTGATTTGAAATTTTGAGTGACAAAATGTCACTACCGCGCACATACTGACGTTTTTTTATTTGGTATTGTATGTTGGTCATACACAGAATAAGGTGAGGTGAGTTGGGATTTAACGCCGCTTTTAAGCGTATTTCTCTTCGTTCAAGGCTGCTTGCATTATTCCAGGGAGAAAGTCCGCAACGGCATGGGTATTTGCATTGCGGTGAAACCTGCACGCATCGGCTGGAACTTGAATCGTGGGTGGTACTGCGCTGACATTCATTGTAGCATTGCACCCAAACCTTACTGCATGTAGAACAGTTCTCCACAGAAAACAACGAGCCCTAGCGGGATTCGAACCAAAGGCCTCTTTATCCTAACCACTGCGCTATCCCGCCCCTTACCCCGTGTGCGAGATAAAGATGAATATATACATAAAACGAGAACAAGTCCAATTATGTATGTATTCACCTTGTACATTTGCTTGATTGGTCTAATCATCTACACCGAAACGTCGCACTATTGCAATAAAAAAAAGTTGTAAATCCATAGAACTCGTTTCTCCTTCATCAAACCATCTTCAAACTGCTTCTTAAAGAAGTCATGACATAACTTAATGAATATAAGAAGTAATTTAGAAGTTGGTAGATTAGAGAAGATAAGGAGTTTGCGTCCATGTCTAATGGTTTAATAGATCCTTATGCCGTTTTCAAGTATACGAAAAATTATGAGGTACATCTATTTTTATACAAGATACACATAGATAAGGTAATGAAATATGTATTAAAGTATCTTACCTTTTACCAGAATACAACATCTTAACCATATCAGAAATAGCAGAAGCTGGTAATTCGCTATTCTGTTCAACATCATACTGCTTAATAAATTAATTTCAATACCAAGGTTGCCGATATAGATTCGTACTAAGTCCTATCCATAAAACCGTACAGAAAATCATTGATCAAATCATCAAAGGCAATATGAATAAAGCTATTAAGACATAGCTATAGAAATACGATAATTGGACGAAATGTACTAACAACTTCCGGAAAGAGAGATGACAAACATGATATATAAGTGTTGGTTGATTCAGAAAACTATTGTTAATTGTTCTCAAAGCGCAGCCGCCTGATAAAACTGAAGTAAATGTGTTTGACTAAACCAAGCTAAATTGTGCACGGATGTACATATCTATGCATAGTATCCTGTACAATATGAATTTCCGTTCCGTCATCATAATTTACAACAATAGATTATTTAATTATTTGCGCTTATAAAAATAGCGTCATTTACTTGCCGCGATTGTATTGTTCCGGTTATGTAACCGGATGTGACTGGGGGAAACAAACGTAACAAACGTAACAGCCACGTTTTATGTAAACAACACTGCGCTTTTCTTCCGTGATCGCTTTTTTGACGATCTGGGTCTCAAATAAAGTTTAACTGATAGTGAAATTCTAATATCTGCTGTATGAAAGTATAATGGCAATGAGAAAATAGCTAAATCTTAGTTTTGGTATTATTATGAGACGAATTTATTTTACGAAAGTCAAATTCTGTATTTCCCTACTTCAGTAGTCGTTGTCCACTGTCGACACGGAATGATTTCGCTATGCATGTACTTATTTTCCTTCTTCTAATGATGCATAATGTGTTATGTGTATGGGCATGTTCTTTCGGAAATATAAATATTAGTTAAATTTTCAATCTGAGTCGAGTAAAACAACATTGTCAGTCTCTCAAAGCGTGGCTCTCGTCGAGTGTGTTTTGCAGATCCAGTACAATAAATAATAAGATAACCTTCAGCGTCAGTTTATTATAACGTTCTTAATGTTAAGTTTGGGTTGAAATAGTGGAAAGTATTATCTAGGTAGAGGATATTTGACAATTTTCGTCGAATACAATGTATATCTCATCGAGTGAAGTAGATCCGGTCCAAACTTTACATTAAATTGCAAATTTTATTTTTTCAAATTTTCCATTTATAATGATAGTTTATGTCATTTATAATTAATTTAGAAGGTAAAACATCTTATTACCCAACCAATTATCCGTAGTGGTAATAACGGTGTTGTGTATAAAGTAAAATGCATGGCGGCCATTTTATTGTGAACACAATTTATTATTTCGAATGGCAAAAGAAATGCCCAGGGCTTTAAAGAAACATGACCACTCATTGTTTTAACTTGATTTTTCGAAGAGTGAAGTGTGTTTACCTATTGGTGACATTATTTTTCAAATACATTTCATCGACTTATTTCAGCGAAAAAACATGCTACTGCCCCTTTAAGAACATAAACTGACGCTGAAGGTTATCTTATTATTAAACTACCGGGCAAAAGAAAGTACTCACCTCAGGTGATTTTATCATATGTATGATTTTCAATTGCAAATATCTCAAGTTTTCGATGTCATAATCCAAAAATGATAAGTATAGGTGGTTAGTTAGCAGTCAAAGAATACTTCTACATGTTTTTTATTTATTTTTTTAAAAATGAAATTTTAAGTTTAATTTTGTTTTTAAATTATTGTTGATGATACACAACTGTTCATCGACATATAAGACACATCCTATGTGAAAATAAATAAATGTGCCTGATTCTGCACACATTTAAAACATTTTAAACAGGGCAGGGGTCATGTTGGTGAAAATTTCATTCTTAACCCTGTCTTCATTACAAAAAGATATTTGAACTAAAATTTAACCTCAGTCACCAACAAAGTCATGCACACTACTGCAGATAAGTATTATTGTATAGTGTCATAGTCAAATACATCTGATTTCTTTCAAATATTGAATTAATCGATATCATTGTGTGTACATACCACTATGTCGTCACCCGTTATAAACTGAATTACATAAGAATTTACACTGCTCAGTTGGTTTTATCATACATATGATTTTCAATTACCCATGTTTTAAGTTTTTGACGTATTCTGAAACTAAATAATACAGGCGTCATCAGTCTACGTGTGTGGATTTTTTTAATTTAAATTTTAGATTTACAAATTCTTTTGGATTATGTTGGATAAAACACAATGAATGTGCCTCATTCTGCACACATTTCACTGAACAAAAGCGATGGAATCCACATCGCAACATTAACCAGTCACCAATTCATTCATTCAAACAACTGCAGATATGTGTTATTGTTATCGTTATGTGATAATGCATCACATTTCATTTAAAATATTGATTTCAAAACATCTCAGATGAGCACTTTTTTGTACTTCAGTTCATTATGCTAATATTAATATGATTAATATGAGTCAGGATGTTTACAAATGTCTTCATATGTTGTTGATATGATGATGTTGTACCCAAAGTTGAGAATATAAGTAAATACATATCATTGTCTTTTGTGACGTTCATATACAATAAAACTATATTATTTATTTTGAAATCGATAATTCTATACCACACTCAACCACAAAAGAAACGTCACCACAACAGTGTACAAAACGAAATAGTGTTGTAAGGGAAGGTCGATTTGATATTTTTAATAGGGAAATGATTCATACAGAGTACAATACTGTTATTTTGTATGTCTGTTCAAGTACACTTGGGGTGCTGTAATCGCTTTTTTTAAATTGGTTTTGCCAGAAACTTTGCATTTAACTTAAACATTTATGAAATGTAGAAAATAAAAGATGTTGTCGACGTAAATAATCGTAAATAACTTTGTTGACGCGTATTTACTGTACGACGTCATAAAACAAGCCAAACAAAGCCCCTTTTGACTATCCTATATGTTTCTCGTCTAGTCAAGGAGATTCGAAACTACGATTTCTTAAGAAATACCATTCTCTTCCCACAGAGGTTACTTCCTTCAGATTTCCGATCCTAACTTCTGTTCTACATCGTCTGAAATGTAGTGTCCTGATTGGTTACAATTGAATCTAGTTGTACAATCAGCGACGCCGTTGTAAAAGTGGTATTTGCCAATTACACGTCATACTGATAAAATAAACGTAAGATAAACGTTTATTCGTGTAATTGTTTTTCCTCGAAATATGTTATATATTTGAGTTTGTGAAAACAATCAATTATAAACATAAATAAAGAAGAAGAAGAGACATACCAACATGGTTCATTTGTGTTATTTACATCAGACATATTCGAAGAACATATGCTAATTAGCAAGACCCATAAGAGTCAAATGCCTAGATCTTTGAAGTCAATCGGTTGACATTGCCTCTAAAAACTGAATTTTAATTGGCTTAGAAGTAGCTAGGGATATAGTATGAGGTTCCCGTTTCCCCCGCTAGGAGATTTTGCTGGAGCCCTCGGATTAAGACGAGAACAGAGGTTAGGATGGGAAATCTGAAGGTAAACCTTATCAAACATCAATATTATTGTTTAAAATATCTTCAATATTACGATCATTATCGATGCTTATAATGGAAAACAATTCAGTGTCATCGATACATTTCCATTGTATTTCGATAACACCCAATGAACAATGTCATTTAATCAATTATGTCTTGTATAGTTTAATCATTAATTGATACTTAAACGAGTGCATACGCGCAAATGATGAAAACAACCCTCTGTTACATTTCCCAACATAAAGTTGCTCAAACATAAATTGTGTTATCGCATCAATAATAAACACATCAATAATCATGCACCTACAAGATCGTTTATTAATTATATGTATACGTTTTATAAATGTTTAACTTGCAAATCAAACATTATACTCTCTTAAAACAGTAGGAAGTGTATTCTGCATGTGAGTACAAATGTATATGTTGTTTACGTATCATCCAAAATACTGATAAATCAATAAGATGAAATAGGAATGAGATCAACACAACTTTCTTTATTCATTATATCTTTTCTGTAGGAAGTTATATAACTCATTATAATATTCATAACCGGCATGTATCATATACGGGATAAAATAAGTAAGGGATATTTTAACTTTTATCATGTTATCAGTGTGTCAGTTGATAAATCGATCATTATTCATAACTTTATGATTTACTTCTACCCCTTACCATCATTGTCCAGTATCTTTAGCAATCTCAATCAGTATCATTTCCAGTAACGGGGAAAAGGGGGACCTCATACTGTATACCTGCTTCTTAACCAATGCAAATTCATCTTTCAGTGGCTTTGTGGACCTAGTGACTTCAAAGATGCTTGTATTTGACTCTAACGGGTCTTGTCAATTAGCATAAGTCATTCGAATGTCTGATAAATGACACAAATAAACTATTTTCTGTATTTGTCTCTGATTTGGTATTTATCAGTATGTTTATGATCAATTGTTTTCTAAAAAATCAAATAGAATATTTCGAGGGAAAACAGATTAAACGAAAAAACGTCAAGTTTATTTTATCATTATGACGTGTCATTGGCAAATGTCACTTTTAAAAACGGCATCACTGATTGCACAACTAGATTCAATTGCAACCAATCAGTACACTCCATTTCTGGCCTCGGATTCAGGCCATGTAGAACAAAGGTTAAGATCGGAAATATGAAAGAGTAACATCTGTGGGAAGAGAATGGGTTTTGAGTGACGAACAGCATAAACCATTTGTCATGTATTTAATTTTATACTCATTTAATGCATATGTCATGAACTTTTCTCCTTCGATATGGTAGTTTTTTAATTCCTCAATTAAGGACAACGAAAGTTTGAAAATCTGACCCCTTGTGTCTTATTGCCAAAGTTCGGAAACGTTCACCACTGGCCTAACGATAACAATAGAGTTTTGAGATTGATTATTTTACACGTGGAAAACGAATAATCATTTGCCAGTGCCAGTAGATTATTTGACCTTGAAGCAAAATCAATTTATTGGATATTCGCACACAATGTATGCAGTTGTTTATGGTATTTGCATAAATTCACATATTTACAGTTCAGTTAAGAGTGTAATGATGTATTACATTCATTGGATGATGATAGTCCATTCAAAACAAAACATTACACTCGTAGATCTATTAGGCACATTTCACAGACAAAAACACAAAAACATTTCAATATCCGAATTACTACATCGTATTTGAGCGTCATGGATTCGGTATTAGGTCAGAAGGTATGTGGTTCAGCATTCAGTAAAAACATCTGTCTTTCGGAATTTTCAAGTCACTCTTGTCATTCTAAAGCACATTTTCATTCCAGAGAAGTGTCAGTCTAGGAATTGTTGTCACATGTATAACATGTTTGTTATTGGCAAACACCGCAGGATTTCTTGTAATTTCACATGCACAACTATCATCTCACGTCACTTGATGGCAATACTCATTAACTCTACACTCAAACGCAAATATACGTCACAAAATACAAGATATGAGGAAGACCTTGATTAATATAAACTGGTTGAATATATTTATTAAACCATTCCAGACTACTTTAGATCCTAAATTAAGATGGATGCAATTTAGACTGCTGCACAGAATAGTACCTGTAACTACTCATCTGGTAAAGATGCATCTTGTTGAAAATAATTTATGTACTTTTTGTGCAGCAGAACCTGAATCAATACTTCATCTTTTCTGGAGTTGCAGAATTACTAAACATTTTTGGCAACAGTTTTCACAGTGGCTTGAATTAACCTGTGTCCACACAGGTATTATACATTTACAATGCAATTTGATCCTTTTTGGGTCTGCATCTCCTTTTTACACTGATTAAACTTTTGATTTGATTCTACTTCTGGCCAAATATTATATCTACAAATGTAAATTGAGGAAGACAATACCAAGGTTGTTACATTTCAACAAAGAGCTTCAGTATTATTATACAATAGAAAAGGTTAGATATTGGAACAAGACTAAGTTTATTGAATTTGGAAAAAATGGGCAATGTATTTAAAACTTCTTGAATTTTAGGTATTTAAGTCTACAGTATAGGGAATGCAAAGGTCCGGATGTGTGAGTGAATGATAAGTATTGTCTTTTATTTTTCTTATTATGTGTTAAAAAAAACTGTTTATGTCATATATACATGTCTGTATTTATATATATCAATTGACTTCAGGAATAAAAAATATAAAAATATAAAAATATATAAAAAAAAATACAAGATAATTCAATCCATAATTGATCAACACAACTGAAACAGAAATACCTCTAACTTCAGAAGCCAACGAAACTAAATTTTAAATTTCAAAGTAACTTTTCATATATCCGATAAAGACACGTTTGAGAAATCATCGTTTTCTAATCTATGTAAGAAGACAAGATAGGAGTTGTTTTGTGACACAGTAAAGACGCGTAAACAAATTGAAGTCGAAGAAAGTTATTTACATCGACATCATATTAAATTAATCACATTTCTACGTTTTCAAAAATTTTGAAAAAAGTGCAGTGTACATGTACTTGAACAAACAAAAATTACATATTATACTCTTATGTATGAAATTCCGGGTACCTTTTTTCACATCCTGTCCTACAATAAAACCTTCAACATCGACTTTCTGAGGCAGCAGTATTTCTTTTTTTTACACTGTGGTGACGATTCTTTTGCGGTTGAGATATTTTCGCTTCAGATAATAAGACGGTTTGTATTTAAATATAGTTTGCAAATCACGGAAAATATCGCAATATTTTTGCAAACCCAATCAGACGGAGTGGTGTTCTGTTGGTTCCTGACTTTCCTACGATGTAATGTGATATCAGTCATTTTTTTCATGTAAACAAAATTTCAAACACGTAAAGAGACACAACATGTACATGCATCCTGGGATCAACTTCCTTCAACAAGGGGGCGGGATAGCGCAGTGGTTAGCGCGTTCGGCTCAAGAGGTCCGAGGTTCGAATCCCGAAGCCAGGGGCACGGCAACTTTATCTGCAATAGAGAACTGTTAAACGCAGTAAGGTTTGGGTGCAATGCTACACTGAATTTCAGCGTAGTACCACCCATGATTCGCTAGTTGCAGCCGATGCTCGCAGGTTTCACCGCAATGCATAGCCACATAGCGTTGAGGGCTTTCTCCCTACCATAATACTAGCAGCCGCGATATAAGTGAAATACTCTTGAAAGCGGCGTTAAACCCCAACTCAACTCACCTCCCTCAGCAAGGCTTAACTCTCGCCAGTCTCCATTAATGGCTACTTTAAGCCTTGTCGCAGTTCAACAGTGTTTCTGTGCTATTGTGCTATATTAGCGCGGATAAGTTGAGAAACTGCTGCAAAGCTTAAATTAGTCAGTGGTGGAGACTGTCGAGAGGTATGCCTTGCAGAGAGAAGTTGTCTTGGATCTGGCTTTTGATAATGTTTTCTTCAAGAACAAACTTGCACAGATGCGAATCAAATATCAATATTTCTTTCGAGAACTGATCTCAGGCTCTGTCTGTTTATCATCGCGAGTGCCGGCGAGAACACACTGGCGATTTGATGGTTAAAGCATTACTTGCCGGATCTCGATAAAACTAATGTTTTTGATCAGCATAGAACATGCAGGGAAAGAGCAGGGCCTTTCTTGATTGTAAAAAGCAAGACTATCCGGATATACAATTGCATATCCCGAAGGAGACCTGGTGTAGGTGTGAACAGTTAATGTTAAGCGTCGTGTTTTTCACGTTGAAGAAGCTTCCAGAAGAATGCCGTTTCTTGTATCCGACTGCGCCCATCCTCGATTATCTTTGGGATATCCTTCTGATAAATCTTTACTCATATCCTGGATCGTTCATTTAAGAATTGAATGTCAGTTTGTGTGTTTGCACTGGCAAATGAGCGATGTCAAAGCGGGATTCAAACTTCCGTGAACGGCGAGCTTGCGAGCAAGTTCACGTGAGGGTTTGAATACCGCTTTGACATCGTTCATTTTCCAGTGCAAACACACAAACTGACATTCAATTCTTATAATTTCTTACGTAATTTTTCGTAATTACCTGTTTGATGAAACCTGCGGCGCTCATCATGCTGAGTGAAGCGTAATGAAATATAATATTTCAGGGACACGAGATCAGAGTTATACGTCCTTTGAATGACGTCATGGCATGGAGGTCGCCATTTGCTGTTGTCACCTCGCCAATATTATGTAAACAACAGTCGGAAAAGCAATATTTCATTACCACGACTGCTCAAATCCTAATCCCGTTAGTTCATAATGATCAGATTGTGAGTATTTGCTTTTAGATTGCATAATTTGTATTCAGTCAGCGACCGTGAATGTCTTTCGCCGTTCGGTTCTAGAAATATAGGCCTTGTGACTCGGTTAGCTCAACATCAAACAGTTATGCGCGATCTTTTATTGAAATGTTTTATTATTTTAACAATTGAGAAGGTTGTATGATATTGAGTTTGTTATTAAATCAAATAAGTCGGTAAATGCATGGTAACCGTTGGAAATTTGCTACCAAAATCACGCTCAATCAGGAAAGAACGCTGCAGTACCGTCGAACGTTCACAAGACCTGAAAGCGTTCACACGAGTATGAACGATTTTCCAAGAGTTCATGGGTTATGAAACTCGAAATTTTTATCACCTGACCGTGCTCTCAACCAACCAAAATTCGGGATTCCGTGTAAACTTCAAAGTAAGAAATTATAGAATGATAAGGCCCAGGCGAAGATGAATCCAGAGTATGAGTAGAGATCTAACGTTACCCATATCTGGAGATGACCAAATGACCTTCAGCGATTTAACCGAACAAATACATCAAACTATCAAGGATCCCAGTATAATTGCTTATGAAGTAATGCACATAAAACCATATAATATTTTCTTATATATGAAGTATATTGAGATCTGTATCCAAAGTACCGGTTTCTTTCAACACAGATTATCATATCATCGGAACTTGGGTGATGAAACACACTTTAAAGGTCCTACACATTGTATTAAAGGTAATGCAAAAACATACTATTGTTTCAAACAGACTATAGTGAAACCCACATTAGAGAAATCTTTGGTCCTTCTTCATCTTCTGTTTCCAAAAACAGACCCTAAGCATTGTCTCGTAGTTGATGCAACAATATTGTTCCAAACAGCGGATATTGAACCCCGAATAACGCAAAACTTCGTTGCTTCCGGTATATGAAGCAACTCTGAAATGATAAAAATGAGATCACAATCGCAACCAATAAGTTCAGGTCGTTGTCCACATGAGAACACTTTATCCTATGCAGAGAACACAAACATGCTCCCCTATCCTTTGTTCTTTTTTTGCAAGTATGGTCAAACTAATGACCACCACATCTATCCACTTCCGGTGAAGACTTAACCGCAATATGTCCAGCATTTCGTGGCATACGATTGCAGAGTTGCAATGGTCATTGAAGTGATCAGTGATCACGCGTCTTTCAGTTTCTTGTCAAGGTTATCGAACGATGAAGGATGAACGTCTTTCAGCCTTTTCGATTTTACAACGGTCACATATGTCCAGATACGTGTCAATATCCAGTGGCCACTTTCCGATCATATGACCAGTCTCACTATTTAACGGTATTCCAGTTTTGACGTATGGATTAATGTGTTTCAGTAACTTCTTCGATTTATAATGAACGAATCATATACGTCTTCCCTGGATAATGACCACTGTCCACTCGTCTGTCCAGCCTCAGTATATATTCCAAGGTTATCCAAGTGTGGCGTAAGCATGAAAGTGTTTCGGTCACTTCTTCGATTTCAATGAATGATATAGTAGTCAGATACGTCTACCCAGTAAATGACCAATGTCCACTCATCTGTCGAGTCTGCGAGTCTCCTTGAGGTACTCGGACAGTGTCCGTTTCTTGTACTCCTCCCACTGAAGGTTCGCGTCCAAGCGATCAATCAACTCCTCTTCTGTGGGGAAAGGCTTGGCCTGGAACATAATTTTAAAAGATCATATAATGACGATGTAAACTATTAGTAAATAAAGAAGGGTGTAATCAGAATGTTGTTAATTTTCAAGACGCCTTAACCGACTAGGGGCATACGAGTTCTAGGGTATGATAACGATACTGGTGGACGAATGGTAGAACCTTTCTGGGTATGAATCTTTTCTATTTTCATATTCTTCATAACGTTTTCGAAAAAATGCTTCAGGTACTATTTATGTAAACTGTTATTTTGAACAGGCATAAGCTATGTTACGTTTACACTACTCCACGATTAGTTCACGATTACTCCACGATTAAGGGATCAGATAACGTTTAGACCACGCTTAGACCACTTAGGCCACGATTAGGCAACGTTTTTGGAAAATCATAATATTTAGTCATCGTGTTAAGATATTCCGATTAAACTGACAATAGAACGCAACACTTTGAGTAGTTTAGTGGAGTGTGAGTATCGACACAGATCGTGTTTTTCTTTTCGATTGGTGGAGCCAATGGTTTGTACAATTACGCCTCCTTTCCAAACCAAAATTACAATAATTGTGACAGCACTCTTCTGTGTCTCAAAAGAAGGTAACAAAATGCAATAGATCTTCATGAACGTCAGGACACATATGTAAGAGTGAGAGGTCGTAACAGATCGTATATCCAAATCGTTATAATCGTAAAGATGCCTAAAATATTGTTATAGGTCCTCACAGATCCTCATGGAATCTTGACATATCGGAGCTCAATTCGTAGGGAAACGTGTCATATATGCTTAGAGCATATGGAATCGTGCCATATTGACATAAAGGAAACATCAACAAACAATTGCCATATGATGAATATCTACATCTACCATGGATCTCATCATATCGTAGTGTGATCATGGCCTAGTGAAAACGTATTATTATCACATATCGAATATTTTTAACATGAGATATCTAACATATATTGAGATTGATGATTGGATCTCTTTGGTCCATGAGGATTATCATATGATAATATTATATTATAACATGGAAAAATTAGGAGGTAGATCTCGCAACATTCGATGTACTTGTAGAGCTATTTGCAAACGGATCACGTTATGTTAAACAAAGTGCTGCGATGGTTTCTGCTCATGGAATAAGTTGCACTACAGATGCCTACCGAGAGTGTGTTTACCTTCGTGTGTATTTTAGTGCAAATTATCATGGTAATTGGCTGCCATTGTGACATCAATTACACTACAGCAATTGCATTACAAAGATGTGTTCAATAATAATTCGCAAACCTAACATGGCATCAGTGGTTCAGGTTTTCGAGCGGTCTTTTTCTCGGGTATACTTGATTGAGACCTGGTGGACTTACCTTCAGTCGAATAAGTCCATAAATGGCGTCGTCACAGTGCTTCATGAAGAACTTCTTGTTGATTTGCAGAATTTCACACTCGCCGCTCACCTGTTTTTAAAAACAAAGTTCGATAAATATTGTATTCACTGGTCACTATGTCATACCGACAAAAACTTTCCGATTTTGTATGTTGACTGAAGATTTATAATCGCGATACTTACAAGGCTCACTGACGGACCTCTCTCATCCGGGTCGAGGCAAGATCGCAATCCCTGAAACGTGTACGCAGTGTTGTTAAAGAACAAGCATTATTCAACTAGAACTTACAGAGAATTTCATGAACGATGGGTTCAGAAGAGTTTTTTATGTACAAAAAATACACTATGTATTTCCTTTTTGGTAAATTCAATAATAATGGGATCATTTTATTTGTTGTATTGTCACCATTTCTGTTATTATTTCTGTGATCTAGATCAAGATTGATGATGATCTCCAATACCAAAGACACATCAAACATTATCGCATAGGTTTAAGTTTTCGAAAAATGGTTCGGGATTCGGGGACATACAAATTGAAAAGCATGATAAGAACTCACAAACACTTGGCCAGGATGCAACGTTTCGACTTGAACAAAGGCGGGTAAAGAAGTCTTCCCTATTTGAGTGATAGAATGTGTCTTTGACTTCACCGAGCTGTGCGACCTACACATACTCCCCTTCCGAGCCATGCAGATCTTTGATTGGCCCATTTTCATCGTATCCTTGAGATTGATGACCTCGACCCCGTCTTCAAGTTGACCTTCACCTTTATCTTGCGTGCACTCGACCTCCGAAGGTTCAATGGCTTCCCCGCTGAGGACGATTTGTGGTAGTGTTCGTTCTTTCTTGTTGTCGTCGTTGGTAACACTCAGTGAATGTGTGTAGTTGTTTTTGAGGGGTTTGCTATCTGGACCTGCCTTATAAGCAGGGGTGTTTGGTAAACTGAAGAAACCTCTGTGGGTGCCGATGTGGGAACGTCTGTGGGTCGGGGGTGCAGACATTGCTCCCTGTCGTCGCCCAGGGTGGTATGTGTTGGGTTTGTAGGAGGTCTTGACTTTGTATGGAATTAAAATATAAGCGATTAAGATCATTGTGATAACTTTATTGATGTCGAATGTTCGTCATCAACTTTGTAATTTGATGTAGCATAGTCATGTCTATAGGATTGTCCAACCGACTCTCAATATCTCAACAGCTAAGCAAAGTCATAATGCTACAATTCTCTGATTGGTTTTGTATGAACAAGAAATTCAGTTTCCAGTGATCGAAATTTGGTAAATACGTGAATTTACGGAGTGAAAAGGTAATTCCATGCATTTACTTAAATGTTTCAGTAACACGTTTATTTACTGATTTCACAGATTCACTGTAACATGACTCTATATAAAACAATCTATACACTGGCCTCGATGATTAGACTTCTGAAGATCTTGAGTATAACAAATTCCTTGGTTATTTACCTTGAAATCTACTGATTTCAGTTCGTTTCAAAACATTTTCCACACTTACTGTAATCACGGTCCTCGATGAAGTTGAGTATTTGTTTTTTCTTGTGGAAAGGTGACTGAGACGCCATTGCTGACATGACCTTTTTCCGTCTTGCCTTCATATCAATGTGGTCTGAATGGAGGTACCTCAACACTCGCGCCTCGCCCTGGAGTTGAAAATCGATTTCTATTATATATTGATGAGCAAAAGAAACGCTTCCACATTTTCTAAAAACTGAAATATTGCTGCCGGAGAATTCGGTTTTGTATGCCTTTGATAAGTATATATTTTGTTAAGAAGCGTCGTTTATTAAATTTATTAGGGTATGATACTCTCATTTTTATGGATTTTGACCAGAATGTTAAACAATTATGTTACAAAATCATGAAATTACAAATAAAAGATGTTGTCGACATTCATGAATAACTTTTTAGACTTAGATTCGTTGACGCACCATTACTGTGGGACATTGCAAAACAAGCCAGAAATTCCTTTTTGACTCCGCTATCTCTACTTTAAAGTTAAAGAGATACCTAAACCTTTTTGTTAGGAGTGTGTTTTTCACAAATATGAACAGATAATGTTTCAAAGATCTGAAATTAATTTACTTGATTTCAGTCTAAAATATCGAGTATTTGGTAGCATTTATTTGTTTATTTTGCATGTGAGTTTATTTACAGCAGCTGAACAAAAGTTTATCTGTCTAAAGTTTATCATATGCGTTAATGGTGGAAATATGATAGTGTACGTCACCATTAGGACCAGTTAGGAAGTATCTACCAAGGTCATGTCATTGTTGCATAATCGTCTCGCAAAGACCAATGACGTCACGTGGATTGTAATGGTGACGTGTTACTGTATGATAAGTGAAGTCAGTGAAGTTTTGACTCCAACAAAGAAATATAGACAGTCAGACACCGTTTATCCAGATCCCGTATATCCGGAAATCCGACATCCCCAAGGCAGTATTTCAAATCATTTCTATGCATATCTATGCAAATGATTATTCACTTAACCGCACAACTCGATTTTCAACTGTAACAAAATCGTACGGATAAACGGGCTTTGACTGTATCGCTCTGCAATGATACGAACCAATTTTTAACTTTTAACTTTTAAAAAATAACACATAATATCATTTATGTTGATTGAAGACAATAATGCCTTTCAATAAATGTAATAAGTTCCGTTAAAAGATTCAAATTCTCCTCAGCTCATTGTCACTATTTCTTTGTTTGAATACACTCATTGAAATCGCGTCATCGATCAGGACACACAGTAAAGGTAGATTATAAGATTCTTCAATCATAAAGAAGCGTTCATAAAATCATCCACAATTCTGTATTCTTGTTAATATCATGTTCAGGGGATTAACTTTTTCAAACTGTTTTGATACGATTCACAAGCTTGTTGTAGCTTGATCAAGAACTATGGATAGAACCTACCCTTAACATCAGTAACATTGTGTATTAACCTGTCCCATTTGTATTACATCGTTGTAGAGCTATCTCCTTTTTCCTCAACTGGCACTTCATTTCGGAAATGTTGCTTCCGCTATGTCAGTGCAGGTGTACCAGTTCCTTTATGAATAGTGTATTAATGAATATTAAAATTTTACTTTTCTTCAGGTCAGTTTTGGTCGATATTCTTCGGAACTTATACCTTTCCATACGAACACCATATATACGATAATCGATGAACTAACCATACAGAACTTTAGGAACATACCGACTTAATGACGTAGATCCAATCAAGATCGTTGCTGTCTTTGGCGATCAGTCGGCCGTACCTGTCAATAGAACATGAATTGATACTAATCAATGGAACACAAATAATACAGAATAATTAAAGCACTGTACCATAGTTCAGAGGTGGCTGGCTTTGTGATAGAAGACCATATCAAAGGTCTAGACTGCACAGAGTGTACATGGAATACGGTGATTTATGAAAATAGCATTGGACGTACACGAAAACCTCGCGTTACTGTGCTGAAATTAAGCACACTGACAAGCAAAATTACTGACTGGCTTAAGCATTGCTAAATTTCTAAGGAGAAGCGTGTTTCATGGTAAAGCGTAATGTCACGATAATATGTTTGGAGGTAAAAGAGCACCTTGCCTTATTCAGTTTAAATTACCAACATTGTAATGAAGTAATTGACAAAGAAAACCAAATCCACTGACAGATGTACAGGTATACAGTATGCTTGCTGACCAGCAAAAGAGACTGAATGGTATACAGTAATATTATTGTAAACGACTTATAGAGGACTCAGTTAAAATTAATGAGCGAAGAAACTTAAACAGAAGACCAAAACTATTGCAGAAGTCATTAATAACATAAGAGGGAAAAGAGAACCTTTCTCTGTTGAATTACTGAGTGAAGAAGATTATATAAGTTTTGAATGGAAAAACTTTGGAATGATGAACACGGATATTCCAAATCACGACCGTCGAAGACAATAAGTGAGAACTGCACTTGCCAACTGAGTTAGATGGGAAAGGAATGATCTAATGTTACATCACTGAAGATCTTTTTATCTGTTGCTTAGCATTCTTGACATTTTCTCTGGTAATATTATATAAGGGACGAAGTTTGATGACGAGTCATTCCTTTATGACATATCGCCTTTTATGCCAATAACAGAGGACGTAAAAATACATTACTCCAACGTAAACTTATCAATGAAATTACATGATCCTTAGAAAAATTTAATGGTTATCTATTTTCTTAATTGTTCTTATTTCGTAGTGATATTATAACAAAACGTCAAACAGAAACGAAACAATACAATTATCATTATTTCAAATCTAAAACATTACTTACTTGTATCTCAGGGCACTCCAAATTCCAGGGTTTTCGACCAACCGCGCCATCGGGAAGTGTTGGAACACTATGTGTTGTCTGAGGGTAGTGAAGGGTGACAATATACTCAATTGAAAGGATTGTTACTTTTCCTAATCATTAAGCATCCATATATGAAAACTTGTGTTCAAATTAAAAACATTATATGATGAAACTTGATAGAAATGGATTAGTTTATCAGGATGTGTTTTAATTACTACTTTGTCAAATACTATTGTATAAAAAGATCCCCCTAGTTACTCTGTGTTCAATTTCAACCAAATGAAATGGTTGTGTGTATCAACCTAACTTTGGCTATTACCTATCAAAGGTGGATAAATTACATTCGAATTTTCGTAAATGAGTCTGTAGACGACCGGACCAGGCCGACTCTGTGTTTACCTTTTATCCTAAATAAAATGTTTGTGTGTAAACCCTCGTTTTCCTATACATTATAAGTGTCTGAGTTTACCTTCAAAAGTGGCCGTAAAAATAACCTTGCATTACTCCAACGCAAATTTCTCTTTGAAATAACATGATCCTTAGAATAAAGATAATGATATTATATTTTCTTAATTGTGTGAGTTTAACTTCAACCAATTTAAAGTGTGTGTGTCTAACCTCGTTTAACGGGACAAACTGACTGTATAAAGAGGTCATTGTATTCAATGTGTTAGTGTTTGAGTTTACATAAACCATATAAACTACTTGTGTGTACGCTTCTCTGTCTAATGTTACAGAAATTGACACGTCCGAGTTACGCGGGACGAATACAAATGAGGGTTTGTAGGTACAGTGTATTGTTTAGGGACGAAGGAAGCCTTTAAATGTATTCTGGCCTATTCTCACTTATATCATGCCTGTTTGACTTGTTAATTGTCGTCTTTGTGATAGCCCTGTTTATAGGTCTGTTGCTCCAGATAGATTCCCTTACACCTTAGTTACAATGGCAATAGTGAAAATGGAAATCAGGTCGAATTCAAATTATTGAGTTTAGACACACGTCTAAGATTGAAAGGGTCTGATAAACCTGTGTAGATAATGCATGCATTTTTGCGTTTGTAGATTATTTATTTTAATAAATTTCTATCGGTAGAATCCCTTTCTTTTAGATATATGTATGAGAATATTCTACCCAATCAGTAACAGCGCTTAAAAGGTGGGTTCTATCGGAGTATTTTTTGTGGAAACGAAATTCGAGAGGATACTCCTGTTTACACATTTATGCTATTAATACATGGTTAAAACACAGTAAATTTGAAAGATACTAATGAAGGTAATATTTTAAGGACTTTATATTTCACAGCTTGATAAACACAAGGGCTCATTTGGGGGTTCTATCGGGGTAGGAGTTATGTTGTTGGCACCAATTTATGCATTTAAACTACTGCAGATATGTTTTATTGTAATCGTACCATAATCAAATGCATCATGATTCATTTAAAATATTGAACTAATCAAAACTAGCTGAGGTGTGTACATTCCTTTGTACTTGTTTAGATTAATGTAAAATATATCAATTATCTGACATCAGTGTTGCTTTACTCTGAACAGTTCACTTCATATGCTTATACATTAAATGTCCAACGTCTAAGAGAATAGTTTGGTATATTACTCACTTGCATATTTCAAGATTCTTTGGGTTGTTGGAGTCGTCTGTCATGTCGAAGATACTCCGGTAATCCTACAATGAAAATAAATTAATATTTAAAACATTCTAAGACATAAATTCAAATAATTTAATAAAATTTAGATGGTGCATATGTTCTCATTATGTTCATTAATGTATATCGTTACATTTTCCCTAAAGAGGAAAGTTTTTAACATAAGAATATTGATTCATCGATATCAACAAAGAATGGCAGGCGATTTCACAATGATGACATGTGGGAAATATATATATATGGGTAATCCTGTTTGTCAATCCCCCTTACCATGTACCATCTGGAAATGATTACCGTTTAAATTACATGAACATATATCCCCTTTTCGTTGAAACCATATTTTTCCCGAGTTTAAGTATTACAACGTCTGTGACGGTATATAAAATGTGAACAAAGCGGCACTGAAAAGGGTTGCCTTCCGTGGGGTTTTATTGACATTAAATTGAATAGAATCGGTAAAATACAAAGTATTACACACGGGATTGTACCAAACTACTTACACTAAACGCGTGTTAATATGTATACTATATAAACCTCGCTCTCGCTCAGGTAATACACACAATTCACCCTCACTTCGTACAAATCTCATGACACACTTGTTCTTGCAAAAATACATACATAATAAAGTGTGTATAACGATGAATTCGAAGAATGAATAACAAAGTGTACCATTTACGTCAAAGTTGATTCTACAGTGAAATTACAATAATAATTCCATTGACACGATGATTAGACAAAGATAATACCATGTGTGAATGTAAAAATATCAAATGTGATATTACATACCGCTCAAATCTCCCTGGATGAAATCACTGATACGAGTTCTATTACTTGCAATTGACACACAGGCGATAGTAGCATTAATCATACAACAAATATTGTCCACCCTGAAATCCTTATGAATCCAACGTCCTACAGTTGTTCCAGATGGCGAAATTCAATACTGATTCCTCCGTAGTCAACGTGTTACTGAATCTCTTAAGATTATGACATTTACATGAGCGCTGGTATTATTACCCTTTTCTGTTGATATTGACAAGCCAGATCAAGACGGAATTCATGATTAGGTCAGGAACATAATGATATGTACATGCACTGTACGACGAGATCCGTGTTTAGGTCAGTCTCATTATGATATGTATGTGTACATTTGGTAAGCTACGCGTTCAGAACGCTATCCTTTTGACATTTGCATGCTATTAAATAGCATTTAATGAAACAATCCAAACTCTGGTAAGTTCAAGCAATGTACAAGACATATCTCATGAAGCCAAAACTCCAGTACGAGTATCTTCTGATATTCACTTGTTGTATTCAATAAGATCGATAACCAAAAGAAATGTACTCGCTATTGGCAAGTAATGTATGTCCAAGCTTCCAGGCTCCAGTAGCAGACTGAAGGCAGCGCAGATGTTATTGACAGTACATGTATGAAATAGTGCAAGCACTATATCCGATATAACACTGAAATGAACATGCTACATTTGTATTGACAAGCAATACACGATGAATTCCAAGGTCCATGAACAGTACCTACTGAAAAGTACACGCTATTGACAAGCGATACACGACGAAATCCAAGCTCCAAGATCAGTTCTACTGAAATGTCATGCTATTGACAAGAAATATACGATGAAGTCCAAGCTCCAGTCCAAGAACAGTTCCTACTGAAATATTCACGCTTTTGACAAGCAATACAGGACGAAGTCCAGGCTCCAAGAACGGTCCTACTGTAATGTACACGCTATTGACAAGCAATACACGACGCAGTACATGCTCGAAGAACAGTTTCCCACTGAACAGTATATGCTATTGACAACCAATGACTCGTATTCCGAGACTCCATCAATCACGGGTGTGGATCATTACCCGCTCAATGTCGTATTCAGATCAACACGGGTGCGTTCAAACACACAAAACACAAAGATGTTTCCCGGTCGCCTTGAAAATAGCCGTGTTAATGTAGGATACAACAACAAAAGTCATACCCCGAACGCACCCGTGGTCATTGTTCCCTCATTCACAATAGCCTGGATGCAAATGAGAAAACTCAATTGAGGCAAGCGTGCGGGTATTTATTTACATTTTTAGGAGATAATCAATAAATAGATTAGGAGAAATATTGATCCCAGGCCAACGAGAAAATATTTCAGGAGATATTTATCTTCCGCCATTATGATGCCGTCAAAGTCATAAATAAAAACCTCATGTACCAAAATAGTGCTGACTAGCGTAATGTAACTTGTGATTGTGTTGTTTTTTTTTAATGTTTAAATATTACGCCAAGGTATTGTTGTATATAACCATACTTCACAAAGATTCGCAATCAAATATCATGTTTAGTGTATATATTATGAATGATGTACATACCGTCTACAATTCGACACAATTGAAAAAATCTATCACTAATTTTATTTCTAAAAAACGTCCACTAAGAAACGAGATTGTGTCCACCATCAAAGAATACCTTACTGTATATAGCGTCACAACATTTATCGTTGATGACATTCATTCTTTTATAATTATGTGTACGATCGTTCATCTTTCTTTGCGTTTGAATCCGTACATTTTTATAACATTAAAGCAATATTTATATTCGTCATATATTCAATCTTTTTTTGTTTGAGCAATGAACTGCTATATCAATACAGGTGTGCCTACTGTATGTTTAACACCTGGGCCACATTATGTTGTCATTACGGTTTTATTTCTGCTGTACGGAAGAGGTGTTTGAACAAGCCCGTTTTTTTCAATTAATTAATTAATAAATTTTGAAACATTAAAGAATGTAAAGAAATGAAAAAGAAAGTAAAAACTTACAGAGGTGCAAACATACGTCATCGTGATGTTTGTATATGATCAACAAGAACACTGGTTACTCCCTGAAATGCACTTCTCAAACGTTTTATTCGTGTACTAAATTGCCTGCTCCGATATTACCCCATTTCACAAGAAGTCAATACCCAATTCAACCTGGTAAAATTGGTCCTTTATTGACAATACGGATTAAAGATAATCCGTTTACCGGAACCCAATCACCCGTGATTACCGCAATAGTCTGAGGATTAGTGGTAGGAGGTACGGCGTGGGGGCGTATTATATTTCAATGGCCGTGAGCGATCAATGAAGTGTTGTATTTGTGATACTGTTGCTAATGTTTCTGTATGGTCGTTGAAGTCTAGTACTTGAAGCTCCCGTAAAATGATTATATTACGATTGATCTTGCGTGTTTGGTCACTGAGATTAACACTCTGATCAACACTGATCAAAACACACTGGTCATATGGAATGAATGTTGATGTAGTGAGAGGTAAATCAATGTCGTTACGGAAGCTCTCGTCAAATACTAACATTTATATTGATCTTGTGTTCACTTAGATCTAGAATGTGATCAATACTGATCAAAGATCGTCAATAGTAATTACTCAAGTGAAATATGATGTAGTAATTAGGTATATTGATGACGTTGATGTTATGAAAGCACTCGTAAAATGATAACTTCACTATTGTTCTTGCGTGTTTTTTGTTCACTGAGATTAAAACTGTGATCAACAATGATCAACACTGATCAACGCTGCCCAATGCTAATTAATCGAACGTTGACGTAGTGAGAGGTAAATCTGTGACGTTTTGGAAACCCTCGTAAAATGATTACATCACTATTGATCTTGCGTGTTTGTTTACTGAAATCCCACGGGGATCAACGGGATTAAACGCTGACCAATTGTAATTGATCGTATGATAAGTACGTTGATCTTTTGGAGCTTAATCCTTTACGTAAAAAATTAGATATGTTTGGTGTTGATTAACTCAATGTATGAATATATAACGCCGACTTAAATTTTATAGAACAATTTTGTTTATTTCAATTAAGATGAAAGAGGATTATTATATTTTCGGATAAAATATTAATCTTGTTAGTTCGTGCAGAGATATTCCCCACGTAAATAATAATACGATGCCAATATGACGCAAATATGAAAAGTTGATATGACATGTGAAAGGGATTTTTTTTTAAATATTTCGATTTTAATGAAATAAATTGCATCAAAATATATTTGAAAACTAAACGAATTAGTTGTATATGCCCTAATCATTGACTTCGCCCTCTAGTGTATGTTTAATGTATTTTGAGATATATGTCCGATATTTGAGATATTACCCCTTGAAATTGCATTTTAATAAAAAATAAATAAATAAATAAAACCTATATTATTATGGTCTCATTCTTCATTTTGAGAGTCATCATAACAGGTGGAAAACTGATAAAAATAGATATTATTTACGAGCATATCCTACATGTAACTGAATGCTACGACACAAGTGTGATTTTTATTGCACGAGCGTTAGCGAAGATTATGTAATTTTCATTCATGAATATCGTGCTATTAACATACCCCACTGCTGAGTGTATTGCTTTCTTAATTAAACATTTTATTCTGCTAAAATAACCAGTAAACTGTCCTCTTCTGTGACGATAATTCCATTTCAGAAATTAAAACATTGGACAACAGAGGTTGCTGGGCAATACAATATGCATAACGTGTATATATGATGCATATGACTTCCGATACTTCTACATGGCTAATGTTATTGACTATTGCAATTTTGAACTTGTAAATTGTGTCAATTGCCTCTGTTTAATTGTTTGAAAGGGTATCCGTCTTCAGTATTTTACTTACGATTCTGTGAATGTAGAGGAGCTCTGTTTTGGTCCTAGTAAGCACTGTGTGTCTCCTTTTGCATCCACATATAAGGTCTTCCTCCTGGAATATTACAATACAAAAAATACATTTTATGTGCGCTTCCTTCAATTTTGTAAAGTCCTCGTATTATGGGTCTTTAGCCTTTATACTGTATAAATGTCTGTTTGTATACAGCAATAATTGCAATCAGTCAACTGGCCGGAAATCGACCCCAATCTTTACTTGTAAGTCCATAACTTTCATTAGTTCATCTAAACTTTGCTGCGATATTGAGCTAGTACAGAAATATTAACGAAATACAGCAATGCTTAAATTAGCCAGTGACGGAGGCCGTTAATGGCTTGCGAAGGAAGTTGGTGGCCCCTGGATCACGAATGATCATATCTAAATATACCTGTTTTACGACCAGTCTCTTGCTTATTGGGAATTCCAAATACCTAAATGTGTTACTTTGATGTTAACCTCGTTTTTATCTTTCTTCATCTTGATTAAAGGGTGAAGTTGAAGTGAAGTAAACATGGCATACGCTTGTTTCGCTTCTTAATCTCGGTTCATGGCAATTTAGTAACTCTAGCTGGGCCATTCATTTGCCATATAACTAGACTAAAAATCTTACAAATTGTTTCAGTTTCGACATTGTAGAATCTCTTAATATGCTTGTATCTCTACGGCTAGAGAGGAAGTTTGCGCAGACAGATTGTTTATTTAAGTATCACCTCAGTATTACAATAAAAGTACGTACATGGATGAAATAAATGCGTGTTAAAAATGTTGAGCCACCCTGTAAAAGGGTTATGAGAGACTATATACATGCTTATAATCTAAGAAAATAGGAATATATGTGAAATACTCAACACTGTTTTTTTAATCCTTTAACTTCTGTCCCAATGTTATTCTGCTATTGTCACCAATGTTAGTTTTTAGTTTTTTGGAATAAGGACCATTTCAAATAACGAATATAATTATGGCCTACAGAAGATAAAAGCATACCCCAAACTTTTGTCCTGTGGTTATCTCGCCGGGCCTTTTCGTTCCTTCGACTTTCTCTATTACTGAAACGAGAATATTGTGATAAACATAGTGCGTTTGAAAATCAGCGGCAGAAAACGAAATCATATAGCTCTAAATTTGAGTTTAAGTCGAAAAGTTTCTGCAACATTTTCAAACTTGTCATGGAATTATTGCATCCAGTTTAAATAAAATGAGAGATTAACTTCCATGTATTCTATATTTCGAAGTTGAAAATGCATTCAGAAATATATAAATCAATAACTGATGGTCAGCCTAAAATGGTAAATAAAGTTGATAGTTTGATGAATATTCTTATAAATACAAGAATATATGTACTTTTACTTACATACACCTGAGAGAACAAAGTAATAGCCATCTGCAGGTAAACCCCGTTTCACTATAACTCGGTTGTATGCAAATCTGAAAACATTAAAATGTAGATTATAATTGAAAGTATTCTGTTAAAAGAAAAACATGTATTACCTGACACGTTAGCTGTACAATGTCACGCCAACGTCTATGAGCTAAAAGTATATGTTAAATGTTAAATGTTAAAATCTATCATATAATCAATATATTTATCAATAATGCCATTTAGAGAGTGAACAAATGTAGCATTATCATCTTTGGAATCATCTAAATTTATACTATAAAGTGTTTGTTCTTTTTCAGGTTGAAGTGATTGCAGGATTCGAACCCACATTCTTAGTTGAATCAAGGATCTCGTTCAAAATCCTCTGCCTGGTTTACAGATGTTTGAACAATATGGCTCCTCCATACCTATCACAACTCCTATCGGCGCAGTGCCAAGTCCGTACCCTCAGATCGAACGATAACAGTTTACTCTGTGTCCCACGTGTCAATCTCAAACAATTTGGTGAACGTTCTTTCCCAGTTGCCGGTCCTGTCCTATGGAACAGTCTCCCCCAAACTCTAAAAGCTTCCCAAACACTTGACACATTTAAGTCTCACCTCAAAACCCATCTATTCAATGTAGCATATCCAGTGTAAATAGTCTTCCTCCAATTTCTTCATGTACATATCCATGTACATATTTTCCCTCCTCTCTTTTATGTAGCGCTTTGAGCATGCTTATTGTATGGACTAAGGCGCATTATAAGTTTCCATTATTATTATTATTATTATTATTCTAAGGGTTAGGCACAATCGTCAGCACTGAAGAGCCAACAATTCATCCACTCTGTCACCCAGACGTTTGGCTGTGTTATATATTAATCAAGTGTTTTCTAATTGTTATCCATACTAACTTACTGCATTGGTACAGGGCAAGGCCAATATAAGAATGTATTTAATATTCAGATATTTTCATCATATAATTTTCTATAATTTATTTCACCTCTGCATTATTATTTCTGCAAATATTAAACATTAAAGTATAACTGTGTTAGGCAGACATATTGGCAGTGGATTTCTATGCTTAAATTTAGCCATGGACTACTTTCTCGGTACCAATAGCAAAATTTAAATTCATATATATTGTTCTAAATAATCTTCAACATTTACAGAATATATACAATAAACTAATTCTGTAACTCACGTATCTAGAAAGGCAAGTTGGGCAATCTTCTTCTGGACATACAGCGGGTAGTTGTTGAAATCTTTGGATATTGCTTTCATGGCTCTGATCACCTGCGGAAATAAAATAAAGATATATATATATTGTGTTTTATATACCCTCATGGGCAAAAGAAAATATACCTTCTTTTCAACAGAGTCAAACACAAAATATTTCTGCCAGATAAAGTTGGTTTTGAATGTCTATGATGAGGATATATCCATTGTGTTTCATAAAAAAATATTTGGCTTTAATACGTTCCAACACACCATATTTGCTGTTTACAATACAAACAAATTCAATCAGCTTGCATATTCATCCCTAATCGCCAAACATATCGCAATTACTAGTTTCCAATTAAAATCGAGTAACATCATTATGCATGTGCAGAAATCGAAAGTTCACATCCTATTTACATGCACAGTGGTTATATGACCTATTAAACATTATCAACCCAAATTTGTTATTTTGTCTGGTTTAAATAAGATTCCAAAATTACGTTTGACTCATTGGCGCGCGCCACACGCTGTGCATTGTCCGGTTTTCGATCAGAAATCGATACTTTTACCTTCATATCGTCAATATACTAAGTCGAGTATCATAAAAATGGTAGTTTTCGGTAACAGTTGGTACTTCTCGATGAAATAAGACCATTTGTAACGTTTGGCATATTTGACGCCAAACAACACAATTACATATATATTTAACGTTTTAGCAATACAAGGTCAAGGTTAACGTCGGTGGTAGAACCATCATTTTAATTTTAAAAAATGATAATAATAAAATAAAAATTCTTGTTAACAAGTTTGCTTAGTCCTATATCAGGTAGAATGTGTATGTTCACAATAAAGAAGTTGTTTTCCAGAAAATCTTGTTTTCTTATGTTTTCCACTTTAAGGCTTAAAGTAGATTAAATGTCTACTAGCAAACATTGTTTTTGTAATGTTATAACTTCATACATACACAGGCTAGTTGGTCCGGAGATCTGCTTCCAGGCACTTGTTTCATTGTGGCACGAAATTCATCTGTCATATAACTCTGAAAATGAATTAATATTTATAATTCAAGTATTCTTTTTCAATGAATTAGATAATCGTAAAACGACTCTGGGAACAAACTAACAAAGCCTTCTGTTGACTTTGTTCATCCAATGAAATAGTTCTCCATATTTAATGCTTTTCTAACATAAATGTATTCGCCATTTATAGACGTATTTGGTCAATATCTTCATACAAGTTTTCGTTTTTATATTGTATATGTATTTTGTTATTTCACTTTTCTTTGAATATTGGTATTTTGCATCGTTGAAATATCCAAAAATAATTTACAAAAAGGGAATGAAGACATGAATATATTTATAATGGATACACTACTTTGTTTTCTTTGTAAAGGCGACGTTTCGAAATAGATCATAATTGCCTTTTAAAGCGATGCTTGAGAATTAAGAATTGAGAAAGATTTCAAAGAATTAAAATAGAAAAACCAGAGTATATAATGATAATGCTAAGTAACAATCAATCAATATAAAAACGCACTTTTATTAGCATGTTTAAATCAAATTTAAAATTATAATCTCATTTTAACAAGAACAAAATACCCTTCCTTCATTACATGAATAATAAAACATCATTTGCAAAACATAATCATATACACACTAACACTGATGACAAGTAAAATGCAATTTGTATGCAATTAATTTCATCTGATATGTCAATCAGTTTGCATGATTAATCAATTTCCCCCAATCAAACCAAATCCAGAATGACAAAACTGATCCGGGTTAAGGACCAAGATAAAGATTTATTGCAAATATCGAGTTCACATCCTGATCACCGGGTGGTGGACAGGTGGTACTTTCTCAGCTGGGACACTAGGATGTTATAAATGTTTAACTAACTACTGTGTGTATAGCAACGTTCAGATGAGTGGCAATTCTCACGCTAGTGAATTGATCTGGTTCAATTTCCAATACTTAAAGAGACGATTCTACATTGTATCGGAGTATCCGCCATTTATTGTGTAGTATGTGAAATGAAGAAAAGCTGTAATTTCAAGCACCTTACTTACAATATTAAATGCGCTACAGCACTTTTTTCTTTCTCAAATTTGCCATTTGCCACAATATATTGTTTCGTCGGATGGATGCGATTTTGAAAGTTCAGAAAACAAGATGGTTGCCCATTTCATTGTTGTACCACATTTAAAAATTATCCCTGAGGAGACTCTGTTTTAGTAAGAACCCTGTGCTACAACGCCTTTAACAGTTAGATCTACACGTGTCTAAAATGGTTATGTTGATATCCATTCAAATTACGTATATTTGTATATGGGGAACATACGGAAGCGTAGGAACGTACGTATACGTTAAAAACTAGTTTATTGACTGTTCAACTTCTTGCGAAATTTATTGTATACAAAGTGGCTACTGTCTGCCAATCAACGAAACGTATGATGCAGTTTGGCATGGTTGTATTATGATGACTTACTGTAAGCGCATTGTCTTCAATATTAACACTTAGATCCAGTACCTTACTGGAATGACGCCTTTACAATGGATTAAGATACCAATGTGTATAAAGCTGGATTAACATGGTATTAACAATGGATTTGAACAATATCCAGCATATGGTGTTACGAAATATAAACCCTTCATGTACCTTGCCTGAAAATCTCATTGGAATGTAATATACAAATGTATATCATTTAGGAACATGACCATTTGGTATTGCTAAATACAAATCCTACATGTACGTTGCCTGAAAAAAACATTTGAGCATTACATATATAAATTAGTTTTTACATAACAATAATTTTAATATATAATATAATATGTATATTATATGATAATACGGAAAACAAAACTCTACATGTTCTTTGCATGAAGAACTCATGAGCATAATGTACATAATGTTTTAATAAACTACAAGAACATATAACAATATAGTATGCACTCTACGTTGCCTGAATAACCAATTACATATTGGTGTTAAAAATATTGGTTTTTATTTAGATTTGACATACAATACAAGCACGTATTCCTATGATATGATGATATCATGAAATACATGCATTGCCATTAAGAGTGCAACATTTACTGTTCGTTTAGATTTATTACGTAAAATAAAAAAAAAAACTATTTTGCCTATCTTGAACTAATTTGTTTTATTTTTTGTGATGAAAAAGGCGTATATAGATCGTTATTTACCAAAGATTGTTGATGTTATTGATTATCGTATAAATATACACTAAGATACTTACCTCAGCTCTTCGATCTTTTCTGTATTCACCAATGTCAAAAGTCAGCTGGACGAGTTCTCGATTCTCATTGGGTACAAAGGTCACAAAGGGGCGTGGTCCCCTCTTTTTCTGTTTCATCTCAGCGGAAGCGACCATGTTGTCAATCAACGTGAACCATGACTCCTTCTTGACCTTCTCGGCTAACAACCTGATGATGAACATAATGGTGAACATAATTATTAAAACATTGATGAATACAATGATGAACATAATTATTAAAACAATGATGAACATAATTATTAAAACAATGATTAATACAATGATGAACATAATGATTAATATAATGATGAATATAATGATTAATATAATGATGGATATAATGATGAATATAATGATGAACATAATTTTGAATATAATGATGAACTTAATGATGAATATAATTATGAATATGATGATGAACATAATTATGAATATAATGATGAATATAAATATGAACATAATTATGAATATAATTATGAACATAATGATGAATATAATGATTAATATAATGATGAAAATGATTATTAAAGTAATGATGAAAATAATCATAAAGGTAATGATAAACATAATTATTAAAACATTGATGAATACAATGATGAATATAACGGTGAACAGAACGATGAAGATAATGGTGAACAGAATGATGAATATAATGATGAAAATAACTATGAACATATTAATATATGTTTCTAACGACGAACATAACGATGAATATAATGAACATATATCGTTAAACAAGACAGGTTAAAGGATTTAAGAGAAGGAACATGTTCAATACTCACTGTTTGCAGAGGTTGCAGACTTGTATCAAACGCATGATTGCAATAGCACATCGACGGAATTTCATATAAGGCTGAAAATTAGAAAAAGACAATGTTTTACAAGTTTTTATCAGTTAACATATTTCATTATTGGATTGTCTGGAGCTGTACCTTTAAAAAGCAATGTTTCATCCTTATGAATATATATTTGTCTATACTACCACTTCATTGTTCTGTATTCAGTTCAATATCTAGACTTGCTGAATAAGGATGAGGACTGTATTAAAGGTTCTTATTTTTTACACAGTCATGAGGCAGGACTAACGTCAAACATAATGTGCCAAAAGAAACATTATGAAATAGCGATTGCAGCAACCCATGTGTGTTTGAGCAGACATTGAAATTAAAGTATCAAACCCTGAAGAATAAAATTGTGAGTACTTTACATAACATATGTTAATCAAAGACAGTACAAATCGGATTTCTTCGGCAGCAGTATTTATTGTTTTACTCTGTTGGAAATGTGCTGACGTTTAGTAAATATAATAGATAATATATTTTCACATTAAAGAAGTTTTATTCCTGTTCTTATGTACATGTATGCCACTTCTAAATGCCCATCAAAGACCCACACTGTATATTGTAAAGAGGTCATTGTATTTCCGAAATTGTCATTATTCTATTTTATTCGATTTTTAGTGGTGAAATACGGCATTTATCGGTTAAAATAAAATCCGTATTTTCACTGAGTGAAATAACATGTTATTCTACTCAGTGAAATAACACTTTCAATCATATGACGTCATCGTAACAATAGGATGACGTCATAGGATGGCCGTGGAAAGGAAGGCGATCTCGGAGACTCTGTTTACAAGATGAACGTCATTTACCAACTATACGCATGGTTTGCTAAATCTAATAAATAGAACATTTGACATGTCCCGTCGAATACCATGTATATCTCATCTCGTGAAGTAGAAATATATTATATATTTACACTCGTGGCTGCGCCACTCGTGAAAATATACATTTCTACTTCACTCGATGAGATATACATGGTATTCGACGAGAAATGTCAAATATCCTCTATGTATTAGATAAACCACATAACATGTACCCGACTTTTATATAGTAAACTATACGTAAAATTAGTACTCTCACCAGTACCCAAGTACCCAAGGACTTGGGTGGGGTACAGTTCAATGTCACGACAATGAGTTGAGCTCGAGTACTCAAATATGATATTAATGTGACTCGATTTGACTAATGTTGTTTACACATTAGTACCGTTAGTACCCATAATTTAACATTAGTTTATATCAATGTCTACTTCTAAATACATTACCATTATTAATATGTCATTTACTAAACAATAGAAATCTGCGTCAAACAAATCTTAACTTCTAAAATACAATATATTCCGGTTTCTTCTAAACTGAACATAACCTTTTTTGTTTTAACTATTTGAAAGAATTAGCTATCAAAGTAAAATACCTGTGGCCTATATCTTCAAATGACAACTTCGAGTGTCAAACAAAACCAATGCAGAAAAGTATATATCTAGACAGTTTATCCAACATGTGTATATATTATCTTTGTTTTAAAAATTCCCCATTATAAGGTTAGCATACGAAATTTCTTGAGTTTGCATTTGAACTTTTCAAGTGCCTTTGAAAACATAATTTTGCATTGCCTAAGAAGTAGTCAACTGAGTGATGGACACAACATCCACTTTGTGAAAATATTAGTTATTATTTAGTATATTTGGTTTTATGTATTGGCAAACAAGCTGACAGCTTATGTAAATATATGTAATTACATATTTATATGCAACTTCCAGTAATAAAGATCTAATCTTGTATTTTCGAAACACAAATAGCAAGGGTTCCTTTTCAAAGACATATTTAAGGTTAACATTTACTCCTATTTTTAAACATTTTACACTAAATTTATCTTAGTCAGTGCTTATGAAATAATGTTAACACCTTCATATTGATATTTTTTACATTTTGTTTAAGTGACATTTAAGTGATTTTTGTGGAGCTTATCAGCATATATGGTATTTTGACACGTACCTTGACAATTCTCTATGCCTTTTTAACCAAAACAACAAGTTCTAACTTTAATTGGCACACTCTTAGGTTTTCTTTTTAAGTTTTCCTCATCACGATGATATGTATTCGAAGAACGTAGGTATTATTCAAATATTACAATACTGTCCGAAATTGTAAATACTTTAAAAGTAACTTTTTAAAAGTAAAATGTTAAAGGTCTTACTGCCTCATCAGAATCTGTTGAAAACGCCGTATCCTCGTTTTCTCCTGATAGTACATCGTCCATTACTAACAATAGATCCAGTTGTCACACGTTATGTTACAATGAACTAAAACAAACTATTTCGTGACCAGAAATCATTAGCGAACCACGCAGAGCAAATGCTCTGAAACCGAGCAACATGATGCAGTGATTGGTAACAAGAGACTGCGCCCAGTCTTAATACATACTTGCGCAGGAGGCAGGCAAAACCATATTAGTGCTTCGTAATACTAGACAAAACCCAGTGTGGTAATTTTGCCGCTGCTTAGCTTACAGGGAAAGTATCGACAAACAGAATGGTTGGTAAATGCAACGTTTTGCCTAGTTAGCGCTCTACCATTAACGCTTAACGATTATTTGCGAAGGGTTTTGAAAGGCTGTTTATTGAATACGTTTGTTTGTTAGTTTGGTTGAGTGCTTCGCTTGAGACTAACTGCGACGGAGAACAATAGCGAAGGAGGTAGACATGTAACATATTTCTGTTACATTTATTACTTAGGGTAATGAATATGATATATAGTCTCGATTTGCAAGTAATATGAAAAGGTTAAGTTGACACACTATTGATCTTTCTTTATGATTATTGTTTCTGTTTTTATGTTCATAAGCAAAAGCAACGACAGGAGTTTTATAAATAATTTGAATGACTGTAAATGTTGTTTTCAAAACTTCTTTTGAAATAATTTAGCCACATCTTTTTGGAATCAAATAACTAAATACAATCTCGTTATATGAGTAAATACCTTAATGAAAGAATTGTAGTGAGAATTTCAAAATTGATATTTCCAACTACGGATTTTCAGTCAGACTTAGGGAAACCGTTGTAGCTGCATGAGTTATTAATCTGGACATTCAGTGTCGACAATACAGGTTCATAGCTCGGACTGTGTTGATTTCTTCGAATTTCGTAATTGACTAGTCCAGAATGCATTTTACCTTTGCGTCTGAATTCAAATAAAATTATGTTAATGTATATATCCAAAGTTATTTATGAGTTTTTCCAAATTACGGCATACCATGATACACACATCACACATTTAAGAGGTTAAGTGAAGTTGTGAGAGGTTTTCATGACAGGTTGTCAATAGAAATCTCTCATATCCAAACGAAATCCTTTAAATGTTAGTTGTAAAAAAATTGGATGATGAAACATTAAATATCATGACCTACAATTTACTACAAATGATAAATCGGTAACAAAATGACAATCATGTATGACCTGAAGTGAATTGACGCATTAACCGAAGTTTTCTTATCAACAGTCGTCTGAAAAAGACTGGTAGGCAAGAGATACTTTTCTTATATACAGAAAGTCTTCATTGTACATTCGATTCTATTGTATACTTTCTAGAATTTAGAATTTCTAGAAATTACTTATGTTTAGTATTTAAAATATTGACAAAATACGTTTATCTATTAAATAGAGCAATATCCTGCTAACACAAAATAATCTGGGTGTTACTGAATATCAACATCGACTTAAGTTGCAAGCTTAGAAGTTCAGCATTTGCACGCAACATTCTTAAATCGACAGTTATTAATTCAATGAACAATATTTTAATATAGGATTTTGAATATTCACGTGTGAATTTAAATACTTCAAACTATTATTATTTTCTTATTTAATCACAATACATGGTATAGTTGTTATTTCTTGATAAATAAGTAAATCTTGTATATATAAGATTTTAGAAGTTAATGTGATAATCATATCTATGAAATGTGCCGATAAGACTCCCTAACAACCAATATATGTACATGGAATGTAATTTAACTTATTTTAATTAGATTAAGTCAGAGAGATATTCTTTACCCTTTTTGTCTCAAGGGTATTGATCTCGCTAACTCTATGCATATGAACTTCTAAACAATATCATTTATATGCTAAAAACGTCACACTTCAGTTACTGTAGGTGGTAAGTATGTGTCATTCAGACACCCTGGCGTCTCCACGTTGAGTTACATTGTAAACAGGGTGGACGCATATTTGCTTCATACTTACATACCCCGCTGTCAGCTGTAGAAGTTATGACACGAAATTATAACTTATCTGATACAAGTACAGTTATCCAATAAAGAAACATACCCGATGTGATATAAGTAAATACAATTACTATACAATAATGTAAATTACGAATGTATCAAGACCAACACCCCGTTGCCTTAGTGTAATGTTAAATACGGTAAACATTAGTGTAAAGGTTGTTTTTTGAAACTACCCAATTAATAATCAAGTAAACGTTTAGTTAAGTAACTACTTCTTTATTGTGAACATACACGACGTTTCAGAGTATATGCTTATTTCTTATCAGATGATTGTGAGAATACCAAAATGAAATGCTTGAATATTACGTTTTACTATTTGTCCATGTAACCATTTTTATTACCTACGGGTTCATATTTTTCATACGACGTCCAAGCAGCTTATGAGTAGCGTTACGACGTCATGTTTAGTCTATGACGCTGCGTTCTAAATGTGGCGATGGCGGATAACCAGCTGCATAAAAGTACATGTTTGTGTAATTTCCACACATCACGACATAAGAAATAAATAGAATATCGCATCAATTTAAAACTATACACTCGTGCCTAAATATCGATATATTCTTCGCTCTCATTCGGGAAATACCAAATTGGGCACATTTGGGCAATATTCGTGGGTCGAATGTACGCTTATACCTTTTGGGGAAATAACCAGTGTACACATAACTGACAGAAGGTATCACATTCAATAACGATAGCAAGGACTATCCATCGATGATTAACGAGAAATAAGTAGGAATAATCATTGTTTCAATCTCGTTCAAACGTGCTGTAACGTTATATTGTCCCGTAAGTCCGTCACACATTAATGATTGTTTTGATTAGATTGTCATTTTTTGCCCGTTACTCTACCTCTCATGGTGTATTGAATTGATATACATGTAGACTTTGGAAAACAAAGTATTGGTATATAAACAATATCAAAGATGAAAGACCTCTTCTGAGTTTGAAAATATAACTATTTTAAGGGATATTTAATTTGTCTGATTTGAAGTTTTATTTTGTCTTTTGATGGTTGTGAGTTCATCATAAATATTATATATAATTCAAAATGTCAAACTAATTAATTGAATCGGCAAAAAAACATATTCCTTTGGGCATCTGAATAGTAATCAAGAAATGTGAATGAATCGATTAATACTATTGATGACATCAATGACTTCCAATGATGACATCAGATGATCTGATGATGTCATCAAATTATGGCACTAGATGGTGTCATCAGATTATAGCACTAGATGGTGTGATCAGATTATGACACTAGATGGTGTTATCAGATTATGACACTAGGTGGTGTTATCAGATTATGGCACTAGATGGTGTCATCAGATTATGACACTAGATGGTGTTAACAGATTATGACACTAGGTGGTGTTATCAGATTATGGCACTAGATGGTGTCATCAGATGTTGACACGACAGTATGTCATCAGATGATGCCACAGGGGGATGCCATCTCATGATACCACCAGAGGATGACCCAATATGACCTAGACCTAAACCAATGTTAAGTAGTCTCAATACATACATGTGTACGCTAGACATCTGTGTGTGACTATTGGATAGCAATATACAGGTTTTAATAAACTGCTACTTCTCACTATTTCATTATCACAAAGTTTTTAATATATTGGCAAATTATATTCTACTTTCTAAATACAAAAAGACAAAAGGTCTGAACTTCCTCAGTACAGCATATCTTCTTCAAATAAAGAGGTAAAGAGGTCCGGGGTTCGAATCCCGCCAGAGGATCGGAAACTTTGTCTACTGTACAGAACCGTTCTACTTGCAGACTTGGGTGCAATGCTACACTGAATATCACTGCAATACATATACCACCCATGGTTCGCTAGTTAAAGCCACGCTATTGTTTCAGGCTTTCTCCCTGCAATAATACTAGTCTTCAAACAGGCTTGACCTAAGTGAAATATACCTGAAAGCGGCGTCAAACCCCAAATCACCTCACCTAAAATATGGTAAAATCTTACCGAGGTGAGTTCACCAATGAGTGAACAAAGCTTTGGCATCTTTCTAAAGGCCAGCTTGAACCTCGCCTTCCTTTTCCGCCTGTTTTCTTCATCTTGGCTCTTGTTGACCGTCACCGCAGTCTTGTTTTGTCTGGTCAACGTCAGAGCATCGTTAACGAGGGACTTAAGCCTGAACCTTGTCGTCATACTGTTGAACCTCTCTATGTACTCGTCAGCATTGGAAACCATTGACATCTCCGACGCCTTCCTCGTAAAGGGAACCTTCCGTTCCATGATGGACCGATGGAAGAGCTGAAAGAAGTTCAATTTATATAACAGTGTATGAAATAAGGCCGACCGACAGCATATAACCTAGTAACTTTTGTTTCTGGCTGTTAACTTTTTGGGGATTTTCTTTAATTTTACCATTTAAAATGAAAAATTTACACATTTGGATGAATGGGTAGTGTTAAAGCTTATGTTGCATATATTAATTACGACGATATTAAAGGGGAAGAAGCACCTTTTTTTGCAAATTTAATTTTTTCAATTTTCCCATTTACAATGAAGGTCTTTGTCATTTATATTTACGTTAGAGGGTAAAACATCTTATTACACAAACCATTTTTCCGTAGTGGTAACAACAGTGTTGAGCATTAAGCAAAAATTACATGACGGCCATTTTATTGTGAACACCATTTATTATTTCGAATGACAAAACGTTTCCCATGGATTTACGGAACCATGCACACACATTTTTAAATAATATTTTCCTAAGAGGGAAGGGTATTTTACTTTTGGTGATATTATTTTTCAAATACATTTCACCGATTTATTTCACCGAGAAAACGTGCTACTGTAATGGGTACAAGTGTCTTAAAGAGATGGTTCTATCAGAGTAAATGAGAAAAAAGCTGTATTTAATAACTGTGTAATAACAAACCATATACAGTGCTAGAATATCCACAAAGGAACAAATATATCGTTAGGAGTACCATGTCTCAGCAAAGCTGATAACAGTGAATTAATCTATGTCAAATTGACAAATATAAAGTCTGTAAAATATTACCTTCAGAAATAGTTTTATTCTGGATTGTTTTATAATAATGTATATATAACATATATGCATAGAGAAGTTTAGATTATTCCCACAAAAAGATACATCGATAGACCCCCCCCCCCCCCCTCCCAACACCACCCACAAAAGTTTTTGGGATTCTATGATATATAAACCGGTGGCAGTACTGTAGTAGTAGTAGTAGTAGTAGTAGTATTAGTAGTAGTAGTAGTAGTAGTAGTAGTAGTAGTAGTAGTGATAATGATAATAATAATAGCAACAGTAGTAGTAGTTTTCAATAGTTAAAGTATTAGTTGAAATAGAGGCTGTTATATATGTATGTTTTTGTATTTAACAATATCGCTGTGTTAATGGTCGATTAACAGGGTTGTCTGCCCCTGGGGTCATATATGTAGGTGGAATAGAAGTTGCAACAATAGCAGAAATCTTTGCATTTGAGAAGCATAAAATTCAAGAAAAAAAAATTTGACTCCATTTAACAAATTAGTCAAATCATATATTAGTACACCATGTAATATAGAGAGGTGTATAGTGTACACGTGTGTAACTCACGTAATAAAATTATCAGATCGCTCACTAGTTATGCGTGTATTACTTCTACAAGAAGTTCCAAAAATGCAAAAATTATCATTCATATATCATATCAACCATTATGAATGACATATTACTATCACCTCTAATCAATTACCTAGTTATGGTACACAATGTATGACCGGAATATCGTATTTAATCAAGTACATCGATAATATGTAAAAATCAAATATGACACAGTGTAACATACCGTTATCGCTTCCACACTTCTAACGACAAAATCCGATACGGTTTAAACCAGCAAGTATCCGGAATCATTAACCATATCTATTGCTAAGGAAGAACGTCGATCGAACCAACCCAACAGCCAGGGGATTATATTCTTAGTTATGACACGTTATTTAATAGTCTCCTTTTAATCTAGATTAGATAGTTCGTGAAGTAGCCAGTCACGTGTTTGAATGGGCGATAACGAGCCAATGATTGTGACGAGGTAATGTTTCTTTATACGCATGAATTCGTCTTTGAGGCATTCTTGAAAGATAGACTGACAATGGGTTGATTGAAAATGTTTGATTTAGAAAATGTAGATTTTGTTGATCAAATCTTCACTGTCAGAAATAATACACGTTGTCTGTATAAGCTATGGATAGAGGACTCAGTAACACACACAAATGATAATGTGTCGATATAAAAGGGTAGTTTAGGATGCTGGATAAAAATGTCGAATATTGCTCATTGAAAATAATTCACATGTGTCTTTCCTGATTTTTCGCCCCCAAGTATGCAAATAAATGTAGGACTATGAAACAATAATTGAGAAGACTATAATAAGTCAGGAGACTATGACACAGTCTAGTCGTCTACAACATATATGTTGCAATATGTTATCTTACTGCCTGATCATCTCTTAACAATAGTGTCATTATACTAAGTATTATCCCTCCATTTAATAACATAAGGTGTGGGTCTAGTTACCACGTTACGCATCGCTTCATGTATGTGGCTGTCATAAAAAGAACCAGTGGCAGTAATGTGATCCGCACTAAGAATTGCAAGCTGATATACTTATTGTATAGACAATATTGTAAGGGGGATATTTGTATGTATAAGGTTAATCAATGTTGGAATGGGGTGTTTTTCGAAATGCATTTTTTCCGTATATATTCCTGCTCATTCAACCGTATCTACAAATGAAGAATGTGTTATTACTTTTGGATTTATATTGTGAAGAAAATATCGAAATGCAAAAATGGTAACTTATTCGCATTATGAAAGTACAAAGTTGTATGAATTTAGCATGATCAATTCCAATGAAATCCGTTACATTTCTATAATTAATTTATTTCTTCAGGTGAAATTTAATTTTAGACAGACGATAAGCTAACATTTGATATTAATTATAATGCTAGTCCTTAGGGACATATATCAAAGCGTGTGTACAGTTATGTTGACAAGTTTTCACTAAATCTACAGAGTATCTTTTGCATTATGATCTTGTACAACAGCAGAAGTGTTAGTGTACAACTGCTATCCACCTTGTTCATCCATAGTTGCATATTAGTGAAAATAAACTGAAGAACAAAAGAAAGTCGTACTCTAAAACTGAAAAGTGAAACAGCCAGGGAATGCTTCTTTGTGATTTTTTAAAAATAATTTGGGGAAAAAAACAAATCTAGAATTTATAAATTCTTCCAAAATTAGTTTGGATAAAACACAACTATTCACCGACATATTAGACACCTTCTTTGTGAAAATCAATAAATGTGCCTCATTTTGCATTTGCATGTAATTCATTCAAACTATTGCTGAAAAGTGTTATTGTATCGTGCCATAATCAAATGCATCTCATCTTTTAAAATATTGATTTAATCGAAAGCAACTGAGGTGTAAACTTTCATTTGTACTTCAGTTTATGGAAGAACTTTGATGTTCCTTTAATGCGCCGAAGCATCGAAGTAACGTGACAACTTATAATTGATTATATAATTGATTGTGAGATATAATAGACTAATCTAATTCATGACAGCTAACTCAATTAACTCGTTTAAGGCACCAGGATCACCAATATTATGAATAGCCATTTAGTATTCTCAATTTGTAACAAAATCAGTCATAATAATTAAATTTTCATGAAATGCATTATTTCAACTTCATTCAGCAAATAAAAATCAAAAGTTGAATTTTGAAAACTGTACCTTTTTTTAAATTTAAAGAGGATGAACAAATTATTTTATTATTCAAATTCTCTTATTCTGAAATTTTAAATTTTATATTTTGATCAACACTTTATTAAACATTTGAGTGTATTAGTCTAGAAGTTGTCTAAATGAATCCTTGCGTTAATTTCTAAAACCAAAAGTATTAATTTGTATACATTGTAAACTACCGGACAAAAGAAAGTACTCACCTCAGTTGATTTTATCATATGTATGATTTTCAATTGCAAATATCTCAAGTTTACGATGTCATAATCAAAAACTGATAAGTACAGGTGTTTAGTTAGCAATCAAAGAATACTTCTACATGTTTTTTAATTATTTTTAAAAAAATGAAATTTTTAGTTTAATTTTGTTTTTAAGTTATTGTTGATGATACACAACTGTTCATCGACATATAAGACATATCCTATGTGAAAATAAATAAATGTGCCTGATTCTGCACACATTTAAAACATTTTAAACAGGGCAGGGGTCATGTTGGTGAAAATTTCATTCTTCATTCATTACAAAAAGATATTTGAACTAAAATTTAACCTCAGTCACCAACAAAGTCATTCAAACTACTGCAGATAAGTAGTATTGTATCGTGTCATAGTCAAATACATCTGATTTCTTTTAAATATTGAATTAATCGAAATAAACTTAGGTGAAAACTTTCTTTTGCCCGGTAGTTTACAACTAGCCTAAATTACCCCTTAAAATTTATCCCGAGATTTTATCAAATGAATAAATGATTCTAAGAAACTTTCAAAGGGTGAATTCTTAGTGAAAATTAATTATGCTCTTATTAACAAAACTTACGCTTCTGTGCCATCGGTCTCTGAGGACAAACTCCTTATATTCCTGGAGAGGAGGCATCTTGAAGGAAAATTACACCTCTATTTACTACTAGCTAGTGTAATGATGTCCTAATAATTTCTAGATGCAGAGTTGTTGTCCTTTCATGTTGCTAAACGTTGAAAACGTTCGTTCTCTCATGACCAAATATTAAGCAAGAATCACCGTTCACCATTTAAAATAGCACACTAAACCAATTCGTTATCTGAACGTCGTTACAACACATCTTACTTGTTTTGGAAACCATTTTCTTTTTCAACATGATTTTAATATTGAGAGAGAAAAAAACTGCAAGAAAAAGCACATCAAATCATCTGCAGTCACATCATTTTCAAACTAGTCCCTGAAAAATCACTTTGAATCATATCAGCATATGATAATCCTGCTTTAGATCCATCAAGGAAAAGGGGAAAGTTGTCATATGAAAGCACGAGGCGTCATTAGAAGCCACAAGAAAGAACATCAAGTAATATTAAGTTATATACAAAACCACATTATGTCCAAAAACACAAGTCCTAAGTCCATCTAGTAAGTGTCACAAGCACTGTAAACTATTTTGGTCAACAGTAAAAACAAATTCATGTGAGTCAAGATTAATCACATAATGTCAAATTACGTCGCAGGAAAGTCCAAACAATCAGTTATTAAAAACTTCAGCCTTAACGTTACAAGAACAATCTACATGTTCATATTTATCCAAAAATGTATAACAAGTAACATGAACGATGACAAACATTATTATAGTTACAATCTGGAGTAGTAGGGGTGCTGCGCCGCAGCTAACATATGTGTTATACAAGAATTTGCAAAGTTAACACGATCTGTAACAATAGGAATTATAACCACAGAATTGCAACAACCACTACAAATCCGTGAGGTATTGCAAACAATTGTAACACCAGAATTGCAAACACCAGCGTTTTAACAACTACTGCAAACCCAAAAGAGCTGTAACACCTCACTTGTAGCAAAGAAAAGCGAGTTCCACACAAGAATTGAAAAAAACCACTGCAAACCCCAAGAGTGGTTGCACAAACAATAAAACTCCAGAGCTTTAACACAATGAGTCCAGACATCCGAGTTGTAACAATAAATGTAGACCTAAAGAGCTGTAACACCACAAATGTAGCTCCACTGCCATAACACCAAGAGTCGTTAACCATCAACACCTCCAACGCCGCAGTTGTAACGACGACCGTAAACCAAACAGCTGTAACACATCATCCTTAACACATCGAGTCGTTAGCCACCAATACTTTCAACGCCGCAGTTGCGGCAACCACCGTAAACCAAACAGCTGTAACACCACATCCTTAATGCCACGAGTCGTTATCCACCAAGACTTCTAACGCCGGAGTTGCAATAAACACTGCAAACCCCTGTGGTAAACACAGATCTTTATATGTATCCAACAACATGCCATAACAAATGAAGTACATGGAGGGAAATCATCCAACGAAATAATTGATGACTTCCAGGACTTGATAGATCACTATCCAACATGTTAATTAATGTCAAATAGGAACATGTGTGTTATTGTTGTTTTTGCAGTGACTTTTCGACCCTTCCCTACGAATTACTATCAATATTTGATGTGTTTCTCCACGTGGTGCTGCAACATGGGAGATGACAGGGGTCTGTTTTGATACCGTCTTGATTAATGACACAGCTATTTGTGGAATTACTTCTGGATTCATGATTCTAGGAGAACATTACTTAATAACTATTTGCATCCTGCTTCATTAGTGTATTTGTATCTGCTATCCTACTGCAATACCTTTATTCCATGGGGCCTTCGTTCTTATAAATAAACAGCCCATGAAAGAACTTCTATACGAGCAAAAGAGTCACTACCTTGATGAGAGGACATTTCAAGACATCTCATTGGCTTAGAAATTACATGCTATGCTATTTAACGACAAGTAACCAGTCTACAGCAAAACGAGAGTTAATGGGACATTATATCTTTCTTATAACTGTATTGAGACTTAAATGAACTATGTTGTTGCAAGTGAAATTTAAGTTTTCAATGTAATGTAATGTTATTTTACGTCCTCTAACTATCATTTATTCACCTCATTTTAGCATCTACTAATACCTTTGCAAGGTACATGACTTGGCTCATTCAATCATTCAATATATTCATGTGATGACACTAGACATGTCCCACTTCACCGTTAATACTCGTCATTCTCACTTTATCTTTTAACAGTAAGTGTCAGTCTTACTTTAATGGTACATCCATTGTGTTGTTTGGGGCCACACGTTATAACTAGTGTTGTTTTATCGAGAAGTAATGACTTTTGTCAAACATTGCCGCTTTGATGATAGTCGACTCAGGTAAATGAATAGATTTCTGATCGAAAACCGGACAATGCACTGCTTGTGGCGCGCGTCAATCAGTCAAACGTAATTTTCGAAACTTATTTGCAACAGGCATAAAGACAACTTTGTGTTCATGATGTTTAACAGGTTATATAACTACTATGCATGTAAATGGTTTCGGTTTCTACACATGCATAATGATGTTTACTCGATTTGTGATGGGGTCGGCTAGACAGCTACTCCGCCGAGTCTCGTTAATTCATTAATTAATGATGATTATTACTGCCGCTAAATGAATTTATGAGTTGTAATACATCGCCAAAAAGACATGTTTATGTAATAATTGTGTAATTGTCATCTGCGGAATTACCTAGTTGGATATCTAAACATTCGATATATGGGAAATTTAAGTTGGTTTATTTAAGAATTCTTTGTGAAATTAACAATCAAAATGTTGCGAAATTACGTTAAATCATGACTATCGCCGAAAAACAGGTTCCTCTAGGTACGTCACAGAAGTCCCTTCACGGGCTAGACCCCCGCCGGGGCTAAATTAGGCGTTTTTTTAAAAGCAATATATAAGTAATTTATGGACCGATTTCAGAAATTTAAAATCGAGCAATTGTCAATTTGACATCCCATTTTTATGAATCCGGTTTGGACCAAATGTCATTGCATCTATCCTTTAAGCTGACAGGCTGTATACTAGTCGTAAATCATATATCTCATTGTTAATCTGCCTGATTAACTGTCCAAATATCGTTGGACGTCTTGACGAATAACAACTTTAATACAATATCAGAAAGAACCGATATCCACATCCAAAATAGTTCGATAGTGATATTTGACAAGACGCGCTAGTTCCAGCCGAGATGTTCGCGGGTTTCACAATAGTGCATGTCCACAATAGTGTTATGTTTTTTTTTCTATAAAACTTGCAGCAGTGACATCTTCTTGAAAGCGGCTTTGAACTCCAAACCACTTCACCTTACATAAAGCAGCCAATATTGCGTGATGTTTACAAGACAGAAACAATCACTTGATCTATTTCTATCACTTTATTTTGACTTTGACGCTGACAATGAATAATTCAAAACGTTCTCGATACCCTACGGTGTCTGGGAGTATAATTGGTGTTAAACATATAATGAGAGAATGGGTAGGCCAGTGACATTCATGAGAAACTAAACTGAATGAAGCTAATAAAGAGAAAAACTATATCTTAAATGTAATAATAAGAACCATATAGGTAGGTTTTTTGATTTTCAGATTATTAATGGCCAATGGCATTTAGAAGTTGGTAGGTAATAACAACAACATATATTATGTATGTACAACCTCTTTGTTATAAGGCCTTGCCTTGAAACGTTGTGTGTGTATGCATGTATACTAAAGAAGTTAAATATCCATACTATATGTTATCATATTTCTCTCTTTTTCCTCCAGTTTTCTTTGTTATCATTTCTTTTCGATGTATTGGACTATTTCCACGATACGATTTTAAAGGGGCAGTAGCACGTTTTGTTTCGCTCAAATAAGTTGATGAAATGTATTTGAAAGTTAAAATGTATATTTCAAGTTTAAAAAATGAATGTACATGGTTCGGTAAAGCCATAGGAATCCTTTTTGTAATTCGAAATTATAAAATGTGTTCCCATTAAAATGGCCGTTATGCAATTTTTGCTTTATACACAACACAGTTATTACGACTACGGATAATTGGTTTGTGTAGAAAGATGTTTCAGCCTCTAAATTAAATATAAATGGTATTAACTATCATGGGAAATTTGAAAAATAAAATTTGCAAAAAACGTGCTACAGCCCCTTTAGGGTGAGCATGATTTTTTGTTTTTTCTTGAAATATTTAAATATTAATCAGTTTTAAAGGGGCAGTAACACGTTTTTTCGCTCAAATAAGTTTATGAAATGTAGTTGAAAAATAATGTCACGAATAGTAATACACCCTTCTTTCTTCGGAAAATCAAGCTAAAAAGGAGTGTATATGGTTTGGTAAAGCCTTGGAAATCGGTTTTGTAATTCGAAATAATAAAATGTGTTCACATTAAAATCACCGCTGTGCAATGTTTGCTTTATACTCAACATCGTCATTACCACTACAGATAATTGGTCTGTGTAATAAGATGTTTTACCTTCTAAAGTAAATGCAAATGAAATAAGCTATCATTATAAATGGGAAATTTGAAAAAATAAAATTTGCAAAAAATGGTGCTACTGCCCCTTTCAGAGAGCATTCAGCCTCCTCTGTTTACCTGCCTCTTTCATTGTATATATGTCTATGTCACTGTCTCTTTCTCTATATTTCATCAATTAACTGTTTCTCTGTCTCCATACCTGGCTCTGTCACTGTCTTTGTCTCTTCCCCTGAAAGTGTCACCGTAATTATCACTGTCATTGTAAATATCCCTGTAAATGTCACCGTAAATGTCAAGCTAATGTCACTGTAAATGTTACTCAAAACGTCACTGTAAATATCAATATAAATATTACTGTAACTTTCACTTTAAATGTTACTGTAAATGTCAAGTTTATGTCACTTTAAATGTTACTCTAAATGTAAGTGTAAATATCAATATAAATATTACTGTAAATATCTATGAAAATGTTACTCTAAATGTAAAGTTAATGTCACTGTAAATGTCACTTTAAATGTTTCTCTAAATGTCTCTGTAAATGTCAATAAAGATATTACTGTAAATATCTCTGTACATTTTAATATCATTTTCATTGTAATTGTGTTTGAAATTGTCCCTGTAAATGTAACCGTAAATATCAAGTTAGTGTCACCGTATATGTCACTGTATATGTCACTGTAAATGTCACTGTAAATGTCACTGTAAATGTCACTTTAAATGTCATTGTAAATACATAGTTCTATGTCTTTGAAAAACTGATATTACCCCTTGGTTACAGAAATTCCCCTCGGGAATGTAGCTCGATTGGAAAAGCGCCCTCTCATCACCCGGACGGTCGGGGTTCGATTCCCAAAATGCGTAAAAATATGGGAGTTGTCAGATCATTATAAATACAGAACAACGCTTTAACTTGGGGCTTTAACTGCAGCTACTCTTTGTCGACAGCACAAATAAAATTTCAAATATATACAAAGGCCATACTAATGTTATGAGGACAATAAAGAGTAATCAACAATTCATTCACTTCCGCATTATCTAGTTACATTTCCATCTATTGACCTTTGTAGTAATTTCATTTATAGCAACGTACTCCTCAATGCGACGTATTTCAACTTTAATAATGGGTTACACAAAGGAAACTAAACGACCTTACATTTAATACAATTTTTATTAACGACTTGGTATTAAACGAGCGAAAGCGGGTCAGTTATAAAATACATTCTAGGCTTATTCTTGTATTCATACACCTGTGTAATTATTTCGCTGTACATGTACAATCCACAACGCTCTTACTCAACAACAGGTGTTTCACTCCTCACGACAACGTTATGTAAATATCAAAGTGATAAGTACCCACCTCACAACAGGTAAAAGTATGAACAGTGGATTAACCAACATAACGATCTAGATCTTTGTTGCTGGGAGAAAAATCCTACTGTTTCATCCACGTATCTGTAATAGGTGTATTTATGTGACTCGCATTTACGAATAGGACCATAGAGAACATTATGATCCAGATATGCCTTGCTAGATAAAAATATAACTTTTTTTCTCTTTTTTAGATGTATATATGACGAATACATGATTATCACACATAGATCCGTGTTGCCAGGGTGAAACAGTGTTTGTCCTTACTCCATGTTAAACATGTCTTCCTTGGTTACAGATAGTTCACCCTTGGTTACATAAATTTCACCCTTGGTTACATAAATTTCACACTTGGTTACATATACTTTACCCTTGGTTACAGATAGTTCAACCTTAATTACAGATATTTCGCCCTTAGTTACAGATAGTTCAACCTTAATTACTGCTAGTTCACCCTTGGTTAGAGATAGTTCACCCTTGGTTAGAGATAGTTCAACCTTAATTACTGCTAGTTCACCCTTTGTTAGAGATAGTTCAACCTTAATTACTGCCAGTTCACCCTTTGTTACATATATTTCAACCTTAATTACTGCCAGTTCACCCTTTGTTACATATAGTTCAACCTTAATTACAGATATTGCGCCCTTGGTTACATACATTTCAACCTATATAGATATTACGCCCTAAGTTACAGATAGTTCACCTTTGATGACAGATAGTTAAGGTAAATTAAGTAAGGTGAGGTGGAAGGTAAAACATGTTGTTGTCCTTACTCCGTGTTAAATATAATGTGAGAAGCATTTTATATCTTTATAACCATATAGAGAGAGGAGAAACTAATCTCTCGATTGTTTTTTTGTTGTTTTTTTTAAATTAATGTATATCTGTACAATAAGTTCCAATTACTACACTAAATTTTACTTTTGTTTAAATTTCTGGACAACATATTCAATTACTTGTATATTAGTATTATCATTATTATTAATTTTCATGTTCATGAATATATGCTACAAAGATAAGTCATACGAGTATCTCATGTTTATATTTAACATAAAAAAATAATAATTCATTTCACTGCCACCGTAATGTTATGTAAATACCAAAGTGATAAGTACCCACCCATACCATGTTCACGTATTGAGGAAGGCTTAACCAACATTACGATCTAGATCCTATTTGCTGGGAGAACATTTTAGGTTTTTGCAAACTTCCTCCACGTTTGACAGTATTAAACCAAAACGCTCAAGTTTAAGGGGAGTAAGTGAATAACGATCTGGATGGTTGTTTGTAAGGATAACAAATGGTATCATTATCATATTTTGTTCATATATACGAAATGAAATTTTAAAGGTACTACATAGCATTGTTTGCAATTTTAGATATTCAAAGTTATATTTTATGATTAAAATGTATGCAGTGTATCTTAACTTGAGTGTGTAGAACAGCCAATCACACCACCTGTTGATTCGTAGCCTTGAAAACGGAGTAACGTAAAACTGCTAGCGGCCATTTTAGTGGGAACACCTTTTAATAATTCGAGGATTGGAAATGAATCCGCTTTGCTTAACGTTATCATAACTTATCGTTTTAGATTGAGGAGGATTGTCTACAATAACATGTCTTTTCCACTTTGTGAGATCTTTATATTTTCATTCAAAAACGTGGCACAGCCCCTTTAAATGTATTTCTGGTAACAATAAATGTATTGTTATATTAGTTATTCCTATTTCTATACCAACATGGCAGTGCGTAGAGAGAGGGGAAAAAACATTTCAGAAAGTAATGTCCTATTTACATAAAAAGAACATAATATAATAATGAGCCTGTTTTTATACCAACATGGCATTGTGTAGAGAGAAGAAAATAGCATTTCAAAAAGTACATGTAATGTCATATTTTCAGAAAAAGAACATAACATAATAATGAGCCCGTTTGTTCTTTTCCATTTAATATCAAATGTTCATAATGTTATGTTTGGATGACTGACTAGTGGTTCATATTAAGGATAAGTTATGTAGATACTAAAGTGATATGTACATATCCATTAAGAGATCGAATAAACTAATATTACAATCTATATGTTTGGTGGTAGGAGAACATCGACATTTCTCAATAGATTGTTCACAATATGCGTTAAATAAATGTACAATGTTATTACACATTGCATGTAATAACATTGCGTACTGCCGACTGACGTGACGGCTAAATTATGACGTCACAATGTCAATGACCCACTTACAAATGAACGTCAGAATAGCAATTATAATTACTATATTAAATAATATTATTAATTTAGCCTTATTAAATCAGCGAGTAATACATAACATTTTTTATCTAATTATTATCAATTGATACCGTTATTAGCAAAGTCGTGAAAAGTATTTGTATCCAACTCGTTTCGGTCATTAAATGTCAAACCACTCACTTGTTTTCTTAATATGGCATGAAATGGAACTTCGTGTAGTAGTCACTTTGTAAGTGATGGGTGCCGGCGGTTAAGCAATGCATACTAGCCAACGGTTTCACTAAACCTTGATTTATTATGTTTCTGATAGATGTCCAAAATATAAATCATCGGTATGTACATTAAATCAGTATCCTGCAAATTGTTCACGCAGGAGGTTGTCACTCAACTATGCATCAATATGTTAATAATGAATTAATAAATAGTAATGTATAAAATGAGAATGTGATGAGAATGCAAATCAATATTTAATCTTTAAAATTCATAATATTTTATTAGGTTGCGTTAAAATACAGAGAATAAAAAGATCCAACTTACCCATTTTGATTTGAATTCTGTTTCACTCAAAAACGTTGATATGTTACAAAATTCACTGGAGTGTCAGCAAATCGTTTAGTAGTTCACTTTACAATGTTTAATTGCGGGTGATTATCGCAGCTTCGAAAGTTCACTAAACGATGGTCACAACATCTTCGTATTACCAATTTGAAATCCAGCGTTAGAGTACTTGCATTTCCCTTCTCACAGCAGCTTAATAAAATACACTATTCATCAAAATTGTTTTGAAATACACTCGAATAATTGAATATCCATTACAACTTCAAAGAAATCCCACTGAAAGTCACTTCAACTTTAAAAAAGCTTCCCGATAAATAGAATGTCACAATTCACATGTAAGTAACCAGAACTTTTTTAATTTCTCCTGGAAGTGACCACAGTTTTATAAACTTCGTGTGGAAGACCCCAAACCTTCACACAATCCTATGAAAGTCGCTTCAACTTTAAAAGCTTCGCATTCAAGACACAAGAAAGTTCACACCATCAACTTTTAAGTCACCACAACTTCACACAATCCACTTGCAAGTCAACACAATTTCACACAATTCATTTGCAAGTCAACACAACTTCACACAATTCACTTGCGAGTCACCATAACTTTACAACATTCAGATAATTTGAAGATGGTCCTGGCCAGTTTTCAATGTGTTCTTATCTAAGTGTTCATTGAGGTTGATAAGGAAATCCATACTAAATCAACCCATTGTATACAGTACAGAAAATCAATAACACGAGTGAGCACATCTCAAATTACCAACTGGAAGAACCCATTGCAAATCCAGGTAAGAAATAGATATAAAGCTATCTTCGTAACCCTTGGTGAGGTCGAAGTAAATACTCACAAAATGGCTTCTTTACAGGGCAGAGGAGGTCTGATTAAAATTTGGACATTTTCTGATATAATTTTTTGAAATAGCAGTTATAAATGACATCATAAAAAATTTTTAAATCTTTTTATTATTTTAATGGTGAATAAATATTCCTAAAATAATTATAAATATATAAATATTTACAAACTTAATGAAAATTGTCATTTGACATGCATTCTAGTAAAATTAAATGACGCAAAGAGTATTTTATATTCTTATCTAAATTTTGTATTTATAGAATATGGATTAGTAAATAATAAGTGTTATCTATTTCATTTGCACATTAGATTTTCTTTATTTGTATAGTTTATATCAATTGTTGTTTTTATTTCACTTTAAAGGCGCTGTAGTACGTTTTTGCATTTTTTTCAATTTGCTATTTATCATTAAACTTTTGTAACATATTTTGTTATGTTAGAGGGTAAAACATCTCATTACACGACTCGATAAGCCGTATCCATAGATAACGGTTATCCGTATGATTGGTGCAACGTATAAAGCGACAGTGGTGTTGAACTCTTCAGTGTGAGAGGTAGATTTGTAGGTCTCATGCGAATTTGAGAGTTCAAACAGCAAGATAATTGACCATTCTATCATGGTACCATATTTAAAACTCTACTGTTAGTGTTTTGGTATCGCTACAGGGGTGAGGTCACATGAACAACCTTCGAGCGGCCATTTTAATTATTTTATTATTATTAATATTATTTCATTATTTCCCCATTGGTAACACTTATTTTTCTGAGATCACTGCTGCTACAACGCGTTAAATGTTCATTCACACGGGTTACAGCGCCCTAACTAACAGTGTGTCGTATTATTTGTAGATGTAGTTATAATATAGCATAGTGTTGTTTCTACTATCATGCAGCCATAGTTGTCTAAAATAGAATCATATGAATATTGTCATCTTTTTTAGATCTGTGTGAAACTATGTTTGGGTATGGGAGAAAATTCGTTCTATTTTTTATGCATTTTGTATATCTATATTGTCTTATTATTTTATGTTTTCTCTACTCGGGTATTTGAATATGTAGATGTATGTTATGTTTATTGCTGATAAGACAGAAGCATATTACCACTGTGTAAAACTTTATATATCTTGTCATTTGTTATTGCACCTTTTACTGTTTTTTTAGTCCATGGGTATTTGGGCATGTAGACCTCTAATATGTATATCTAAATAGAGAGAAGCATTACTACTATCATGCTGTCAACATTGGTTATAAATTCGGGAATCTTAATAGTTAAGAGTTAATATTATTGATATGAGCACATGTGCACATAAACCTTCTGCCTAGCAACCATTCTTTCATTGTTTCACCGCGACTTCCCGTCTGTTACGTCATCAAACGAGTGTTCGTGACGTCACTGTAGCTTGCCGTCGCAAGAGAAGTGGGTCGTTTCCTGGCTAATTTTACACGATTCAAATGGAATAAAATGGGTAATAAATAAATTATTACACTCGAAAGTGTGTCATATGACTTTGACGAAACTCGTGCAAATTTATGTATAATTCTCGCTCTCGCTCGAGCAATACAAAAGTTCACACTCGTTTCGTAAAAGTCATATGACACACTTCCTCGGGTAATAATATCTACGTATGTCATGTTTCTCTGCTATATGTTTTTCTGTGTCTATTTTGATATGACTGACCAATTTCTACTAGCATGCATTTAACGTTGCCTAAAACTATATGACATCTGTTTTGTTACCTATTTTTAACTATTGGTGAATTTTTCTCTGCATATGTACTTAGATATGTTCATGTCATGTACATGATAAGACAGACCCCATTTTACTATCATGCAGTCAATATTGTATAAAACTATATAATATTGTCATCTGTTTTGTGCCTTTAACTATTGATGTTTCCACACATGTGTATATGGACATGTAAGTGTTTAATATGTTTAAGTCGATAAAAAAAACATTGTCAACCACCCTGGAACATTGTCTAAAAGTATATATACTGAACGAATATATTTAGGGATATATGCAAAGTATGAAACTATGAATAATGATCTCCTTTTTTTTGACACACAGGTGATATATCAGCCATGAAAATTGAAATATCCCTAACGTACATTTAAATATTGTTGAATTTTCTTTACATGGGTACTTGGACATGTATATGTTAATATATGATCTATAGGTATCGGTTTTCTCAAAAAGGTATTAGAAGATGTAGATGTTGAATGTATTTAGTTGATTAGAAAACAACATTGTCTACCATCCTGGATTATTGTGTAAAAGTATATATTACTGGACAAAAGTTGTTAGGGATATTTGCAAAGTATGAAACTATGAATAATGATCTATTTTTATTGACACACAGCTGATATATCAACCATGCGTATTTTGTCCAGTAATATCATATGATTTGTACCTTTAAATGTTATTGCATGTTTCTCTACATGGATATTTGGACATGTAGATGTATATGTATATGTTGATAAGCATATCGACTACCATACAGCTATGTTTATCTAGTCACACATGTACACCCAATGTACTTATTCGTGCATATCATAAAAGATAAAGGCTCCTTAAAAGCTCTCAGTCGTGCAGGGACCTTTACTAAAGATATGTACCTAGATCCAACACATGATTTACAAGTAAGGTCACGGGGTTCAAAATCTCAATAGGTTTTTATGTAAAACAAATGACATTATGTTTGTTAATGCCTCTGATTTCATCGTGTGATTTCTTTTTCAACAGATAATATTTATTTTGTAATGCATATCTTAATGGGTAAGTATTTCAGTAAATTTGTATATGTGTTCATGATAAATGACATGTTGAAGGGCAATACTATGCTTTAAGTGACTTATGGAATATATGCAGCATTAATGTACATTGTTAAGTGGTAATTCGAATTACTATTTAACTTCATTTGACTTTTATTTAACTACTATCTAACTATTATTTATTATGTTTATTTGTGATTTTCTATTTTGAATAGTAATATGAAAATGACCAAACTGTTAACTGTATGTTTTATTATATATCAAATTTTATTAATTTTACATAAAAAATCGAACTGATATATTTTACTTCGGAGTTAGGCGAGTCTATAAGACGATATAATGTGCGTCCTTCTAAAGCCTAATAAAGCTCAATTTTAAATTGTTACACAAATCCCATTTACATGTTTCGTGCCACGTTTCGTTATTACTCCACAAAATGTATAAAGACAGAATCGATGCATAAAACCATGCATACCACTTTGCATAGCACCATGCACATCAGCATTTATGCCTACATGCATACAACAATATATATATAACATGCATACCCTCTTGCATACCACCATGCATACCCTCTTGCATACCACCATGCATACTACCATGCCACCATGCATATAATTAGTTAGGTATAATGCATATAATCATGTAAAACACATGCATATCATTGGTCACACCACCATGCATACATTCTTGTATTCCAACATATATAGCACCATTCATACCACTATGCATATCACCATGCATGCCACTTTGCATACCTTCTTGCATATCACCACGCATACCATCATGCATCAACATCGCCGTGGCGGTTTTCTCCTTCCTGCAATACTAGAAGTGAACTACAACAGAGGACACTGTCCACTTGTATATACGGTATCCCACACAAATAGGCTTAGAGCCTAGGCCTAGCTCTCGAAATGGAGAGCAACAGTGATATATCACTAGCAGTCAACTACTGTTCAACTATATTATCACCTCCGTTGTTTGCCTACTGTTGTCTATCTGTGGTCATAATTTATCGTGTTTATTCTTATCAGTACTTGAAAACGTCGATAGGTGTGAAATGGTGTTCAAAAACAAACAATGAATCAAGTAAATTATCGCATGATATACTGGTCAAATGTTGTTAGTTTTCATATTTAAATTCCTATTTGAGCACTCGTGTCGCACTGATTTAATGAAGTCGTTTGACTTTAGGATATCGTATTTGTATTCCCATTTAGGTTGTTTGAGTTTTGAATGTTTGTATCATTATTCCTAATACATTTTGTCCAATAAAATACGCTGAAACCCAAAAGTTAAGGTTTACCATCAACGATCTCGAATTGCAATAGTGAGTAGGTTCTTAGATTTCGAAGTGTACAACCTTAACCGTTGACTGGTAAAGGGAAGTAACTCATGATGCATGTACGTATCAAGTAGCGAGTGAAGCCTTATAAACGCTAAAATCGATATGCCTTAGAAGAAAGTCAATTCCATCTGTCATAAACCCAAAATCTTTTACCTTATGCCAAGTACTAAGTTAATTCAAACTTTTGAAATATTAACACATCATGGTTCATAGTGTTTCAAGTGTAACCACGGGCTTAAATTACCGTAATTTAAGCCCGTGGTGTGACATATACATGTACAGTCAGGCTCCGTTCATCTGCACATCCGGAAAACGAGACGTGCGGTTAAGAGAATCATGATTTTTATAAAAATGCAAAGAGACAATATGAATTACTATCGTGGGGATAACCGGGTTTACGCCATCGCCATAGTACAAAGTTAATTTAAACCTTTAAGCTATTAACATATCGTAGTTCATAATTCAAGTGTAACATATACTTACAAAATCAATATCCAGCATTACTTACTTATATGCCTTTGCAGTTCATTAATTCAATCTATCATAATCGCTATATATCGATTGTGCTAACGATACTATCTTAATTCAAACTTTTAAAATACTAACATATCGTGGTTGATAATCTAAGTGTTACATGTAACTTCAGATTCAACATACAGTATATGTGCCTTTGAAAATAATTGATTTCATCTGTCCACATTACGCCAACGCCATAGTACAAAGTTAAATTAAATTTTTTAAATTACATATCGTGGTTGATAGGTTAAGTTTATAATGTACGTACAGATTCAATATACAGCATTAATTTATATATGCCTTTAAAGTAAATCAAGTTCACCTGTCATAAATTACGGTAACGCCACAGTACTAAGTTAATTTAAACTTTTAAAATAATGAAATAACATATCGTGGTTGATAGTTCAAGTATAACATTAACCTAAATATTCAATATACTGCATTACTTACCTACACACTAGATACCCTGTATGTCCCTATGTACGTCCAAATGAACTTGCACCAATTCGTCAGGCCGTTAACATGAAGATATTAATTCGATCTGTCATAAATTCAATATGGGTAACTACACAAGATGTAACTCACGTGTTCTAACCTACATAGGGTGCGATTTAGAAGCATCATATAAACCAAAGCTTCTTAAGCGCTGAATCGGTAGTAGTCGATGCGAATAATCGCCGACAACAATGAGCTTATGTTTCTAGAGTCGATTGACTGACAAGCGTGAAATGTACCAGAATGGATTTCATAGTGCAGATTACCAATACATTTGACTAATCCTGTCAATATGAAACATACATGTATTGGTTTATCACACATATGATTAACCAGTGTCATATATTGCATATGTGTATATGTACACTCAAGCGCAAAAGAAATAAGACCTCTTTTCAAAAGAGTAAAACACGAAAAACTTCTGTCGGAGAAAGTGGAATTTTAATGTCTTTGATAGACATATTGTGTATATACGTATTCCATATATAACTTTACAATGTTTTTATGTTTATGTTATTTCAAATACACCTGGGGTTCTGGTATCGCATTTTCAACATTGGTAATTGACAAAAAACGTTGGCATTTAAGTCAAAACATTATAAAATGAAGAAATGTAATTAGTAAAATATTTTGGCGACAAAGAAACCTTCTATGGCTAAATTTATTAACGCAGCATTACTGAAAGACATCATAAAACAAGGCAAAAAATAATTTTAGACTCACCTATCTCGTCTAGATTAGGAGATTCCAAAACAACGATTTCATAAAACGCATGTCCCTAAGAAATATGAATTATAGATAAATGTTTTAAAAGTTCAAAGTGAGTTAAGTTTGCTTCTGAAGACATGGCGTAATTATAACGTTTCGGTCGTATTTATCACGTGTGGACTGACATACATGTACACTGTCGGCCAAAAGAAATGCCTACCAGAGAGATTCTTTATTTCCTCCAGTTTACAACGAAGATCAGCAACAATTATACAAATACATGAATAGTTGAAAATGTACACTTTACAATTAGAGGATATACATATATTTACAAAACTGTTAGACAAGAGTAGTCGTATATTTGACACTCAACATGTAAAACGGGTTTATACCAGCTCTATAAAACAAGTGTAGTAAACAAAATATATACACATTGATAAGCAATCTACTAGTATTATGTAAGAGAGATAATAGAGCACGATAATACTTATAAAAATAATAGCATTAAGAAGTTGCACTATTTCTGCACAATATATTTAAATTTCAGAAGTTGTCGTGTCACAAGAGAATGGCGATTGTTGAAATGAGACAACAGAAATTGTTCAGTTTTCGATCAGTGCTTGCTCAGAAAAAAACATTTGAAACAGATTTTCATACAACCATGAGCAACAATACAGGCACGCATTCGCATTAACGTGGTAATGACGCTACAGATGTCCGTGGTCACGGTGCGCAAGTGAATCAACCGGAAATAGCGGTCTTCATTGGGCGTGGTTTTCGTGAAGGTTATTGACTCGTATTGAATTCGTAAAATGAGTAATTAATTATCATGACACTCGGAAAGTGTCATATACGAATTTTGCAAATGTGTGCATACTCCGTTTAGCTCTTTCTCCTTCGCTAAATAAATAATTTTACCTCGTATCATAAAAACCATATACACATGCGTGCAAAAATATGTATATATTTATGTTAAACCATGTACCGGAGAGTACAATTTAGTGTATGAGATATCCGTTGTCAGTTTAATGTATTCAGAGCTTTTCAGAATTAAAATTTGTATTTTCTTAGTTGGAAGTTCAAATAAAGTAGACTTGCTTAAGTATTTACCTAGACTGGCCAAAGGCTTCAAATGGTTCATTTACTCTTTGCGAGAAGGCCAAGGCACTAACGTCTGCAACGTGCTATTTGTCCCTATTGATTGATATATTTGACTGCACGAGATGCACGTGATAAGTCGTCTTTACGCCCCACTGCCGTTAAACTGCATGCGTTGCACGTGCTACTAGTATTTTGTCTCGTATATTTGAATGTACGAGAAGCATGTGCTAATTCGTCTTTCACGTTTGAACACATTCCTATAACACATTAAACATTGGCATTGTCAAAGTACGTGCTCAAAATTTTAGTCAACGAATTATGAATCTTTGTCATTTTCTACCGACCAAGTAGACAGAAGCCGATAACGAATATTCAAAAATAAGTCTTTAACGAGGAACTGAATATCTAAATATAAGACCTCACATGTTTCAAGTTAAATGCCTCTTTAATTCAGAACCCGAAATATATATATATCGTAAGATGCCCCGATATGTTACCAACTTTTGAAAACGCCGAGTTTGTACCATTATAATGTCGCACCTGTTTCCAGTATTGGCAAGGTTATAAAGGTAATATTTGAAAAAACACTTGAGCAAACTCGAGCATGAATATATATCAGCTGATCTATGTCACTTGTTACTGTCTTTAAATCGAAATGCTCATCAATCGTAAATGTTCATTTTAATTACATAATGGGTAATATATAGAATAAGCAACTCGAAAATATGCCCTCGTCGAAATAATGTTCGGTCAACTAACCAAGGCTCGTGAAATCGACTCGGGCACATATGAAGTAATTCCTCGTACTCGGTGGATTTTATTCTAATTACTCAAGACATTTCACTGACAAGTTTTTCATTTAAAAAGTAAGCTAAAAAGAGTCCACACATTTGTGTTTCCGTAAGAATGTAAAACGGTGCGGCAAATAGTCTTTCATTGAAGTCGTATCTGTTACGTTGACTATGAGAATATCTTGTTAACATGTATTTGAGTTAATACGATTAAACCAGTGAGAAGTTACTCATGCAGAATATGGATCTACTTCAAATTCCACGCTCTGTGGTTAAAAGTATGAGTTAATGCGATTAAGTGCTTTGTCCGTTAAAGTCATGTGAATCGTAACTATAATCCCTTATCTAACACTGTTATTAACAAAGGCTAAATGTATTGAGCACACTTTGATAAATGAGTCACAGTGTCAAGGTGAATTAGTAAGAATTATGTTGTAATGAAACTGTTACAATACATTAATATAGTTCCTTATCAACAAGTTCTTTCGTCGACCTACTTTGGACCGCCATGCTCCATCGGTGTATTTCTATCCGCTTCGCTGTTACAATATACGATTCCCCGAGTCCAATGCTGTCGTTATGTTGTGGATTCGTTACTTATCGCTAAAAAGAAAACCATGTTATTTTGAATTTTTTTGAAAATGTCTAACAGTAGTAGTAGCAGCAGCAGTAGTAGTAGAAGTTGTAGCAGCAGCAGCAGTAGTAGTAGTAGTAGCAGCAGTAATAATAATAGCAGTAGCAGTAGCAATAGTAGTAGTAGTA